>BPLQ01007048.1:192500-195530 GCA_021605075.1 Caerostris darwini
CCTGTAAAAAGAACCCCCCTGTCTCGAAATCTGCCGGTAGGCGGACGATCATAGTCCACCGTTTTATGGTTAACCTGTATATAGGCCTGACCGATTACAATTATTTTTAGCATTTTTTATTTTTCCTCTTCTTCATTGGCACTATTGTCCAGGCTGGTCCATGAACGTTCCTACTGGCAGTTTCAGAAACAGATTCCGTATTCTTCTTTTAATGCGGTAGGGCTGTCAGCCCTACTCTCCATGGTTACATTAGATCGGGACTTAATGATTAAATTGGATTTCGAACCACTACAAATTCATGACACCGCAGGGACTCGAGCTCGAAACTTGGGGCGCCGAGCGCCAGAGTACTAGTCAGTCACCCATCAGGCCCGTTTTTTTTTATTTTACTTATCTTTTATAGTTTTAACTAATTTTTGCAAATAACTCATCTCACAAATTTATAGTTTGAAAAAATATAATACTAATCAGAATCAGAAAAAATGAAAAATTTTAGTCAAAATTTAGTTCACTGAAAATTACAATAATACATAAAAACGTTTTTCTGAAACTCGATATGCTTTTTCTCCGAAAAAAAAATATATACAATACATTTATTGGAAATAAAAATTTCCAATAAACATTCATATGCGTAACAAAGGCAATAAAATTTGAATACCGGTCCTGACGTACTGTTTAAAGTATTATGAAATGGACAACAATACTTATAAACAAAGAAAAATCAATGCAATGAATCATTTATCATGAAATTTTAGTATGCATTTTAGATATTTTTTATTCTTTTGATGTTTTTAAAAATGTTGATATTTTTTTCCCTTTATGTACATATGTGATCGATATCTTTAAAACAATAATATTTAAACATTATTATTTTAAACATTAATTCCCGTTAATCAAAGTAATTTTTTTTTTACATTATCTGAAAAACTACGGATAGTATTCATAAGTTATTTGTAGATTAAAATACTTGAAGCTATCGTTATAAATAATCTGCTCAAATAAAAACATTCAATACTGTGTATTTTTGTGTTAAATAGACGATAAATGTTAAGAAGGGATGAAAAACTGAAAATTATTGTTAAAATATGAGTAAATTAGAATCATTTACATGCTACTGTTATTATTATTATTTTTTTTTTTGTGTTTGTGTATATTACTTTATAATTTTATGCAGTATAAAAACATTTCAAATTAATTTAAACTTTTAGATTTTTATACGCAACTTAATATTGTTGTTTACGAAGGTCGTTTTTTTTTAAATCTTACCACTAGAACCATATTTAGCACTAATACAATAGATATGTTACGGTATCGTGGCTCAGTGGCAACATGCGCTGCAGGTGAGCATTAGGGCTGAGGTTCAATCCGTTGGCGGCTTTGTTGTAGACACTGTTTCAAAAAACTAGGAGTCTTGATGGCGTTCGTGATGTTCAGCATCTTGCCTCATGAGTCGGATAACCTGGTGAGAGTTTTTCGAGTTTTTCTCCCATACGATACACAAATGTTGTGTAGTTCCGCCCTAATAGTCCTCCCGGCGGGCACTGCCCTCCATCTTACGGGTGCTTCATCACAACAGAAGCTGCCCATCCTTTCCTCCTTACATAAGAAAACATTTGGGTTCAATGACTTGGTTTAGATGTCGCTGTCGATCAAGTAGGATAAGAAACAACATAGGTGGAGTGGGCTACGCGGATACCTGTTACACTCGGCATTTTTTATAGTAATTTAGAACGAATATTCTTTGTGGATAGGATTTAGAGTTTTTTAAACCACATTATTTTAAAATCAAATCCAACAGAAAGACATTCCGGCTTACATATTTATTGTGTCTATTTGCGGCATAAATACGAAAACTTTCTGTTCGATTTCGCTTGCAGAGTTTTTAACTCTGCTGTCCTTGTCTGGAAACCCTTCATTTAATTTAAAAAAAAATTCTAATTGTAATAAAATTTAAATTGTTTTAAATATTTTCTTTTAGTAAAATATTTGATCTTTTTTTTTTCTTTTTTTTCTTTTTGGGAAATTTAAAATTATATTTTTAACACATATACAATACAGAGATAAAAAATGACTTGTAATCTTAGATTATGAATATCCGCTTTCAATCAAGTTTTCAAATGATTAAAATATTTCTTATAAGAATAACTATTTTATCAATTAATTTTATTTAATCTTTCTTTAATGATAATTGCCAATCTATTAATCCATAATTATTTTGAATTACTTAAGTGTTAGCACCTGGTCAAAAAAAAAAATGTAATGAAAAGCATTTTAATAAAATTTAAAAAATTCTCATTGTTTAAATAAAATAATTAAAATTTTAAAAATAAAATATTAATATATTAAATATTTCCTAAAAGCTACTTAAAATATTAATATAATTAATATTTTAAGTACTTTTTTTTTAAATAATTAGTTTTTACATTAATTAATTATATTAATTTAAAAATTAATTATTAATTTATTGGTTATATTAATTATATTAATGTTTTTATATTAGTTATGTTATATTAATGTTTTTATATTAGTTACGTTATATTAATGTTTTTACATTAATTAATTAGATATTATTAATTCAATTTTAGATACTGATATTATAATATTAATTAACATCAATGATCTTGATATTAATTAATAAGATATCAATATCCAAAATTTACAGATAGGAAAAATTTTTATAATAAACCGTTAGATTAGTTCTTTTACAGAATTTTCACTCATTTTTGTATTTTTGTCCATTTTCGTATGAAGATAATTGTTATGATCTTTAACATTATAAAGTGTACATAATTGAAGAGAAAAATTTATAACTTAATTTAAAATGCTTTATTTTGACGTAAAACATAACAAAATACGCATAAAACAAAACAAAATATGTATAAAACGAAACAAAATGTGTATTTTTTTAATTTAATGCAATTATAATTTTTGGTATCAATTTATAGATTTTTAATACAAATAGTGTTATAATCATTTATTTAAAAACAACAGCTCACATACTTATTTGTTATTGAAAAATTTCTGGTTTTA
>BPLQ01007050.1:0-425100 GCA_021605075.1 Caerostris darwini
AGATTTTGGATAGTGAAAGGAAAAGGACTGTCCGGAGTGTTATCAAAGAATGCTTAACATGTAAAAAAGGCAAAAAGATGAAACATCTTGAGGTACCTTTTCCGCCTCTTCCAAAAGACCGAACAGAAGTAGCAGCAGTTTTTCAAGTATCGGGTGTGGACTTAGCTGGACCTCTGTTGACTAAATCTAAACAAAAGGTGTGGATAGTACTTTTTACTTGCACCGTATTTAGAGCTGTCCATCTAGAACTAATACCTTCACTTGGTACCAATGATTTCATCCAAGCTATGCGTAGGTTTATTGCCAGAAGAGGACGAATTTCTGTGATGTATTCAGACAATGGTACTAATTTTACAGGACTAAACAACTTTGAAACAATTAGATTGGACTAAAATTGAAAGTGAATTTAGAGTCAACGAAATTCGTTGGAAATTTAACCCACCCTCCTCTCCATGGTGGGGAGGCTTCTGGGAAAGCTTGATTGGAATTTTAAAAGATCTTTTAAGAAAAAATCTTGGACGCTCCTGTTTGTCTTACGAGTAATTGCAAACTCTCGTCTGTGAATGCGAATCTGTCATGAATAGCAGACCATTAACTTACATATCCGAGGAACAAGAGCTGAAAACCTTGACCCCCTCAATGTTTCTTCAGGACATTTCATTAAATGATGTTCCTGATTTAGATCAAATTGAAAAGACTAATATTGTTTTGAGGTGGAGACATATTCAATGGGTTCGTGAAAATCTAAAACAAAGATTTAAAAGGGAGTATCTGGGTTTCCTTCGTTCTTCAGTTATCAAAAGAGAGGATAAAATAAATGTAGGTGACATAGTATTAATTGGTACAGATGATAAAAAAAGGTTGCATTGGTTGCTAGGGAGAGTGCTGGAACTCTATCCAGGAAAAGATGGAATCATCAGACTTGTGAAACTGCGAACTGAAAAGGGAAACTTATTAAGACCAATCCAACGACTGTACCCTTTGGAACTGACACCAAACTATGAGCAAGTCGTACCGAAAACTCAGAAGGTTCCGGAAGTGGTAACTGAATACCCTGAGCTTAATACTGACTCTAATGAAACTGTTCCCGTGTCTCGCTCAGGACGAGAAATAAAACCAGTTAAAAGACTGGCTTTATAAACTTTTGAACTTTAGAACATTGATTTCAATTTTTATTCCATTATTCTGAAATATTTGTATTGTTATTTGTACGTTTTGTTTCTCAAATTGTATGAATATTTTTTATGTTTACTGTTTTTGAGTTTGTATCCCCAAACTCAAGGTGGGGAGAATGTCGCACGCACGATCAAACTGTAGCTGTAATGAGAGGTAAGTTTCTCTGTGCTGGAGTGGCAACAGGCAGATGAAAAGAAAATGGATGACGCAGTTGTGTTCAATGTAAATGGCGAAAGAAATATCTTGTAATATGTTTATTTGTGATGTGCGGTTTTGCTTAAATATATCGTATTGATGTTTTTCTTCAGGTTGTCCTCAATGAACAAAACTCCCTACATTTAATTCACAAACAATCTTTATAGAAACAACAGAGTACAAATTTAACAACTTCTACTTTCACTGTTAAAAAAGGAATTTTCCAGCTATAATCCTCCTGTGGAGTTTCTTTTTATTTTACTGTTTAAAATTTTTCTTATTCTTACTATTTTATATTATATTTTGTTTAATTACTAATTTATTTCATTTCATTTACTTTTTAAACTTTTGGTATTATTTTTTATTTCAATTTTCATCATAAATTTCTTAATCTATCTGGCAACACACATCAAGCAATTCGATAAGTTGTTGTTTTATAATGATAGATGCGTCTAACTGCTTGATAATTTTAATTGTGAAGCAAATTTTCAACCAATGCGATAGACGTTTACCATGAGTTTAAGTTATGTCCAGGTTGTTGAGGAAGAAGGGGAAGAGCCCATAGAAGTTCCTTTAGAGGAAGATGGTACTCTATTATTGAGTACTTTAGCTGCACAGTTTCCAGGCACTTGTGGTTTGAAATATAGAAATCCAAGTACGGGCACTATTCGTGGAATTAGATTAATCGATGGTAAATTAAATCCTCCTTATGGCACTACCGGTTGGGGAAACTCTCTCTATGTGTGTGTCTTTCCAAAAGGTACGTAAATATTTTCTTCATATTTATTCCCTTATATATGTATTCAATGGCATGTTTTTACAGTTAGGCTTAGTTTCATTTCCTTGGCCTCGTTGTAGTTATAAATTGTGTCAATGTTGTTGATTTCATAACCGCGCATGTGATTGTTGTTTATCTTCCCTTTATTATTATTTCATCTTTCAAATTCATGCAAGCCTTATTTTGTATATTTAATTCCTGTCGTTTTTAAAAATTTAAATTAAAATGAGTGTAAAATATCCCATTTTTGGTATTTCATAGAAATTTTTTATAAAAAAAGTAACTTTATTTTTATTTTCACATATGATGTCAATAAAACTCAAGGAAGAAGTTTGAAAATTGAAAAAAATGTGAAGGGAGAGAAAGGAAATAATCATAAAAAAAAATAATATAGGGTTTATTAAATAATGGGGTTTTTTCTACTCTATTTTGGCTGTAAGAAGAAAAATTTGTTATCTATAAACAAAGTGAAATCCTTACAACTGTTAAACTAATGAAATTTTTTTTTTTTATGAGGTTGAAGAAGTGAGATAAAATATATTTGTTTTTAAAAACAAAATGGATCAATAAATCCATTTGTGGGAACGGGGTATTTGCAGCTTTATCATCTGCGAACTTCATCAACTGACTGTTTGGTGGACGACAACATTTAATGTTTAATTTGGAACTAACATTAATATACTTGTAAGGAGGTCTTTCAGGAGAATTTTAGAAGGTCTTTCTTGCTTGGACTTTATAGTGTAGAATTTGAATTTTTCTGCAATTGTTATCAAAAATTGAGGATTTATTTGGAAAATTGAATAATTCTGATGTGGACGACGCTTACAGTGAACATTTCAAGATAGTAAAGCCAGTTACTTTTTTCCTCTTGACCCGACATGATTGCTATATTAGGTACCTTGTTTGACTTTAAAAAATGTTTCCCGAATTAGCATATCGAGATTGAAATTAAAAATTTTATTTATGACTACAATCTTTCTGTTGTAAACATTATTAGCATTCCCAGATACTACTATTACACCACTTCACTGTGCCTGGAGATGAGTTGCCCCTATACAGTTTGGGAATTATGTGGACGATAAGTCTGACTGGGCTCCAAGATGCCCTTACAGTCATATGAGACTGGGTGCTACGGCTTAAAGTGGATTCCGAACCACTACAAACATTCATGGCACCTCCGGGACTTGAACCCGAAACCTGTGGCACTGAGTGCTAGACATGCGGCCATTCAAGCCCCAAAACTAGCTCATTGTTTATAATAGATATTATTTGTTATTAACAAATACCATCCACATAGCCTGCATGAAATAACCCAAGTTGGCCAGCTAGTTTGCTTGTTGCATTAGTGATAACATTCAAAGAGTTAGGGGAAGACAGTCATTTTACTGAGTTCTTGAAGCAATGCTAGTGTAGTAAAAAGGCCCATTTATAGAAGATCAGGATAGTTAGAAGACCTTGCTGTAGAGGATTGATTGTAGTGTGTCATATTATTGCCATTTGCATCTTGTGCAAAGGATTTTAATAGATATGTTAGAGGTAAAGGAGGCAAAACTTGGTATGGCAGAGAAGCCGGTAAACTGTCATTTCTTAATTACAGTTTAGGAAATGCTGAGCAGCCTCATCATGACATAATGTATCATTTTCCATTGTGCAAGGCAGTGACAGTTGGCGGTTGAATGATGGAACGAATTGTATTTAAAACATTGCACTGTATAATTTTTTCGAGTAAAATTGTCAATAGTTATTGATAGATAAAGAGAGATTTGGAAAGTTCAACTAAGAAGGTTGGTAAAGAGTCTGTCGTCTTAAATTTTCTTAGATAAGAAGTTTGTTTTTTTACTGCATCAGTTTAGGTATCAACTGAGAGTTCCTTAATCACCATCTTTAGATGTTGTTTCAGGCCTGGTTATGTAGTATTTACATTTAGGGCTGCCCAGGAAAAAGGTTAATTTTTAGATAAGCTATGTTAAAATCTTTTGTGTTGTTGAAGAAGATTATCATTATCTTGTTCTCTGTGCTGGAAATTTGTGACAAATTTCCTGTAAAGCCAAAATATAATTTACAGTGTAGGTAAAGATGATCACAAATGGCTTAGATGAGATTACTGTTCGTTGGCTGTTTGTAATATATCATTTATACGAGGACATAATATATCATTTATAGGAGGAAATAGCGAGGACTGGGGAGTGATCTCTGTGGAATGCCACTCTTGAGTCTCCATGCAGATGGTCTTTCAAAATCCCAAATGAACCTCTGGGCAAGCAAGTTTTTAAGTGTTTAGTGACTTCATCCCTTTTTGTTGATATTTTGATATTTTTTTTTGTTCTATCAATCGTACTATTTTTCTATATAGTGAAATAACAAATATGTATAAATTAGCATTTTTTTTTTTTTCAATTATGATTAATTACTGTGAAAAGTTTGATCAGCAACTTTCTATCTATTGTGAAAGTAACTAAATTTTTCATCAAAATAAAATTAACATTTGATGCATATTATTTAATAAATTATAGAGTTGTTTAATTCTTTAGCAGGGGTTCAAATGAATTTTCGTATAACATTGTAATTTCTCTACTCGTTATAGGTGAATGGAGATAAATAGTATTTACTATAGCATCCATATATCTTTTTCAAAGGTTAATAGGTTAATTTTCAGAATGGGAAATTCCTAAGTGCATCTTCTAAAAATATTTTGTAGAGTGAATTATTGATGATAAATTGTAGTCATATTATAAGATCAGACATGTCTTAAACTCTTAACGTGTTCCGAAAGATATATTAGTGGAGGAAATAAAAATATCAAAACAAAAGTACAAATGATTGTAAATTATTATCTAACATTTTATTAATGGTGACATTCTTAATGAGTTATTGTGTTTAATAAATTTTTATTTTTCCATTTATGTATCACTGAAAAGATTATAAGATCATACTTTAAAATATATAATGTTGCAAGATGGGGTTAAAGTACAGTTTAAGTGAAAAATGTGTTTTTTCAACAAATTTTATGTTTGTAAATTTATTTTCAACCAGTTTTGCTAGAAAGGCTCATTGGATTCTAATTTGTTTCACATACAGTTTCAGAAAATCTGGCATGTAGTTAAGTAAAATTTCTGTGGTCCCCCCACAATATACAATAAAAGTACTTAAAAAATGGGTACATATTGAATTATTTATTAATGTACTACATAATTATTTAAGTAGTAGTTATATTGAATGTCAGATATACCTGTGTAAGTATGCTAATTGCTAGTTCAATTAACTTTTGATTTTTATCAAATTCAGTGGATTTTCAAAAAACCAATGCACAGTTTAAGACCAACTTAAATGTGTTTTAATTTTTATTTCATGAAATACTTAATAAGCAATTTAAGTAATTAAATATAAGCTCATATTTAAAAAAAATTATTAGAAACATAGTATTGTTTTTATCATTCATTTATACATCTTTCAATTCAGCATAATCATTTTCTTGCACAACACAAATTAACGAAGTGAGATTTTTGTATTATATTGTTAAAGCTGCATTTATATTGGCTATTAATTATGGAGCATTATCAATTCAAAATCATTCTCTTACTTATTAGATTTTATGTTTTGAACTACTGCTCGGAGAATGATAATTTGTTTGAAGCCTGGTTTATTTTCCTTAGTTATAAAATGCTTTATTATTCTTTGTTAGTTATTCTCACATGTAGAATTTACTTTATATTTTATCAAATAAAATTTTCCTTGTTTATACTATTTTTATGTTTTGTAATATTTTTACCGAGTTCATATCATTTATGGAATCATTTACTATATCTGTTTCCTGCATGTTGTCTTAGTAGAATAAAAATAAATATAGTAAAGAAAAAATGCAACAAAGGAAAATATGTAAGATTTTGGTTTAATTTAGAATCTTATTGGTGATAAGTAATTGTAATTAGTTTATAATAGTCCTTTTTTTCCCTTTCCTCCCTACATGATACTGAATATAAAAAGAATTTTGTGCAATATGTAATTCAACATTATCTTTGACATGGTTGTAGATCTTCATATGTGCTGTAGATTTATTTGGAAGACATTAGGTTTTTTGCTTCTTGATTCATGTCTTATTTATATTGCAAAGAAATTTATCTCTGTATTTGCATGCGTTATTGTATTAAAATATTTGTTTATATGAATACGAGTAGAAGTAAATTTTTATACATCACCTTAAAATTCAATTGTTATGTAAATAATTACTACAAAATCTGGATACATTTAATAAACATAATCATATGTTTTTTTAAACTTATATATCAGTTTACTACTGCTAGACAAAAAAGAAAAGAAAAATTGTAATATTATTTTAATTGAAATGGAGTACAAGAAACATTGTTATTTTTAAAAGTATCAATTAAAAACTTAACTCTTTTAATCTTCAAAATTGGAATGAGATATTCAATGTTGAATGCTTGTTTGGAGCATTCATTCTAAATATAGGACTACTTTTTAGAAAAAAGTGATTACAAAGGAGACTATTCTACTTATAATGATGAAATATCAATGGACGAAACGAGGCGATGTAAGTAGTGTTCTTTTTAAATCTGATAATAAAAAAAAATTATATCAGTATTATTTTTCTTGAGAAGAATGTATTTGTCCTCCATTATTTTGCTATTATTTATTTATTTTGAAAAAAAAATTATTTTTTAAGTTAGTTTTTAAAAATCTTATCTATATTATTATTGAATTTGTGTTATGTTATATTCATTATAATTATACTGTTCCTCCTAAAAACTTTTAGGTATATGTAATATAGAAAAATCTACGTATTTTATTTTCGAGTGATATTTAACATAAATATGTGAACAAGTATGTGGTTATATATAGTAAATAATAAACTGAATACATTTTATATAAGTGTTAATTTTTACTTGAAAATTATTGTATTCAGAAGTTTTTTAAGAAAAACCTGTAGAAAATAACATTAAAGTGACATTTCTCATTTTCATAAATATAAACTGTTATTTTAGTTAATTTTCTGGTTAATAAAATATAAATGAAGATTACTAAAATTAAATTTAGAAGCCTTGGAGAAAAATATATTAATTGCATAAAATCTCACTACCTTTCTGTTTTCATTTAAAACATTGATCACAACTCATTTAGAGTATAGATATCTGCAAGTGATCAAATACTTCTATAAAAATTTTGTAAATATTATTAAATATTTATCATAAAATATTCCAAGGCTATGCAAGAATGCTTATTTTAAAACTTGCTTTATTAGCCATGCTAATTTGGTGTCCAAAACTTAAATAAGAGCATATTTGTACATACATACATACATATATATATATATATACAGAGAACTTAAACACAATGTACAAATATGGTCATAATTTATTTCTTAATATGTAACTAAAAATAAAATACTAAAATATGTTGAAGAATGAAACAATAAATATAAGCAATATAATATTTGTAACGTGAAAATCTTGTATTTCAATTAACTGTCAGTAGAAAGGGATGTAAAATAGCCTAAGAGAAGAGATCTCCAATATAGAAAAGGACCTTTTCTAAATGTGGTATGATCCTTGTGTTATATATGCTCATAATTAAGTGATCCATAAGATCATAGGTTATATTACATATTCATTGTAGGAAAAGGAACTAATCTTCTTTTTCGCTTGGTATTTCAAGTTACAGTTTGTCTTTCTGTAACATATGAGTAACATTGATGCTAGTTGATTCTGTGAATGTCTTCATAAATGTGTTCATTTGTAGGTTCAGAGAGTGTTTTTGATCCATATAAAGAAATGTTTTGCCTACTGTAGCTTGAAACAAAACATGCATTCAATGAGCTTTCTAGCAATTGCCAATCAGGCATTTCTGTTCGGTAATATCATTAATTATGATACAATTCTCATTATTACCCTACAAGTGCCATATTCTGTTCTGGGTGATTTTTCTGATGAGCTGTGCTTCTTTTATGACACTTGGAATCTGATTATAGACTAAAAATAATTTCCTTCTTAAAACATTGTTAGTCTATTAATGTATGCTACACATTCTGTAAATTTAACATCATTCAAGTACTTTCTTTATTAATTTTCGAATAAAGTAATTTCTGAATTAATTAATAAAAGGAGTTAAAATTTAAAACTATTGATTATGCGTCTCATAGACAATGTTATGTAATTCAGCGAGAATTTTTTTTTCTTCAGTTGTTTATTCTAATGGTAAAAAAGCTTTGTTCAAGTCAATGATGATGGGTGACACTTTATGACAGAGATAGATACTTATATTAAAGAGATATGACATTTTAATATAATTAAAATAAGATTTTAAAAGGTCAATACTGATGCTTTTAATTTTTAGAGGAAGCATTCTTAATTGGTTTTATAAATAGTACATTATTAATTTCAGTGACAGAAAATAAGAGAAAATCATGCGACCAACTGGAAAATAGTTCTGCTAAGACGAAAAGAATGGAGACAAAGCATAAATGTTCAGACCTTATAGTTTTAGGATTACCTTGGAAAACTACTGAACAAGAGTTGCGTCAATACTTTGAATCATTTGGAGAAGTTCTGATGGCACAAGTAAACTACATGATATATTATTTATAAAAATTGCATTGCTTTTTTTTTTTTTCTTTTAGCTAGCTAAATAAAAAAATATTTTAAAGAAATTAAGCTAAAACTGTTTAAAGAAAAACTAACTTGTTATAATCAATTTTATGATTTAATTGGGGAAAAGGAAAATTTTGTTATTTCTTGAATTTCAATCAATGTGTAGCATTATAATCAAACTGTAACTGTAATAAGAGGTAAGTTTCTCTGTTCAGGACTGGCAACCGATATATGAGAAAAGAAAATGGCTGAAAATGTTGCTTCAAGAAAATTGGCGAAAGAAAAAACTTTTAATATGTTTGTGCTGTGCTGTTTTGTTTAAATATATGTTGTTTTCTTTGCCGTTGTCATCTACAAACAAAACTCCTTACATTCATTTCACAATCAATCTTAATAGGAAACAACATTTCTGGCACCCCTGGGTGACCGAGTTTTGTTTTGGAGTTTGATAATGATACGGAACTTAAAAATGAAGAATTGTTAAATGCACAAAAGATTATTTTCCATGTAATACAAAAGGAATGTTACTCTAATGAAGAAACATGAAAAATTTGAAAGGTTTTCTAATATTTGAAGATGAAGAAGGAATTTTACGATTAAAGTCCAGATTGATAAATGAGGAAGAATCGAAAGATTTTATTTCTCCAATAATTCTACCATCGAAACACCTGGCAGTGAGAAGATTCATAGCCCAAGAACATCTTGCTAACAAGCATGCTGGGACATTAACTCTACTGACTATTTTACATGAAAGATTTTGGATAGTGAAAGGGAAAAGGACTGTTATCTAAGAATGCTTAACATGTAAAAGGTGAAACATCTTCAGGTGCCTTTTCCACCTCTTCCAAAAGACCGAACAGAAGTGTAGCAGTTTTTCAAGTATCGGGTGTAGACTGTTGACTAAATCTAAACAAAAGGTGTGGATAGTACTTTTTACTTGCGTCGTATATTTAGAGTTGTCCATCTACGACTTATGCCTTCACTTGGTGCCAATGATTTCATCCCAACTATGCGTAGGTTTATTGCCAGAAGAGGACGAATTGCTGTTATATACTCAGACAATTGTACTGATTTTACAAGACTAAACAACACTTTGAAACAATTAGATTGGACTACAATTGAAAGTGAATTTAGAGTCAACGAAACTCGTTATTCGAGTTCGAAATTCGTTATTAACCCACTCTTCTCTCCATGTTGGAAAGGCTTCTGGGAACGCTTTATTGGAAATTTAAAAGATTTTTTAATGGAAAATCTTGGGCGCTCCTGTTGGTATATAGAAGAATTGCAAACTCTTGTCTGTGAATGCGAATCTGTCATAAATAACAGGCCATTAACTTACATATCCAAGGAATAAGAGCTGAAAACCTTGACCCCCCCAATGTTTCTTCAGGACATTTCATTAAATGATGTTCCCGATTTGGATCAAATTGAAAAGACTATATTGTTTTGAGATGGAGACATATTCAAAGTGTTCGTGAAAATCTAAAACAAAGGTTTAAAAGGGAGTGTCTGGGTTTCCTTGTTCTTCAGTTACCAAAAGAGAGGATAAAATAAATGTAGGTGACATAATGTTAATTGGTACAGATGATACAAAAAAGTTGCATTGGTTGCTAGAGAGAGTATTGGAACTCTATCCAAGAAAAGATGGAATCATCACACTTTTGAAATTGCGAACTGAAAAGGGAAACATATTAAAACCAATCCAACGATGTACCCTTTAGAACTGATACCAAACTAAAGCAAATAGTACCGGAAACTCGGAAGGTTCCGGAAGTGTAACTGAATACCCTGAGCTTAATACTGATTAATGAAACTGTTCCCCTGTCTCGCTCAGAACGAGAAATAAAAACAGTTAAGACTTGATGTATAAACTTTTGAACTTTAAAATATTGATTTCAATTTGTATTCCAATATTCTGAAATATTTGTATGTTTTGTTATCTCAAATTGTATGAGTATATTATCTTTGTTTACTATTTTTGAGTTTGTATCCCGAAACTCAGGGTGGGGAGAATGTCGTGTTACGATCAAACTATAACTGTAATGAGTGGCAAGTTTCTCTGTTCAGGAGTGGCAACAGATATATGAGAAAAGAAAATGTTATGTTCTAGAAAATTGGCGAAAGAAAAAGTGTTTAATATGTTTGATTTAAATATGTTATTGTTTTCTTCAGCGTTGTCATCTACAAACAAAACTCCCTACATTAATTTCATAATCCATCCTAATAGGAAATAACACAATGAATGTATTAAGACTCATAAAACAACCAACCTTCTGCTTTAAATAAAAGTTACATTAAAGTAGACTTGCCCATTTGAAAGATGTAAAGCTTCATTTTTTTTATTTCAATGTTTCTTTTATTTAAATAACATTGTAACTTTTATAAATAGCTATCACTGTGGAAATATTTTCTGAATTTGAACTGGAAGTATTTATTTTTATGTATTAGTTTCCAAAGGATTAATTCAAACTCCCACTTTAATTATAACAATTTTAATTTATGTTTTTGGATATTTGTCATGCATTTTGATATTTTTTATGGTCTATGGTGGAATCTATGATAATATTACAATATATTTCAAAAGATATTGATATTTGTGTGGTATTATTCAAAAAGATTTGATCTAGTTGTTCTTGGGTGATCAAGATCTGTAAATGAAACTGGGAAAAAAAAAACTGATGAAAATGATCAATTGAAGAGTGTAACCATGTTTCCTCCTATGCACTGCAAGAGCGCCCCTTGCTGCATTCTGGTAAAAAGTTCAGTTGACATTGAACCTCCCTCTCGAAAGAACTCAAGGTGCTGCTAGCGCAAAACAATCTCTCATCCAGAGAGCATTAGTGGAATCCTCCCACTCATTTAATAGTGTAAATCGTTAAGTATGCCACATGTGTGTTAAATAATGTTTATAGTTTATGTGGTATTAATGTCATACTTGTGTGTGTGCGTTACAATAAATGTGTTATTGTACTTGGGACTCGTTTTGACCACACACGAACCAAATTATGGCATCTGCTACAAATAGCCATCTAAACGCAGGTCTTGCCGTACTTGTCCACTACAAATTGGCGCCCATGTGGGGCCTTGAACCTGCCTAATTTGATGAAGATTACAACTCAGATAAGTAAAACTTTATCTGAATTTAAGCTTTATGAAACGTTTTTCAAAGTGCATAATTAGAAACTGCCATGTTGATGACTCATAACTGTAAAGATGAAAGATATTCTTTTTCCTCCTCATTTCCTTCCTTTTTTGTTTTAAATCTGAATATTTGGCCTCTTGCCAGCAACATTGACATCAGGTTTGATGTTTATGAAATGGAATATTAATTAAGTGGGATGAATAAATATCACTCTACTTTGATGATTTTAGATCAATAGAAGAAGGTTTCACCAGATACTAGGAATTTTATTGATGTGTTATGTTATTGGCTCATCCCTGAAGAACTCGTCGAAAAGATGGACTCGTATGACAACCTAAGGACAAGCAGGGTGCTGAGGGAAAACTTGTGCATCAATAATAAGTGTTATCCAAGGCAACTAGAATACCAAAGATGTGATAAGAAGCAAAATTATTCAAGAAGTTCCAAGGCGGAATTTGTAAAAGAACCTACCATTCCTAGTGAATGAAGAGGTAAGAAGATGTGCTAAGAAACAAAATTATTCGGGAGGTTCCAAGGTGGAATTTGGAAAGAACCTACCATTCCTAATGAAATTTTATTCTCTTTAGTTTTTTTCTGATAAACGTAAATACTTATGTTTATGTACTGTTAAAATGTTTAAATTTATCCTTATTTTATTTTATGAATTGTATTTTAAAATTTTATCACTTCATAGTGAAAACAGTCAACTTTATGACGGAGCTAATGAATACATAGTAGTAACAGTAAAGTAAAATATAATTTGAATAAAGATTGTATTGCAATTTTATTGTATTGATAAAAATTTATTATTGATTTATTTCATTTTTAACCTACTTTCACATTTTATTGTTTATAATTTGAATTTAAGTATAATAAGTGTTATGAAAGTGTTTATGTATAATAACTCGCTGTTAATTTTTAGAAAAGTGTTAAAAATATTAATATTAAGGAACATTTAGTTAATGTTAATGTTGTGACAGTGCCCTAGAAACAACTTTTCTATCTACACTTGCATTAAAAAAAAAAAAAAAAAAAAAAAAAATTTCCATTTCAAAGAAGAAGGTTTTCGCCAGATGCTAGGAATCATTTTATTGGTGTATGGTGTGATTGGCTCGCCCCTGAGAACTCATCGAAAACACAGACTCTTACGACAACCTATGGACAAGCAGGGTGCTGAGGGAAAACTCTAACGTCAATACTAAGTATTATTCAAGAGGTTCCAAGGTGGAATTTGGAAAAGAACCTACCAGTCCTAATGACAGAACCTATAAAAGATGTGCTGCCAAAACGAAAGAAAACTGGCTCTGTCCAGGGCTCCCAGATCCCTTCCTTCATGCTACGTTTGTGGAGCACACCGTAAATCGGAGAACCACCTCTCCGATTTACAGTGTGTTTTTGAAAGATTGACACTTTTCAAACTTCAAGCCAACTGCGAAAAGTGTTGCTTTGCATCCTCTAAAGTTAAATATCTAGGTTTCTAAATAACTCAGAAAGGAATAGAAGCTGATTCTGAAAACACTGCCTCTATCCAGAACATTGCACCTCCCAAAAGTGTTAAAAAGGACCAATCCTTTCTTCAAATGTGTTCCTAGTTTAAAAGATACATACAGAATTTTACAGAGATTTATTCTCCCATCAGTGATCTCACAAAAAAAGAAATCTTTATGGGATTAGGGTTTCACCAGAAGACAACATTCGAAACCCTTAAAAAATGTCTTGCAACACCCCCTGTGCTAAAACAGATGGATATAACTAAACCATATATTGTCCGAACTGAGGCGAGCAATTATGCACTTGGAACTGTTCTACTTCAAGATGCTGGATCAGATGGAACATCCCATTGAATATGCAAGTCGACTGCTTTCTTAGGCAAAACGCAACGGAAAGAGAAGCTCTCGCTGTTGTCTGGGCTTTTAAAAAATTTCTTGGATACTTAGAGGGATCGGAAGTAACTGTGGCATCCGACCACCAACCTTTGAGATGGCTTCTCACCTTAAAATCTCTAACCAGTAGACTTGCTCAGTAGGCGCTAGAAATACAATCCTATTATATTAAATTCCAATACTCTCCAGGCAAAATGAATGCAGTTGTAGATTTGTTAAGTCGCCCTGTCTGCGAGCACAAAGAAGAAACTTGTGAAATATGTACCATCCAAATTGATTTTCCAGCCAGGAAAGCAAACAAAATTTTTCAAGAACAACTCAAAGATCAGGAATTAAAGAAGCTAGAATCATTGATTGTTTTGAGAGTGAAAACAAAGATATGAATTATGCAGATTGGAACGATCGAGGTTACCTTATGAATCAAGGAGTTCTTTATCATTATGATCCCGAATCTGAAATTAACGAACCTCAACTGGTAATCCCTGAACATGAAAGAACCCTAATTCTACAGAACACCATGACCTTCCTATGAAATTGCCAATTTAGATGACCCTCAAATGCCTATTGGTGTTTACCATGCTTCAGCTCTCAAACACTTTCTCCGAACTTCTTTAAGACCACTAGAAAATGATGTCGTCCTCCTACCAAGACTGGACAGACTATTTCCTATGATTAATGCTGGTTCCACCCTGAGATGTCCAGGCAAAACCAGAGGAGGAGGATGTAACCGTGTTTCCTCCGATACACTGTAGTGGCCGATTGACTAGTGCTTTGGCCTTTGGAACTACAGGCTTCAGGCTCAAATCCTGCGGTGGCATGGATATTTGTTGGTGGTTTGGAATCCTCGTTAAACTGTAGGTCCCGGTCTGTAAAATTGCAGAAAATGATTCTTAGGGAAACAATCAAAACATAGGCACTGCTGCCCCTTGCGGCTTTCTGGTGAAAAGTTCAGTTGGCATCGAACTTCCCGCCCAAGAGGACTCAAGGTGCTGCTAGCGCAAAATTTCTCATCCAGTGAGCATTTAGTGAAATTCTTCCACCCATCTTTTAGTGTATATCGTTAAATGTTACATGTGTGTTAAATAATGTTTATAGTTCATTGTGGTATTAATATGTGTGTCATTGTACTTGGGATTCATTTTGACTACACCCAAACTAAACTGCGACATCTACTACAAATTGCCGCCCAAACACAGGGCTTGCCGTACTTGTCCACTACAAGAGATTATAGTTCTTAGCACTTTTACTGCATCACTTTTCTAATGTTGTTTCAGAAAATTATGTAAGGAATTTTTTTGTATGGTTTATTTAATAATTATAATTAATCAATAAAATAATAGTACTTTATTATTTTAATAAAACAAGTTCTTTTATGATTATTTGTTAGTAAGCTGTTCAAGAAATGGGCTTTCGTCATCAATGATTAAAATATATATCCTTGCATCAACATGGTCAAAAACCAAATTTATTAAAAATTCACAAGTTTGTAGTATGTTTAAATAATGCTGTGCTATACTATTAACTTTAGTTGACATTTTTTAATTTAGCTGAAATTAATGTAATTTGTATACTTATGTTAAAGGCACATTAAGCATGAAATAATTAATATCGGCTAATTTTATTGACCAGGCTATTTAATTTTATGTACTAAAAATTAAAAAAGGTGTTAATTTTTCGAATTCTGTCATGAAAGCAAATTGTTGAAAAAATTTCATTTGTTTGCTAGTGGTAGTTTTTTCCCCAGTAAATATTACAAATTAGGTTTTTTTTTATTATTATTATTGATGATTTTTATTGTGAATTTTTATTTTCCTAAAAATCTATTATATATAATTCCCGTGTCACAATGTTTGTTCGCGATGAACTCCGAAACTAACCATCCGATTTTAACTTTTTTTTTAAAAAAAATGTATGTTTTGTTCCAACTTGAGAAATAGGATAGTTTTTGTTCAGATTTTTTTTGTATTTAAATGCAAAATCGGTTAAAATCTAGCATTGAGTAAGGCGCCAATCTTGCAACCCTGAATTTTTGCCAATTTTCCGCCAATTTCTTTAGGGTTGCAATACTGCAATTAGAGGAATTCGTATCTTCATTTTTCGAACAATATAATGACTATTTTTAGACGGCGCCGTGACTCGATGCCTGTACTACATAACCGTAAAATTCTCATGTTCTGAATATTATTGTTTTATGTACTACTTTAAATTTTGTGAAAATTATATTGTATGAAATTTATATTATTTCTATGCGAAATAAATCAAATGTATGTAAGTATTACTTGATTTGATTATCAATATTTTTTTTATTTTCTAAGTTTGAATTTGAATTGGAATAAAATATATTGAATGAAAAGTTGTGAATCAAAACATTGAACTTTTCTATGCTTAAAGTTTGTCAACATGTGTTGTATTTGATTAAGAATTCTAAAATGAAATGTGATCTTACAAGATAATATAATATAGACAATATAATTTTAAAGAAAGATGATGAATTTTAAGGATTTTTTGAAAAGTGTGAAAATGAAATAAACTCTGCAATTATTTGATATAATGATAACATTAAAATTTTATAAAAGGTATTATAATAGTTGCAAGTTGAAAATCAAGGATATTTTATTTTAAAAACTTTTGTTATTTGAAAAACAAAGAATTTGAGTTATAAATTTGAGTGATTTAAATATTGTCGAAGAAAAATTGATAAATGGTACTTTTAAGTTGGAAGTTATTTAATGGAAACAAAACAAATAAATAATGTTTATATTAATAAAGGAGAATTTAAAGCTCAATAACATTTTTATGTATGTACATTTGTTTTTATTTACATTTAAAAGTTGGTTTTAATTATTTCTTATTTGAATTTTTATGCATTTTGTATTCATTCAAAACATCATACCATTATTTATATTCTAAATGCTTTGAAACTTCATGTAAAAGTTTTTTTTAAATGTATGAAAGGAATAGAACATGGAAATTAACCTAAATTCATAACTTATTTTTATTTTAGTTTTTAAACTAAGAATTTTTGTAAAAAAAAAGTTTGTGTCGACAAACTTTAAAAATACAAAAATTTATAAATAATTAAGATATAAATTTGAAAACAGTATATTACCTGCATAAGCATATTCCCAGTATAAAAATACTTGCAAAGGAAAAAACTATTCATGTTTTATTCATTTATTTATTTTTGAAGTATCAAGTTTTGCAACAATATCACATTTTTGCAATGTTTATCCGTATTTTAAAGAATAAATTGTATAAAAAAAAGTTAAAGTTGATAGTTTTATGTGAAATTCAAAGGTTTTGAATATATTTAATCAAAACACTTGCAAAAAGGCTAAATATTTTAAATTCAGGTCATTTCATATTAAAAAGCCTTTGCAAATAGCAGGAAGTTGTAAAAAAAAAAAAAAATGTCGAGCAAATTTTAACTTTTTCAAAACAAAGCTCAGAAAATATTTACAGCTTTAAGGAATTTTTTTTAATAAATAAGACTATGAACTTGATAATTCAATGGCATTTTAATATATTTACAACATTTTTAAAAGTAATATATCTAATTAAAAGTTGTTTTTAGCTTTTTCTCAGAATGAATTTTTATGCTTTTTGTTTTCATGTGAAACACCATAATACAAGTAATTTTAATCCAAATGCTACAAAACTTTGTATTTATGTTTTTCATAAATATTTACAGGGAATAGACCTCTGAAATGATTATAGCTACATAAATAATTTTCATTTTAATTGTTAAACTTGGAATTACATGCAAATTTTGGAAGAATTTTGTGTCGACAGTATTTAAACTAGCACAAAATAATAAAGATATAAATTTACCAGAGGTCTATTCACTGTAAAATGTTAGTACAAACAAATACAAACTTAGAAATTTAAAAAATTTTGATTTGATTTCAGGTTTTGTAACAGTATCAATTTTTGGCCATTTTTACCCTTATTTTAGCTTATAAAAATTTTAAAAAAATAATAATGAAAATTTTTTATGGGAAATCATTAGTTTTTAGATACATTCAATCCAAAAATGTGTACAAAGATAAAAAATTTCAAAAAAATTCCTTCGAAGGTGTTCCTGTACCTTAAACGATCGTTTGCATTTGTATTTTATAGTGAATTTTTTTTTAAGTCTTTTCTTATTATATCCCGATTTTATTTTAATTGTATTGTATTTTTTCAATTATCATTTTCAGTAAAAGACCACCAAAAAAATCTAACCTCAGAATCCGTGTTTCTCCCATGGGCAACTATATGTTGCATGCTCACGTGTTCGAAAACCATCGAATTTATTTATTTTGACGAAAGACAGACTAACAAGAAATATTGTTTATCGCTTAGTTCTTAGTTAAATGAAAGTAATGATTATTAAAAATTAAATTACGTAAAATAATTATAAAACAGTCTTAAAAATCCACATTATCTACCTCATTCATTAAATTAATAAAAATTAAACATTTTCTATTCCTTGAAGCTTAATTTGATCTTTTCATCATTCTTTACCAATCACTTCCTTAACAATACCAATTATAGTATCTAATAATTGAACGAAATACAAGAAAGCCACAGCAACGCGTGGCCGGGTCTTCTAGTGTTACATATATTTATGCAAGGGTGTGGTCTGAAAAAACTTTGTTTAATGGTGTTTTATTTATTAGGTAAAAAAGGATCCTAAAACTGGGCAATCCAAAGGCTTTGGCTTCATTAGATTCAGCAGTTATGAATCTCAAGCCCGTGCATTATCAAAACGCCATCTTATTGATGGAAGATGGTGTGATGTAAGAATTCCTAATTCTAAGGTTAATATTTTTCATTTCATTCACATATTTTCATTTTAAAGCAAAATTTATTATTCTCTATTTGTAAATCTAAAGTTCAGATGATCTAATCAGTGCTAGTTATGACCATTATTTAGAATCTGTAATGTACATAATTAATCTAGATTAAAAAATCATTGTGTAGATTTTGAGTGAAATTTGAATCGTTAGGTCAAATAGTAATATCAAATAGTTTTTAAAATCTGGAAATTCCTGCACGGTCAAGGAAAACAGATGAATTTATTTAAGAGATTTTTAGCTTAAGCATTCCAATTAGTCAATTCATTATTTAGTTCATTACTTGTGAAATAAATTTTTATTACCAATGATGTAATTTAACAGTCTTATTCATTGCTATTTTATGCTTCTTTATAGATGTTATTTAAAATATAATAGTTTTTTTTTTAATTAAATAAATATTTTTTAAGTAAACTATATTTGCTTTGAATACAATGAATATTTTTGTCAAACAAATAAAACTTAACATATATCTCAATTGAACTAAGATAATTAGTCAATAACTACACTGCTGGACAAAATTAAGAGATGGAAGACATTTTCCCAAATATCTCAAAAAATACCAAATATAAATAAATGAAATTTGGTATGGATATAGCTTATTCCATGATAATAAAGTATGCAAAACAAAAATGAAAATGCCATTCACTTGCATGACCTATTGCCAATAAATCCAATGTAGTCTGAACTTAAGGATAGTTCTAGGAGTTACACGCGACCTGCCCGGAGGCTCTCGCAAACAGATGATCGGCGCTGCCACAGCAACCCCAACCCAGTGACAAAACCAATCCGGCTCTAACAGCGGGCACCCATGCCGGCCGAGCAAAGTGGTGCTAGACTTCCCCCACGGGACCGACCAAACCATTTATTAAATCAAAGCAAATACAAAGTAACAACATACAAGAGTAACAAGACACAGTTTACAAGCAGTTATAGAAAAGCAATATCAAACACATTAAAACGGTGGTAATGACAAAACTAAAAGTACAAAAGCAAATACAGAGAGAGCTGATCATAAATACAACTAGTACGTAAGACAAAAGGTATAAAACAGATGGTGCACTAAAAATAAGATGGTACAAAATGCAAAAAACAGATGGTGCAGATGATAAAATGGGAAAACAAATGGTACATAATATCCTAAAGTGAAAATGAGAATGAGGCGAAAGAGAACTAAGGAGGAAGGTCCTGAAGCAAAACCTCCAATTTTTTCTTCATGATAGTTTCCAGTGCCGTCCTGACAGTTTTACAAAGCAGAAGTTGAAGCAGGCTCAATTGGCTGAAATTTTTCGGAAAACACTTATCACGAAAGTCCAGCCATCTTTCGCAGTGAAAAACAAGATGTAGTCTGGCTTCAACTGCCTTTCCGCAACTGCAAACTTCGTCCTTATGGAAGAATTTTCCTTGGTACTTCGCCTGTGATAAGCTGGTTGATATAAAAGTTGCCGTGAAGCCTTTTCAAATTGACCACCGGACACAGTTCAAAAACCGCCCGGCCTTTTAATGAGCTATTCCAGCATGATTGCCACTGTTGCAGAGTGTCTTGCAGTAGAAGATGTTTAATGTGACTTTTTGCAAGTGCTAGATGACAATCAATGCTGTCCTTTTCCGTGCTAACTTGGCATAGGCACCAGCTGTGCCGACATGCGCCCTGGTCCACATAAATTTAATGGAAGGAATGTATTCCTGTAGGATACCTTTCACCTTCGAAACAGAGGGTGTGGTGTTTAGTGGATTTCCCAAAGCCAGCAGAGCTGACCTTGAGTCTGTAATGATGGTGTCATCAGAAAGCCCACGTGAAACAATCAAATTTACCGCCATCTCAATGGCTTTCAGTTCAACCATGAAAACTGTAGCCTCTGTATTCAGCTTACAGATGAGATGTTCTACTTCAGTGCCGTTTTGGAATACCACCAAAGCACATCCTGTGTTATTATTCAATTTGGAACCATCAGTAAAGATGGAGAATCCACTGAGATCGTGATCAAAATTTTGCCAGAAGATCTTATATCTGTTCCATGGAGGGTTGATGGTAAGTTTACCTTCTACGTCCGAGAATTTAAAGGTTTTGTCATGAGTGTGGATGTCTTGTCTGAAGTGGTAGAGCTGGTAAATTTTGAGTCTGTTTCGAAGGGTGATGGGAGGGGGGGAATATTGAGAGCATCAGAAGAAACCGTTTTATAACACTTGGTTATGTTTAGAAGCCCTATACTCTGAAGTTTGCAGAGCTTGATGTTTTGTCTTGCCGTATCATTGTACCAGACTTCAAAACCATAGGTGATGATCTTATCAATCACACGATTGTAGATTTCTTTCTTGATGTGGGGATTGAGGCCCCAAGTAACTCTAGTAATTCTGCTAATCTTGTTAGAAAGCTTGTTAATTTTGTCTGTCAAGTTATCGAGGTGAAAATTCCAATTTAGATTTCTATCAATATGAAGACGGAAGATATTTGAGGTGCTGCATATATTAAATTTTTTTGTTGCCAATTTTGATGGTAGGAATATGTGTGAATTTCCTATTGGAAATAATAGTAAACCCACTTTTGTCCAGATTGATATTAAGCCTGTTTTTAGAAACCCATTTTTCTACCACTTTCAGTGTGACCGAGCAGTCTTCAGAAAAATGGTATGACGCAGACGCATGAAACATAATGGTAATATCATCTGCGAATGTCTGGTCCAAAGTCTATTTCTATGAGATCATTGAGGAAGATGTTCCATAGCATTGGGCCAATACAGGAGCCCTGAGGAATACCCTGGCTATAGCCCTGCTCAATATCTCCTATCGAGACCGTTCGATCTTCCAGGAAATTGAGCATGATGTTCTTCAAGTATCCCGATAAGTCTATGGTCGAGATCTTGGATCGAAGCAGAGCCCAGTCGTCGGAATTAAAGGCGTTTGCCATGTCGATAGAGACTAAACAGGTGACATGTTTCTTCTGTTGAGCTGCCAAGACGTAATCCTTGATATTTTGTAGGGCGTTTATTGTTGATCTTTGAGGACGAAAGCCAAATTGCAGGTCAATCAGCAGATGCTTCGATTCGAGAAAATATGTCAGTCTTCCCGCAATGGTTTTGTTTAATACTTTTCCCCAACAGGGAAGGATACAAATAGGCCTGTAATCCTGTGGATGGGAAAGGTTTCTGTCTTCTTTAGGGATGAGAACCACTCTGGCACATTTCCATACCTGTGGAAAGATTCCCGATCGAAGAAGGAAGTTAAAAAGATTCGTGAACCAGGTGGGGTTTGCAAAGAATAATTCCTTAACAATCTCACCCGGCAAACCATCAATACCGGCTGCTTTCTTTGGCTTGATCCCATCGATAACCGCCTCAAGTTTCACAGAAGTCACTGGGATGAAGTCTAGATCTTGAGAATTTGTAGCAATGGCCGCGTCAGGGACAGAAGGGTGTGAAGCACGAGGAAAGTGAAAGTTGAGGATTTCCTCATAAGTATCATGGATGTTGGATGTGATTGAATTATCCTCTCTAGTGACCCCCTTAAGGGTGATGGCTCTCTTCTTTTTGTGAGTCAGTAACTTGGAGGTTGTTACCGAATCAATGAAGGATTTGAATTTGGCCGTTTTTGTGCGAATGATGAGGCTTTTATATTCTGCCTGACATTTCTTAAATGCAGCCATTTTAATCTGTCTGATGTCCGCGTCCTGCTCCTTCTGATAAAGTCTACGCAACGCCCTTGTCTTACTCCTTTTAATTTGCAATTCCTTCGTCCACCATACCTCACCACAAGACCGGTTTGGACATGGCTTAGATGAGGAGGGGGTAAATGAGGCGATGGTATCTTTTTGAATGACGGAGATGAGGTTATTTACATTTGAGAAGTCCGAAGTAGCGTGGGCGTTAATGATGTTGGAGATGGAGGTTTTCACCTTCATCCAGTTCACTTGGGAGATGTTGACGTGAACCTGGTTAGGCAGAGTTACCTCTTCTAGCGTCCAGAGAAGCTTGAGCAAGTTGTGGTCGCTGTCTGTGACCTCAAGAGAAATACCATTTTCAATGTTTTTTGAACTTAAGGATAAAAGATAACAATAAAAGTGAGGCTTGTACAGTGTGTGTTACCTCTAGTATGGTATATGGTCACCCCTGACAGACAGACAGCATGCACAACGAGTATGCATGCTGTTAATAAGGGAGTTAAGGAGGGCTTGTGGGAGACCTTCCCATTCTTCCACCAGAGCAATTTTTAACTCCAGAATGGTTCTGGGGGGAGGTTGGCGCATCGCAATAGCTCTCCCAAGCATGTTCGATAGGATTCAGGCCAATGGCTGGCCAATCCATTCGTTGAATATCCTCGCTATCCAGATACTCGTCAACTATGTGAGCCCTAT
The DNA here is from genome assembly GCA_021605075.1 of Caerostris darwini. Lineage (NCBI taxonomy): Eukaryota > Metazoa > Arthropoda > Arachnida > Araneae > Araneidae > Caerostris > Caerostris darwini. Next base: position 22,966 of record BPLQ01007050.1, read on the forward strand.
GTGGTCGCGCATTGTCGTCCATAAAAATGAACTCAGGGCCAACAGCGCCCCTGAAAAGACGCACATAGGGCTCTAGGACCTCCAGCCTGTACCTCTGGGCATTCACGGAACCATTGTCAAACACATGGAGCAGTGTGCAGGTATCTTGCATGATCCCTGCCCAAACCATGACTCCTCCACCAGCATAATGGTCCCTTTCGATAATGTTGCTAGGATGGTATCGGGTTCCAGGTTCCCTCCATATCAAAAACCGTCCAGAATCTGGACTCATCGGTGAAGAAAACATTAGCCCATTGAAGCTGTGTCCAATTTTGATGTTGACTGCACCATTCTGCACGAGCTCTTTTATGGGAGGGAAGGAGGGGATGCAAATAGCGGGCTTCCTGGCATACAACCCTCTTTCATGGAATCTCCTGGAAACTGTCTTACTCGAAATTGATGTTCCTGTAGCAGCCGCGAAGCCCCTAGACAATTGAGTGGCTGTAGCCGTCCTCTGGTGCTTAGCTGAAAGGAACAAATACCTGTCTTCATTGGCCGTTGTAGCCCTCGGGTAACCTTGTCCTGGTCGTCTGCATACTGTCCCACTAGTTTTAAATTGACTCCACAAATTGGAAATGATGCTTGGTGTTATATCCAATTCCCTAGCAACCTGAGCTTGGGACTAGCCTGCCTCAAGTCTACCCACAATTCTCCACCTCATACCTTCGTCTAAACAATGATGTTCACTCATTTCACCTAAAAACCAGCAAGAAACAAGAAGAATATTCAAAAAATGCACTAAAATCTGCAACTTTGTTGAAGAGTGGAATGAGATGAACAGCTTGATGCCGACTTTTATACCTCCTGCTGGCTTAGCAACGCCCACAAGAATACGTAAACTTATCTCGGGGCCAATAGTGCTACAGTGACCATATATGGCAATCAACTGTACAGGTTTTGTGCGGTATTTTTTGAGAAATGTGCAAAAATGCTTTCCATCTCTTAATTTTGTCCACCAGTGTATATTAGTCAATGAGTAAAAAGAGATTACAAGATTAATAAATAAATAATATAAGGTATAGCATTTTATCTTTATGGATGTAAATAATTACTGCTTGATATCTATAAAACTTGATAAACTTAAATTTGTCATAGGTGAAAGTAATTTATCGATGCATTTAAGTTTTTAATTATTCTCGTATTTGTTGAATAGATATGCTATTATTAAAATGGACTACATTGATCTAATTCTTCAATTTGTTTGTTCATCTACTGTACATGTTTTGCTTTTAACAATCATGATTTTAAAATATTTAATTTTTTTTAAAGGATGGTCAAGTTGCTGAACTGAACCGAAAAGTATTCATTGGACGCTGCACTGAAGATATTACTGCTGATGATTTGGAAGAATACTTTTCCAAATTTGGTGAGGTAACAGATGTTTTTATCCCCAAACCATTCAGAGCATTTGCATTTGTTACATTCTTACATCCTGAGGTTGCTCAAAGTCTGTGTGGTGAGGACCACATTGTTAAAGGAGCGAGTTTGCTTGTAAGCAGTGCTGTTCCTAAAAATGCAAATGCCAATTATCATAACCGAAAGTCTGATAACCGGGCAATGAATGTAAGTTTCCCACCCAATGCCGCTGGCTTTGGTCCTGGACACCACGGTGGAAATGCCAATATTTGGAATCAACCTCCATATAACATGCCTGTGCGAGGTGGAGATAATATTCAAAATTTGGCTCAATTGAGTACTACACTAGGTTTGGGTAACCCTAATCCTAATCAAGGGGGAGGGAAAGGTATGAATACAACCCCACCTACTCTAAGCATGGGTGCACTAAATTTAGGAGCAGCCTTACCCTTGAGTTCTGCAGTTGTAGCTGCTGCATTGAATCAAGCTGGTCTTGGCCTATTGGGAGGTATTACCAACCAAAGTACTTCTGAGGAATGTCCAAATCCTAATGTTACCACAGCTAATCCAGGCAATTCTAACATGGGAGGCAATGGTTGTCCAACATGGATGAACCAACCTTCAGGCAATAATGAGGCCATACAATGGAATCCCAGGGATTCGAAGGGTTACAGCATGCAAGTTATAAATTAAAACAGCGTCTTTTTATCTTCACCATTGACCATCATCTCATAATCAGAGTTTGAAGCCTTTTATTTACAAATATTTACGTTCATTATGAATATCCTTATTTCATTCTTATATATACACCTTTCTCTACTACAGTGCACATATTGATTACATCATTTATCACTTTCATAATAGTCCTAGTCTTTGGTTTGATACTTTATAGAAAACAGGTTTCACAACTTAACTTTGTTTGGCATTTAGTTTTTTTCCTACCCTTAGGTACCAAAATTTTATTATTTTATGAAATTGTTTATAAAAGAGTGACAGTTATTTAAGTATGTGTAAAAATGTGTGTTATGAGGAATAATTTTTTTATAAATTTGTTTGTTAAAATTTTTACAATCATAAATATTATATATGTTTAATGAATGAGTGTCTTTTATTCCTCTGTGTTTAAATGGAATAGTATGTGTTACATGGAAAAAGTGCCTTGACTGAAGGTTTTATGTATTTTGCTCTTGTTGGGCAGGATTTTAATAAAAATAAGATTTGTGACATTGAGAAAGAAGTTGTGAAAATTATTTTACCGTAATTGTAATACAAAGTTGCACTTTTATCTTTGATGTACGGTGATGTATATAAGATGTTTAAGATTCACAAAGCAATCTTTGTAAAAGAGATTTCCATGTGTTTCAAGCAATTACTTCACTTAAAATTATCTTTATTAAACATGTTTATACAAGTATGTTATTTGAGGTTAATACTTAATAATTGGACTTAGATGCATGAAAAAGTGTGGAAATGGGTTATAAGTGATCATTTAGTTTTGTTATAAAAGTTGATATTTTCAGATGCAAAGTTAGAATGTTTTTTTAGATGTAGTGGGAATAAATGTCTTTATTTGTATGTTAAATGTTTTAGCTAGATGCTTTACTCCGGCAATATTATGTCGATGGTTATTGTTACTTTTTTTTTTCTGGCAGGAAGCTCTGCTTAGTTAATAATTTAATCTTAATCCCTTTAAAAAAAATGAATTTATATATTATTCAGATCTATAACCTATTCAATAATGATTTATCAGGTTTTTTTTTGCTTGAACTGCTGGATATCCTTAACAATTGCATTAAATTCAGTTTTGTTTCTTAATTATTGATTCTCTCTTTTATTTATTACAAAAATTAACTTTGTTAAATAGGTTTCATTTACTTTTATTTGTTTAATTTTGCAACAATATATTCAAATAGAATTTATATACATTTTTATGTTAATTGTCACTTTGCTATAAACTGATTAAGTATTTGAGTTATTTTAAATTAATATCTATATATTTTTTCTAGGTTTTGCTATCAATTAAATTGCAATTAGTTTCTTATCAGTAACGTTATGCATTCTTATTTCTCCTTCATATAAGGATAATTCATTTATTAATTTGAAAAATAATTGCACAATTTGCATTGCTGAAAAATTAATTTATTATATTGTTTTAAAAAATTATGTTTCAAAACTCTTGGTAACTCTAAGCAGTGCTTACTGTATATTAATTATTTAATGTATTTTTATATGGGACTGGCATTGAAGTAAATCGAATTTCATATGAAAAGTTTCTATGAAATTTATTATTTTGTAATGTACAAAAAAGTTTCAAAGATGAAAACATGAATTTTATTCAAATTTCAGGACATTATAAATTCAATAGATAGTTTGTATTTTTGTCTTTAGGTCCTTATTGGTTAAAATGTTATTTTTTGACAATAATATTAAATTAATACTTGTTACAAGTTTCTAAATAGTACATAAGGGATATTAACTCGCGATTTGTTTGTTCACTTAATTTATGTTATAAGATGTCATTTGAAAAGTATCAGTCCCATTTCTCATGATTATTTTGAATTCTTTTATGCATGTGTTTTTGTAAAATTAAAGTTACAAAATCTTCAGTTATTTTTATAATTTTATGTGTGTATGCAAGACTATCGAAATGAAATGTAATTCCATATTCTTGAATAATTCATTTTTAGTTGTTATAAGAATACTAATGTCTAGGAAATAATGCAATCTTAGAACATTTAATTCCTTGTATTCCATTGTATACTCAAACTTATGCATGTTCACTCTATTTAATGCTGTTTAACTTGTGTGCGAGTTTCGATATTAATGTATGGAAGTACTGGTGATGTTTGATTCTAAAGTTATAACAACAGAATATCTATGTGTATGTAAATGGATATGATTGGTAATTGACTATTTGCTGTGAGTTGTTAATGGTCTTTGGTTTGTAATTATGCAAGTTTGTCTGTTTCAATAAAATTTCTTTGCTGAACGATGTGTGTGTTCGTTTTCTGACGTGATTGACTGTTGCGGTAAAAATGAGGGCATCATTTGCAATTTAAATTTTTGATGGCATGAGTGTAAGCATTATTTTTACTCTTTTTAAATCTTCTCTTTAGACTGTTAAATGTTAAACGTACTTATTATTAATAGACTACCAGTTTTTTCATTATATCAGTTGATGTTTTAATAAATCTGTAGAAATGATGGGGGTAGGGGATATTCATTCAATATCAATTAAAAATGTCCATATGTGGGAAATATTGAGAGTTCTTACATAAGAATATTTAAAAAAAGTATTTATCTTTTTAAGTTTCTGCTTTTAAAAACTTAATTATTAAGTTTATTAAAACACAGTATTAAAAGTACCAATATATCATTCAATTTGCATTAATTTTGTATTCTTAATTTAGCTACTAAATGTGGTTGGTAACTCTTGTTTTGTGAAATGAGGATAGAGCAAAGTAATACTATTAAGAAAACATGAGTTAATCTTCATGTTTGATTCATATACAGTAAAATATAAGCTATTCTTCTAGTGTATTAATTAAAATTTTCTAATAAGTGCAAGCTAAAATATAATTAATCTTTGTATTTATCTCTCTCTATATATATATTGCTTATTTTATCAGTGTCAATGTACATATATATTTAATAAAGAATTATAATTTTAATCATAAAGGAAACTGAATATAGAAGCTACGAACATAATACTAGTTCTGACTATTTATATTATAATGATAAAGTATTTAATATACTTTTAATACTTGATCAATATATTTTATATTTAAATTATTGCATGCTAAATTATACAGTAACAAAATATTTAGTAAAATTAATATGTTAATGTTCATTTTTTTAAATTGAACATTAAAATTAGCAGCTATATACAATTGATTTTGACATTGGAAATTGTAACATTATTAAAATTGTTATGTTTTTAATTAAACATCTTAAAATTTGAAGCACTTAATTATTAAGTTTATTAAAACATAGTATTAAAAGTACCAAAAAATTGAAATAATTTATTTTTCTGTTTATGAAATTATTGAAATGTATATAAAAAATTATGGTAATATAGTTTTTAAAAATGAGTTTAAAGCATTTAATTCTTAAAAATAATTAAATTTTTTGTTTTAATCTCTTCTAACATTTTTCATTTTAATCTTGTCTAATAAATAAAATTTGAGCATTCAGTATGCTTGATACTGATTAACTCGAAAGTTGTCATCTTTTGTAAATTAAGCCCAATTTGTAGTAAACATTTTTCACAAGCAATGGAACTTATAAATTCCAAATTGTCTTTAATTATTTCCATTACATAAAATATTTTTTATCATTTGATTTTATAAAGTCTCTTCAATTTAAAATTATATTGTTAGACCTAAAATTTAAATGGAAAATTATAACTAAAAAAATAAGAGGAAGAGTTATTTAATTTTTCTGTTAGCTGGAATCTTAGCCAACTTAAATGGCACCAAAATCATTACATAAGGATTTTCAATAAATGTGATGTAAAAAACAAAGCATGTCATACATGTGATTTCTTTTTCTGTTAGGTAGTTTCATTTCTTTCTTTTCTTTTTTTTAAAATTAGTTATTAAATAATATGGATTCAGCTATTGCTGCAAGATTGTTTCAGACAATGACATTCCTTAAAAAGAGAAATTTGCCCCAAGTGTGAGATGACAATGTTTTTCTTTTCGAACAATGTTTTGTTTTTCTTTACGAAATGGCTCTGTGCTATTCAAACATGCCCTAAACTGAAAGGATTTGAAAGTAGTATGTAGTTTTGAAAGATCACTTGTTAAGTTCATTTTTATTTGATTTGTTTCTTTTCTTTATTATTGAGATATCATAATTTGATTTTTGTTCCTATTATTCTTAACTTTTTTTTATTCCTCTATTATTAAAATATGTGCTTTTCCTTTTGATTGGTTTGGTTTTCTAATTAATTTTTCATTATTATTTGGCTTGATTTATAAGTTTATATTAAAACATTTAGCTTCTTTGTTGTCTTGCTTTTTCAAATTCCTCTTTTTTGCATTCTTAAGGATGTCATGGAAATATTTGGTGACATTTTAACTTGTCAAAAAGTGGTTCAGGCTAATTGAGTATCTATTTTGAAATAATTCATATTGTTCATGCTCAGTCTTGTTTAATATTACATTAATATTTTCATTTAATTCTGTTTTATAATTTTCGCAAAATACCTAATTTTATTTTTCCATGTAAGCAAAATATTAAGAATTTTTATATAAATTTATCTAGTTTTAATTAAGTATATCCCTATTGTTCCAGAAAAATATCAAATAACTCAACAACATTGTGACTACAGATTTTATGTGCTTAAATTTGTTTTGAAATTTAATAAATATTCCTGTAAAATATTTATAAATGTATTGAAAGAAAGGCTTATTTATTATTTTAGTAAAGAAATCCTTTCAATAATTAATGGGAAATAGTAAATAAATTAAAGTTATCCTACTCAATGTGTATTTAAGATTCGCTTAGGAATTATAATTCCATACTATATTTTGAAAAAAAAAATACTATAAATGCAATAATTTTAATTGGTCTTTTTAAAAATCACATTAATGTGATGTGTGAAATTCAAAAATATATAATTGAAAAATTAAACTAAAGTTTAATCATTTAAATTGGTACATGTATTAATTTTTAAATTGGTGAAATATACTTTTCATTATTTTATTTTGTCCTCTGGAACAGTCACCAAATTGATTGATCCCATCCTATCATTTTATACAATTTTGAAATCATTCGTATTACGCTATCTGACAACTAATATTGCAGTTAATGTTATGCTGTGTCATATTGTTGGATTTGAGTTTAGTTGTCTTTTGTTACCTTTGATGTAATCGTTTTATTTTATTTCCAGTCTTAGGATATGCTTTTAGGTTCATTTGCAGCATGTGTAAATTCATCAGCCTGTATAAACTGGAAGGGGATAGGTATGTTCATCTGTGTATGTTTTTTTCAAATGCATGAGTCACTGAAATCCTTTTATCTTAGTTCAGGATTTCAAAGGAATGTTATTTATTTTCTTCAAATGGTTCAATTATTTATTTCTTGCTATTTTCTTTTTAAAAAATCTTAATTACTGATTTCTATAAATTAAGTAATATGCAGAAAAATTGCATTTGATAGGCTAAATGTAGTTAAAAATGCGTATTTGTTTAGCTATTGACTAAAAACAAGCACTATTAAATGGCATTGGTATTATTTTATGTAACAGCAATGCAGCCTTAAACCAGATGTTCAGTGATCTCTTATTCATAATTAGCTAATGATATTATTCAATCTTTAATTAATGATGAAATATTTGCTGATATAAATACATCATAGTGCCATTGATTAGCTGCAAGCAAATCAGCATTAGGCTTAAATAGGTAAATGTTGATCATTCAATGGTCTGCCATTTTTGGCATAAGTTCCTAATCAACTATTCAGTACTGTCATAATACAATGAAAGCTATTACTTCCTTTGATGATTGATACTTGAAACTTAAATCTGTTGTTGTTGAAACTTCCAACTTTATTCATATAATTTTCTTTTAATACATAATGAACAATATGTATAGGACTGTATGCTAGGCAACTTGCATATGTAATTTTTTTTTTTTTTCCTTATGGGAGAAATTTTGAATTGGGCTAATGATAATAAATGACCCAAAGTCATTGGAAGTTTATAGCTTTTTCAGATTAGTCTCTATTTACTTCGCAGATTGTATCTTTACAAATTGGCATCTGACTTGAAGCAAATATTAGGAAGATAGCATGCTTTCTGTAACGTACTAAGAGCTGTAGATTTGCTTATTGCTCGGAAGTATAGCAGACCTCGTTTATTATTGTTCATGTGAATTTAGGAGTAATTGACAATAGTGGAATCAGTTAATGTTTGAACTTACTGATGCACAAGGCAAGGAGAATATCTTGGAAAATAAATCATGATGCAGATGAAATAATCGACACATTTGGTAATATAAATCTCTTAAAGCATGTCTGGCAACCTTTTGAAAGTCATTCTGCTAGCTTTCAGTTCTTTTCTAGAAATTTAGAGGTGCTCACTCGCTACACATAAAGCTAACTAACATTAATCAGAAGAAAAAAAAGCTTTTCAACCTATAGTTTATTATTGCCATGGAAGCATTAAAATTTTGTATAGCACTGATTGGACTAATCATACTCGCTATTAAGATTTTTTAAAGTGATTTTTATAAAATTTCACTTTTTCAAATATATAGATTATAGAAAATGTAAATACTTGATGTTAAAACTTTCATATGTTTGAAGTATATACAGTGTTTTAAACATATATCCAAGTTTTATCATTTGTGAATATGCTTTAAATTATCTTTTTTTCTACTTGGAGCTTAATTTATGGAAATCTGTGTATTCTTAAGTAAATAAGCTTTTCTCTTAACCTTTCCGAACTAAAAATTTAAATTAATTAAACTACAAATATTATTCTAAGTTTTCCCTGTTTATAATTTAAAAAGAACCTATTGCAAAAACTAAAATTTAAATAAATTAAACATTAATTTCATTATTGTACTATTTTTTTTTTTATTCGATGGTAATAATGTAAATGCTAAGCAGAGTTTAATACATTTTTACTTTAATTATTCATATATATCTATATTTTTCAACGTAATTATCTATATAAATATTTTAAATGTGTATATATGTATTCAATAAATACTATGAAACATAAAAAGCTTGTATTTTCTTTGTTGTATTTTTTCCCCCTTGATAATCTGTGCTGCTCTGAAGTATTTATCTGAAAATTCATCATTTATCTGAAAAATTTTAACTAGTTTATCAAATATTCTGTTTGTAGTAATCTTTCTCTATAGTATATATTTTTCTCTTGCAAAAAGAATTACTTCTTTAAAAATTAAACACAAATTTAAATTGATAAAGTTATCAACAAATTTGTAAAAGAAAAATTACTGTGTCTTAGAATATTGATTAGTTGATAAAATAGTCTTCTAAATGTTCAGCAATATTGATATCACTTATTAATTTATTATTTTGGGTTAACAAAGTATGTTAAAACTCAGAGGAAGTTTCTGTCAATAAATTAATTATACTGATACTCCTCAAATGTTACAGGAAACATTTTTATGAAAAATATATAATTTTTAGATTTGACATTATTAAACTTAATTAATAATATATTTATACCTTTTGGAAACATTCCTGTATTCTGTGCAATTTTTAACACATAATAAACTTTACACAAGAATCTCATTAATAATGTACCTCAGTAAAAAAAATGCAAGTGAAAACCTGAATTATCTAGATATTAACATGCTATTCAATTTGTTTGTAAATCTGGTTTGCAGCACTTGTAACAGTCCTTTATGTGTTGTTTTAAGGGAGGAATATGGATTAATTAAAAGTTGTATTTCAACAACTGGAAAGTAAAATATACACCTTAAAAAAAAAACTGTAGTCAAAGCTTTGTCATATGAAGTAAGTATTTAAAACCTGACCTTGGTAAAAAATTCTTAGAATATATGGCATGAAGGCCATATAAATTCATGCAGTGTCAATTATCAATGATTTTCAGGTTTCAGTGAAGATGGAAGAAACATGTAAGTTTACAAAAAAAAAAAAAAAAAGCTTTATGATACGCTGCACTTTGAAAGAACAAACCATTAAAAAACTTATGATATTATCAGACTGCTGTTTTTAAAAATAAGGATATATAAATTCAATGAAAATTGCCATGTATGCGTAACAATTTTACGAATACCAAAAGCAACATAATAAATGTCTTGGTAAATATTGGTGTTTTTATAAACAGCACCAGCAAGTGGTAAAAAATTTACATTGAACTCGTATAACAACACCCATCAAAGAAAATTATGCCACTTTTCCAAAAACCAACCAAATGAACTTCATCAATGAAGGTGCTAGACACAAAATTCAAATAAAAGTGTGCATAGTGTGATATAAAGTAATTATTCAAAAGTGGCTTCTGCTTCGCTCTAAGATGTTAAAATTGCAGCTTCAGAATTCAATCTAGGAACTTTTTGAATCATTACAATGCATACATTCTGAAAATTTTCTTTGTAATAGACAAAGAAAATTTTGTAGTTGGCAAGTATGTAGTGAGTTTATAGGCATGTTTATCAAAAGCAGAAAATAATAATTTGGTGTATGCATCTGCACGAAAAAAAAAAATTAAACTTGATAAAAACATTTAGAATATTCTGATTTTAAAAAACAAGGGCTTACATATAAATCTGGGTCTTTTTGATTAATAAAGACATGTTTTAAAATTCTGTCAGAATATATGATTGTCAAATATTTCACAAAAAAGTGTAATATAGATATTTCCATTTTTCGATATTGGTTTGAGAACATAAAAATTATTTATATATATATATATTGTATTTAAGCAGAATATACTATACATGTATGAAGTATTTTATGATTTAGTTAATGTGAGGATAGTGCTTTTGGTTTAATTTGAAATAAATTTGTAGTCAAAAGTAAGTTAAGGTAACTTTTAGATGAAAATAAAATTAAAAACATTTAAGGAATAAAAACAGAAAATGTAAAAAATAATTTAAGGAAAAAGGTGGTAATATACAAAAAAAATTAATCCAACTTGATTTCATCATATAAAAATATTTCAAATAAATAAAAATGAATAAACCAAAGACAAAATATCATGTGTGAGGGAAAAAAAAACCAAATAAATTGCACAAACAAAATCCTCAAAACTATAAAAATAAACACATTTATAAAGACAGATTATAAACTATGAAAGTACATAGGAAAGTTTACAACTTCATAAATTTAATATTAATTAAATGGGATTCACCCAGAATAATCAGTAGAGTCTATTTTGGTTAAATGTACTGGGAAAAAAAAATTAAATTAAGAATGGGAATATAAAATCATGATCAAATTCTGACCTAAACAATTTCATTTATCTTCAATAGTTATTGAAATACAAGCACAAATTCTAAAAAAAAAAAATTTATCTTCGTAACCAATTAAAATTTCGAAAATATTTATAATAAATAAATAATATAAATTCACTATTTCATTTACCCAATGACTGTTATTTATGAGTTTGCTGCATCATAAATCTGTATATAGATAATTCCTCAATTTCAAAGTAAGTAAATAGTAATTGATATAACAAAAAATTGTGGATTGAATAAAATGTAGTTCAATTACTGGATTAAAAACATCAATAATTTAATTCTTCATCATAAGGTCATTCTAAATACAGACAAAATTTTTGAATTATAAATTTACTATTATTAATTATTTTTAATAAATATTTATTTTAATTTATATTCACAGCTATCTTGTCATTTAGTGAATTTTCATTAAAATATTCTGGAATTATCTTGTGTGTGAGGCACATTGACTGTATTTGTCTTGACAGAGCAAAATAATCACTATCTTGTATTATCTATCTTAACTCACTATGTTCTGTCCTTTCCTGCTGCTATTCTGAATAGAAAGTCTCCGTTCTGCGAAAACCCGGGGGTATTTTTATTAGGAGCATACAGAGAGGAATTACCCGAAGCTTCGCCTCTAAATTTGTGCGTACTATTTCTATCTAGGTGAAAAGCAATCCGCCCAACGCTACGATTACTGGTAAACATTCGAAACAGCGGTCTGCGTCAGCAAGAAAAGGAGCTGCCGAGATTACACCTGTCTTATCAATTAGAACATCTTATCACATTTCTTTTACTAAATTAGTAGAAATTGAGATATCTCTTACTAGTGCTCTGCAATTTTTTGCGGGAAGTCCCGAAAATGAAAAATTTGACAGTTTCAGACAAATTCCTCGGCTGCAACAGCTACGATGTCTATATAAAACTCAGCTAGAATTCTTTTCCCTGGACTAACGGATTGTCCTACAGCTGAAAATGAAGTATGCGGATGCTGACTTCATTATCCCTAACAAGAGATTGACAGCCAAACCCAGTCCTGTTAAAGAAGACAAAAGTAAAGCTCCGATCTCCACTTCTAATTCCTTTGAAGAGCTGAAAAAATTGGCCATGATCATATATATATACATCCGAAGTGCCTATCCCCAAACCTCCTCCTATAATGATGAGAACTGCAACATTACCGAACATCAAGATGAAATAAATAAACGAATCTCTCAATGGAAATTTAATTGTCAAGCTAATTGGAGACTACAAAATCGTGTTGAAAAATATCATTCTGACATCTGTGGATGAAGAAACTCGAAGCGAATTATTTCCTAATCACACCCAATCATTTAAGACCCCTGAAAGTTGCCATTAAAGGCCTTCATATCTCTACCTCAGCAGCTGATATAGAAGATGATTTGAAAGAACTTGGCTTCACCATTGAAAAGATGGCCCAGCATACAAAATCAAGAACCAAGCAACCTTTGCCTATTTGTCAAATTGTTCTACATAAATCCCATCCAGGGTTGTTAAAATGTTGTTTTTACGAATAAAATTCCTAATTATGTGAAAAAAAGGAATAGATAAACCTAATCCCAAATTTACATGTTTTCGTATTCTTTTAAGGATCTAATCTTTCTCATTCTAATCTGATGGCTTTCAATATTATCAATTAGAACATTAGTATTTATATTAAAGTTGGGAATCAGCGGAATTGTATGGAAGTCTCTCTTGATTTTAGACATTTTCTTTAAGAATGAAATATGTGTATATATGAACATCAGAAATCATGTATAATCTATCACAAATTACGATTATAAAATTCTATTGTTAATTTAGAGACTAATTCGCTTAACATGAATTTTCTCAATTAATAGAAATCAACAATTATTATTCACTGAGAAACTAGAACATAATTGAGAGTTCAAAATTTTTAATGATTATTCAATACCCCTATTTTTAAAACAAATACGACTGACGTAATGATAAAGCTGAAGTTTTAAAAAACAGTAAAAAAAATTCTTAAACAAAATTTAGAAGAAATAATTTTTTATAGAAAGTATCACATCCTAATTTCAAACGGTTTTCATTTTGAATATATATATAGAATAAGTTGAAGATAGCTCGTTTGCACTTCTCTACTCTGAAAAATCTATCTCTTTCGTTTGTGCTCTGGTAGCACCATCTATCAATGAAATTTATAAATATTCCAAACGAACACTTTTTCAAGAAATCAAGTTATTAATTTCACTCCCCCCCATTTTTTTATAATTTAAATGTATCGAATTAAAAATAAAATAGGAGTTCCTTTGTTTTACTTTTTTACAAAAATTGTATATACAAATTCTCGAGAAATGTATAAATAATTATGATATGCTAAAATAATTAGGTTATAGGGGTTAGTGCCTTGCGTCATTGACGAAATATTCCAGGATCAATATCTAGAGAAAGGATTTTGTTTTTTGTCCTACGAGTGTTCCAAGGTTTCTGGAGGAAGTTGATGTTATGCATTATTTCAGAATTTAAAATAAAAATTCATTTTAAGTAATTTTTAATATGAATTCAATTTGTAAAGATCTTTAATTTGCGTCACTTATTAAAAATTTAATTTTTGTACTTTTATTAATTCTTGGTTATTAGAAATTACTTTTATTATCTATTACTTGGATATATCTGCGACAAATATAAAAACAATCTGAGATAATGAAGTATTATAACACATGAATTAAAGCAATCGCTCAGCTCCAGTCTGGAGAAGAATGCTGTGATGCTTTCAGCTACAAGTGCCTCTTGCACCAGAGAAGGGAAACTTTAGGAGAAAACTCAGTTTCAATAGGGACAAAAAAAAAGTATAAAAGAACTCTCTTGAGCCTCTCCCATATATATATCTTGTATTAGGCTATTTTACCAGACGGTTTTTGAAAAGTACGATCAAAAACTTGGGGAAAAAAGTGTTATTCGTATAACTACTTCCATTATGAAAGTAGTGATTATTGTTCATGGTAAAGATGCCTTAAGTGCAGGGTGGGGGTGGGGGGACACCTCTTTAAGGAATGCCCTACGGTTAGGTTAATTGAAAACCCAACTTGTATGAACTGCCGAACGGCAAAAGAGTCATACAGACGCATGGAGAGGAAATAGAAACTCCCCGAATCCCCCCTCATTTAAAACTCCATGAAAGAAGCAAATCTCTCAGAAGAGAGCCTTTACTTCCGGACCTATGGATGGGAACATTTCTTTTGAGTCAATTCTAAAGGAACAAACATGAACAGTCTCTGCAAGGGTTGACTGAAACAGTTCCCCTATAGGATACTGACCTACTATAAAACAGTCTTCGTCATGAAAGAATTTGCAAACATTTTCAGCTCTCTAGGAGGAATTGAAAATATTTATAGTCGGTTAATAAAAAGTAATAACCCAATTAACATTTGTACTCATCGTTTTTAGCATTCGTACATATTCTGGATCATTCTATCTTCATTTGTTTTTAAAATTTCAAAGGGTAGTGTCAAAATGCTCCGAAGGAAATATCGGTCGCTACACGATCAAGGTGCTCCGTGAATTCACAGAATCATTTTGTATTGAGGAAGTGGCAGCAATGCACAGCTGCGAAAACAAAACTATTTGAGTAAACACACACATTAGTAAGGCGTGCGACTGAATAATTCGAAAGGAAACTTAACTCTAGTAATTCCTATAATTAATCATAGAAAATCGAAATGCCTCCTATTATTCCATTCCCACATGAAATACCATCAGACAATGCTGATAATGAAAATTCCAATGAACATCCACCGAATGGTGTCAGTGATTCAGATAGTTTTTCGGAAGAGGAAGATTATGATGGATACCAACCTCTTTCTCAAGATCCTGATAATTGCTTAGATAATCCTAGTGATATGGATGAAGTAAGTTATTTATTTTTTCTTATGGTTATTATTGTATAACTTAAGAATGGTTGCATTCATCGCACAAAGTGCAAAATCAAAACTTTTTCCTATTCAACCACTTTTTCAGTTAGCTAACGCCAATTTTGTATAAAATTGAGATTTGGTGGTGGGGAGGCTAGAAACACAGAATCCCCAGAAAGTGTTTATTATGACGTTTAAAATAGTCGAGAAAATATGAATGAATATGATTTTGGAGGAATGATATAGATTTCAGGGACAAAGTTTGTTGATGCTTCTGATTGATGTTATTTGAAGGAATGAAACAAAAAAATAAAGAATTAATAAATGTCAACAATGCCACTCAAGTGTGTGATTCAAATTGTTTTGTGTTCTTTGTAAACTTTACCTATCTGTGAGCAATCCATAAGCATTCGATTAAGTCTGTGTGTTCTCAGTTTTGGAATCACCCAATTCTGTATTTTTAATTGTGAACAGCTGAGGCATTTAATTTTTCATCTTAATTCATTGTAAGTTTTCCTGTAATTTGAAATCGTTGTTCCTTGCAAAATATGTATGAATTTGTTTCTCTTCTATATTTTCAGGACAGCTACTTTTTATCAGAGGAAGAAATGATGACTTGTGGCATCAATTTGCCTAATACATTACTCTTGCCAGTAAGATTATTTTGATTATTTATTATATCATTTCCTTTTTCTGTTAAATTTACAAATACTTAAAGCAGTTGGTACAGTATTGTAAATGTAGTTGTAAGTCATTAATTTTTAATATTCCAACATTAAAGTATTAAAAGTTTTAATACATAACTAAGATATATCTCATTTTCTATTACAAAATTTACATGGGTAAAATTAGCAGAATATTGCTTATTTGTTATTAAAATTTATAATATATATATATATATATATGTGTGTGTGTGTATATATATATAGAGAGAGAGAGAGAGAGAGAGAAGTTTTTTTAAGAGTTATCAATAAATATTAAATTTTTCATATGCGACAATTTTTGTGGCCTTTTTATATTTTTTCTTCATAAATTTTTTGGAATATTGGGATTTTCTTAAAGTTACTTTGTGTGCTTAATGTACAAGTTAGTTTTTATCTCCCTTTTTCATTATTGATGAGGGGTTCAATTTTTTAAAATCTATTATGTAAATACCAGTGTCTATATATTATGTGATATCCGAAAGTATAACTTAAGTATGATATGGATTAAAAAAATATACTTTAGATGTCATATTTAAACTTTCAGAAATAAAGAAAATGAGCACATTGATAAATTTTAGAGATGAAGTTCGCAAAATTCTTTCATGTCAAATAAAAGTGTAGAAAATATAGTTTAACCACCTATCAAGTAATTGATTTATTGCCACCTCTAAACTGTATGTTTACCTTTTCATGTAATCGATAGTAAAACTATTCCTCAGTGAAATTGAATGGATGCATGGTATTCACTTTAGTTTAAGCAAATTGTTATAGAGCAATTGGTTGAATTTATGACTAGAATGTAAATAATGTTTTTATTATTCTCAATGCTTGTTATAGCTTTAATAATATATTAACTCCTTAATATTTCATGCTTTTTTATTTTCTTTGAAAGAAATCTTGCAGCTGAGATTGACTGGCTATCTCTTTTTCTCCCAACAATATTATTGTATGTTATATTTGTGATATACAGTGTAAATTATTTTTATGTTTAGAAAATCTTAAGAAATGTGAAATTATATTATAATAAAATATTATTACTAAGTAACTTAGATTAATGAAAACAAAGTTTTTGTAAAGGGGGTTATTCATTAAATAAGGAAATAGGAAATATTTTTGAATTTGATTATCATTACATTTCATATTTTCTCTTTTAATTGAAAACCCTTTACAATAATTCTCGTACATGAATCTCTGTAGGAATTTCTCTTATACATCTCTTAAGAGACAGAGGTATTTTATTAACTATAGAGTACTTGTAATCTACATTCTAAAAAAAAAAAGTTAATTGAAATTTAATACATAATATGAATACTAGTCAAAATGTCAATTTAATGTTTATAGGCACCAGCTGTTGAAACTATGACATCTAACCAGAAAACTGACACAAGAAAAGATTTAAGAATGGATGAAGGCAAGTTTTGTTTTTTAATATTTAATTTTCTGTAATTTAAACTAATACCTTTATATCAGAAGTTTTTAATGAGTAAAGTTATTATTATTAAATTTAGTTGCATTGATTCAAATCATGGGATGCAATATATCTCTTACAGATAAATGAAATAATTTAAAGATATTGAAAAATTAATACATGACGGAGGTGGTCAAAAAGTTTCCTTTCGAAATCTGTATAGCCTAGATTCAATATACCAGTCATGCAAAATAACTTTGAGCATTTAGACAATCATCCCATTGTTTCACCAGGTTGAATATACTCTGTTAAAACTCCTCATTTTGCTACTTGAAGAAGTCTGAAATTACATGCGTCACTTCTACATTTGACAAGAACCAATCAACCTTTCAAGGACTTTTTTAAGGGTTCCAAAGCATGAAAAGTGCATGGAGAGAGATCACGACTGTAAGGCTGGGATATTGTCTCCCATTTTAGTGAGTGTAATTTCTGCACTGTGATATATCTTATTTACGGACTTGCATTATCATGAAACAGGATTGCCCCATTTTGCAGTTTTCTGGTCGTTTCATCTTTATTGCACACAATCTCTCCAGCGTTTCTCAGTGATTAAGGCATTTGGATCCTTGAAATCAATAAGCAATAGGCCAATAGGATAAACATCACTTTTCCAGCAAATGACTGGCTCTTGAACTTCTTGGGACGAAAGCAAGAAGGATGACACCACCCAATGGTTGAAGCTTTCGACTCAGATTCCCAATGGTGGTAACAGCTTTCATCGTTTGTAACAATATATTCAAGAAATGTGTTACCTTCAACATTGAAAATCATCAGGTGCTCCAGGCAAACAACCATACCATGATTTCTTTTCTGAATTCGACACCTGGGGTTGCAGACCTTACTGTAGCCTGACTCCTACAGGACCAGCACTTTTCTGGTTATAAAAAGTATTTGTAAAAAATAGAGGTGAATGTTTTACAGCAACCATATTTTCTTTCAGTCAGCAATAAATTCTTCTAATTCAAAACATCTATTGACCATTTATTAATCTTATTGCTATTTTGTGATAATTTTGCTTGCAAGATTTCTACCATGATTCTTGCTTGCTAAAACTTTTTAAAATCAAGGTTGAAAAAAAAAATAGTCCTTTTTATAGATTTATGGTTGTTATTCTCAGTTAATTGCAGCTTTTGTGAAACCTTGTTATAATGAAAAGAGAAGAGTGGTGGTATGAGGATAAAAGTTCTAATTTTTATTTGAAATTAGTTGCATTTAGATACAATGCAAAGTAAATTATTGTAAACTATTTTTCTCTAATATTTTTTAATATTTAAAATTATTTTTGTAATTTCTTAATATTTATTATCTTAACTTGAATTCCTCTTCAGTAGTACTCATTTAGAATTCCATGCCCAGCTGGAAGCAATTGTCAACAAAACACATCAAATCATCTTCATTGGTACAACAGCCCCATGGTGGGCCAAGACCATCTCCCTACTGGCAGATATTTTGTTTTTACAGAATAGGTTTGTCAGCCCTACACCTAAAGCTTTACAGTCATATTAGACCAGGATCTACGGCTTAAAGTGGGTTCTGAACCACTACAAACATCCATGGCCTGCTGGAGCTCAAACCCAAAGCCCGTGGCAACAACTGCCAGAGTACTAGTCACTCGACCATGAGGCCCACAGATCAAATAGCTAGGGAAAAACATTTTATGTGACAAACAATGGCTGATAAAATTGAAACCTCTGTCTAAAAAAACATCTAATTTCAAGTGCTATATGTTATATGAAAAAATATTAAATGTTTGTTATGTATTTGGTAACTATAAGGGATTGTCTGGATGAATTTTCCAAAAAAAAGTAAATAAAAGTTGAGAACCATTGAAACATGTTGTTCTAAAAATATTGTTTTACACTGTTTTTTGTTTGCTTTATACAGATCACATTGAAACTATCAAATCAGTGATGAAAGGTATAACATTGCCCAAGTCTAATTTACCTCAATGGGCAGCTGCAGTACCTGAAGAAGAATGGAAATCTGCTCTCCTTTCAGGTATGTTAAGCAGAAAAAATAAAGAGAATAACTTCAAATCACATGGTGGAGAAACTTCAAAAGGAGTGATTCAGACGTTGCTCGATAACTGTATAATAAAAACAATTGTTCCTGTGTAAATTTGTTATGATATATTGAAAGTTTATGACTGTATGTAGACGAGTTATTAATGAAAATTAAATCTCATTTAAAATAGCTGCAGAGTATGGTCATAGTAACATTTTAAACAAATTCTTCCAATGTTTTGCTGTTTTAAAATGTATTTGCGTGCTACATATTTCTTTGTGTAAGATTATTTGTAAAGTTTGACATTTGCTGTTTTGTTTAAGTTTATTTAGTTAAAAATAAAATTGAAACTGTGGTCAAATTGTTGTTTTTGATGAGGAAATTGTCCTCTATTTTTAATTTAAAAAAAGCATATATTTCTTGAACACAATGTCAATTTTGTTTAAAGAGAACTCAATAATCTTGAAAGTAGTGTCTTTAAGAAAGAATGCTTGATATATTAAGTCTAGCTCACTGAGTCCTATTTTCTAATAAAAAGAATGCTTGTACTATATCATTCTTTTAATATATTTCTCATAAATTTTATGAATGTAAAATCATGCTGATGTTTTCTCCTATCAAAAAGCAAATGATCTGTACAATTATTTTCTATTTACCTTTGATAACGATGGAAATCTTGGTCACTATTATAAAACGTTTCAGAAATATAATTAAGTCAATCATTAGTTAATTATTAATTGTAATTTATGTTTAAGACATTGAACATTTTACTGATTTCAATTATCTTTAGGAATAAATTTGCTTGAGCAATTCATAAGTTCAAACATTTATTACTAAGGATAAGGAATCATTAACTCATTAGTTCTCTACTTGTATGAGTGCCTCTGATGTATCAAGTTTGATCATTATTCATATGATCATAATATGTACTTGGATATATTAAAGAAGGATTTACAATCTAGTCCTGCAAAAATAGAACTCAAATTTGATTATATTACAATACATAATTATACTAAATATACAGCATTTAACACTAAGCTTTGAATGTTATGATATTCCAAAATTCCTTTAATTTCACCATTGAAGAATTAAAACTAAGGTTAAGATGCAATCCTAGCAAAGCTCATCTAAAATTTACTTCACACGAAGAATGGAATTCTATATTGGATTTAATAACTTCAAAGCTGGTTAATCCAAGCCTTGATGAGTGTAAACTATTATAAAAGCCAAAAAAATGTCTTAATTGTGAATTATTTTCACTGTATGCACCATTAGATAAGTTGCTAATTTTATTTTTTTAAATATGTAAATTATTCATTTTTTAAAATTAAAATACAATATAAAATAAATGCACCCAAGTATCTTAGGGCAAAATACAAATGTTTTAAAAAATTTCTTATTAATCAAGAAGTATCTTCAGACTCTACTTTGGGTTCTGAATATGCTAACCTTCAATTTTCTCCGATTTTTTTCTTTCCACTAGCTTGAAAAAGTTAAAAGAATATAGAAGATATATAGGTGCAAAAATTCAGTGTAATCAATGAATATCTTCTGGTTTAACTTAAAATTAGACAATGCTTGACACGTAAAATTATCGGAATATATTTGATTTGAATAAAAACCTCAATTTCATTGTTAACCAGGATGTTCTGGATTCCATCACATATTTATCACTAGTAGCAAGAATTTAATTTATTTCAACTACTCAAAATACTTTACAAAAATATGTAATTGTTGCTTGTGCAATATACATAGCCTTCCAAATGTTCTTGAAATTGTTACAATAATCTATACCTTCCATAAAATGAGTTATACTTGATATACACATTTCTGAACTTATATTCAATTCATTGAATGTAAACTACCATGTAATGTTCTAAATTGTATGGGAATAATAGTCGTTTAATTTTCAGTTGCAAAATTAAATGACTGTGTTGTAAACCTTTTTTTTTAAGGAAGAGTCTTGCGCACTATTAAATCCATATAAATTGTTTTGTAACATCTACTTTATATATATATTAAATTATTTAAACAAATGATTGAAAAAATTAGAAAAAGAATGTATGATTAAGAAAATGGCCAAACAATGTCAGCCACTTTAAAATACATCGTAAGTTCAATGATTACTTAGTCTTGGGGGATATATTAATATTTTTTTTCTACATGGAGGTGTCAAATATATATTTCCACTAACAATATAGCAATCTCTCCCTTATAAATTTATATGGATAGTAAGGCATTTTGTATAATACTATATACAGCAGTAAAAGTTTTAAAAGCTAAAGAAACAAATACATTTTATTAAAAAATATACATTATTTAAAATCCCTGTGGCTCCTTTTAACCTGGACTTTAAGTTTATATCTTCTCTTAAACCTGGAAAGAAGAAACCCATAAGTTATCTGCAATAAATAGCAAAGCCAAATGCAATTATGATTCAAATTAAAAAAAACTTACTTCTGCTTAGTTCTAGGTTCAATCAAATTTCTTCTCTGTAAGGATTTATATCTATCCTCAAGTAGATTCCCTTCAGTCTAAAAAATATACATGCTTAATCTTCTTAAATACTTTCAAAAATCATAAAATTCGTTATTATCGTTATACTTATACACCACTACTTTTTTTTGAAGCACCATGAAAGAGAAGGGATAACCAATTCTTAACATTCACAAATTTCAATTTCAGAAAACATTACAAATATTAATAGAGAGAAACTATATTCAGTTAACTTTTAAAAATGAATATGTGTACTTTCTTTTTAAAAGGGAGAAGTAAATGGGCAAGGAGAAAGAAATACTTATTTTATCATTGGTTTCTACTTAAAATATAATGTTAATTATGTATTAAAGTATATTTACTTTCAAAGCTCTGAAAGAGCCACTGATTTCTTCAGACAGATTAACTTCTAGGTCAGGAGCTTCATATTTATATTTGCTAAGAGTTCTTGGCTTATACATTTTCTCAATTTGTTTCTGCAAACTTTTGTCTATTCTTTCCTGTGTTATTTGAGCTTCTTCATTAATTTCTTTCTTTAAACTTCTTATTCTGAAAGATATAGCATAAACATTAGCAAATAGTTTTTAAAGGTAAATGAGAATATCCATACTTAAATTAATCAAATTAAAATTTTTTTTCTTATTAAATTAACAATATATAAAGTGACAAAATATTAAACCATTAGTTTACATTACACAGACATATATATATGTCTGTGTAAACATTAGTTTAATATTTTCTCATGCAACTTCTTTATACTTAAGATCTAGGATTCGGGACACTTTGTATAAATATTTGTGTCATTATTTACAGATGCAGTTCTAGCCATTCAACATTTTGATATTTGTGTTTAGTTTACTTGATGATTGCAATTTTTTTACTGCAGTACTTTTGGGTCTTAAAACTATTTCTTCCTTCCCTTTCTTTGTTTGTTTGAAAGATCTGAATGTGAGGCACTTCAGGGTTTTTGTATAGCAAATATTATTATGATTTTGTTAAACTATTTGATTGCGCTTATATGAAATAGATGAAATTTTATATGAAGCGAATATTCATACTGTCTCCCCCTTCTTCAGTATCTTTAGCTCAAATTTGAACTCATTGTGACGAGTGGTTCTTTTTTTTACAGCATTTTGAAAGTGGGATTTGAATTATAATCACCCTGTATATTGAATAAAAAATCAGGGTGGCCACTCTCCAGACAAAGTAAAATTCCCTGACCTTTCCAGGTGAAATTTAGAAAAATTCTAAATAATTTGCATAACACCAGGAAACCATATGAGATATTTTAAAAGCCCTAAAGATATGAAAATTGCCCTTTATCGGTGATTAACAACATTTGTATTTAAAACTTGTCCACCATATAGAAAATCATAAAACCTCACACAGATTTTTCATGCTAAAAAAAAGGAAAACATTTTTTGACACAAATAAGGCTGCACTACTCAGTCAAAACTTTTACTATGAGAAAGTATGAAATAATTACACACAAAAGTTTTGTTCGTTCTACCAAGGCTAACTATATACTACACTAGACTTAGTTTGCAAGTTACGAAAATCCGTCAATAGGCAGATGGCGAGAACTGCAATCTAATAATAGCATCAAATGAAATTTTATAAAGCAAAAGGATCCCTCAATAAAATTAAAACCTATATACAACTTGTTAGTCGTGATTCGTCAAAAACGGTTAAAAAAAATGTCAATATCAAAAATTCAATTTTGTTGACATTGTCATTAGTTATTTCATACTGAGCATAACTTCATTCATTTCTGTCCATTTCTATTTCCATCTGCGTCAAGCAGTTGTTTTCATTGTTTAAAAATAGTTGCAACTTTTAGCGTCAAGTTTATGAAGCTTTGCAACTCATTATGCAGTATCCTTTACAATGATGTGTTTTAACTATTCCATCTGTACAGATCTTGCCAATCTCTTCAATTAATGTGGGTTTTTTGGGTAGGATAAGTGAAGGTAAAAACAAGAATTAACTGCATTCTTACATATAATAATAAAAAAAACCTACGATATCATTCAAACATTACGAAAAAAGCATTTAGTCAGATGCCAATTTATGAAACTGTTTGAAGTTGAGGATGTTGTATAATTCAACTGCAATATGTTCCAATGAAGGTATAGAAATGTAAATAGCAAGCTTAAAGAAAAGTTAAAGTTTAAACTCACTTTGGAAAAATTGCGTAAATATTTTTCAGCTTATGATACTTTATTTCATAAAAATATTTTATTACTAAATCTAATTTACGAAGATATAGTATAATACTGAAAATCTTCAAAATTTTGAAAACGCAAAGAAATGAATCCCTCTAGCGGCTATCTTAAGTGATAGCTAAGGATTGGTTAATTCACATTTGACAATTTTTCCAGGGTTGCTAAATCAAAATAAAGAAAATGTCATTTTTCACATAGAAATGCAAAATTCGCCATTTTTGTAACAGAATGTAGCAAGGGGTAGATTTTGGAGCAGCTTGGTACAGATTTTCCAACTCTGAAATTTACGTATATGCACAAAAAATAATATTCTTCCAATAAAAAAAAACTTATCATAATAGCAAGACATGCTTTAGCGTAAATTATAAAAAGTAGTAAATTAAAAGTAACAAAGAGAAATATTACGTACCGATACACATCATTCAGTCGTTTTTTCTGGATTTTATCAACCAATTTCAATCTTTCCTGTAAGATTTCATAATTTTACAAATACACACTGTATCTTACTAATTTTTTAAAAAATATATAATTTGATTAAACAAATATTTAACAATCTAATTTTCTTGCTTCATTGGAAATTAGTTTACATTAATTAAATTAGATATTTTTACCTTTTCCTTCATTTCTTTTTTCCTTCTTTTACGAGCTTTAGGAAGACGATTCTCATGTGAAACTGGTGGATTATAGGGGACAAAGGTACTTTCTGTTTGGTCATCATCACTTTCATCCTCCTCATCAAACAAACCTTGAGACATCTCTTTCAGAATAGATTCCTATTAAAATTTGAATACACATATATATATATATTTGCAGATATAGATTACTGATTACACAGTTTACATAAAAACTTTAAATAATAAATGCAAAATGAATAGAAACTTACTTGTGTTGGTGCTTCAGCTTTGGTAGGAAACATGTCAGTTAACACTCTTTTTAAATGTAATTCTTCTTTCTGCTTAACTTCTTCAATTTTAACAGCTTCACTAAGAAGTTCCTAAGAATAAGAATTTTTAAATCAATGTAAATTATAATTTCATATTTAATTAACACATATCAGATGTGGAAAATATAAATGAAAAAAGAAACTATCCAATGAATAAATTACTTTGAAATTAAAACAATCAATTTTTTGAAGACTAATTGGAAACATTTTATAATATTTACTATAGATTTTAAAAAAACTTTTAATAAAAAGCCACAGTGCTAAACTTTTGTTTTAAAATTCATTATCAAAAATTTCCATGTATTTATAAGTATTGATTAATGTTAAAATAATTCTTCTAATAACAAAAAACTTTGCAGTAATAAAATATTAATATTAGTTAAGAGATAATTTTTTAAAGCATTATACAACTTGTATGGAAATAAATATAATCAATAAATATTTTGAAAATTTTTTTTTTTTAAGGAAACATTTCGGAAAAATCTAAAAAGAATAAAGAAAACTTTAAAAGAATATATGTAAAAAAATAAATAAATAAAATTCATTTAATTATTTTAAATTATGTAAAAAGTAACAATCTGAAAACATACACTTTTATTATAAATAAGTCAATAGCATTAAATGAAAATTTTATGTGCCAAGTCAAATAACATTATTTAAAATGCACATTTGTAATCTAATTCTACATCTAATATAATTTTGTTAAAGCAGATAAAAAATATTTTTAAAAAAATAATTAATTGGCTTGGCCAAAATACAGGTTACCCATAAAATTTAGAATTTAATGTAAAAACAAAATGCATAACAACAATTTAAAAAAAACAAATATCAGTAATTCATATTCAGATTATAAATTATGTTCATATCATTCAAAATTGAAAAAAGAAAACAGTTTAAATAAAATAATCTATAGAATTCCAAACAATTTCTTAAAAATGCATGTGAAAGAAATTTTTTAAAAAAGCATGACAAAAATTTAAATAAGCCAATAAGTACAACTCATGAAAAAAATCAAATAAAACCAAAAGAAAGGTTGAAAGTGGTCCAGGACATTGCTGACTCACTCTCTCGAAAACAATACTTATATATTTTATGGGCAATAAAGAAAATTTTCAACATTTGAATTAGAGAAAAGTGTATTACTTGATGATCATAGAAATCAGGATTGTAAGATGAGCCAGAATGAGGAATTTCAACTGAAGGTAACAGAGATGGTTTCTGATATCTATGACTTGGAACCTAAAATGATTAAATATTCATAAAAAACAAAAATATAGTACACTTTTGTTATAAATAGTCAACTGCATTAAAAGAAGCAGAAAGAAATTTTTTTTTCTATTGTTCAAGATATGCTTTTTATAACATTAATATTTTGTAATAATACTTCTCACTCAAAATATAGATACATTAGAAAGTAAATATTTTGGTTATCAATATGGTAGCAATATTATTTAAAATGAAAAATTCTAATACTAAAACATAGATCTGATAAAGTATTTAAAGTAAAAGAAATTGTACACATATTGCAGTAAAAATATTGTAAATTCATTTCATAAAATTCAATAGTTTTAGTCAATTAAAAGTTTTGAATAAAGGAAATTTAACAAGTAAAACATACCCAAATTTTAAAAAAAAAAAAAACATACACAAAGAAGTTTTAATGTCAATAATTTTTACACCTATAAATGCATATTTTTTTCTATCTTAAATCAGCAAAATTCATACATAATATCATCAGTATATTTATCTCTTCTGTTATTACTCCATAAATAAATTATTTAGTTTTTAATTAAGATAATTTTCTTTTATATAATCAAATGTTAAAATATATTATATTAGCCGAATATAATAAGCCAATAAAATTAATAATAACTTTAATTAAATTAAATGTTTTAATATTATATTAAAATGTCTAGGTTCAAAATTAATAATATATATATATTAAAGTATTCTGAAGCTTTATAACAAAAAAATGTCAAATACAAACATTAGGAGTTCTTTTGCAAGTGTATTCATCACGAAACTTTACCAAGTCTTGAATTTCTGGATCAACAGTTTCCTTTTCTACAATAAACATATTTGTGTCAGATACATATAAAAATATTGATAGTAGTGCTTGATTTAAAATACATTGAAACAGAGAATATTTTTACTTTAGAAATAAAACTGAGAGAAATAGAAAAAGTTCGACATAATGTACAAACAATTTGATTAAACATTAAATTTACTCAAAAATCACTATCGCACATTAAAGTGCATATCTTACCTTCATCAGCCCATAAGTCCTTAATTTCTGAGACAAATAAATCACCCTTTTGAACAACTTTTTGAGAGCTTTCTTTAGTTTCTTGTAAAGCTTTTAAAGCCTTTTTAGTTCTTTTTTTATCAGCTTTAGTTAAGTTATTTTTAATTTTTTTACTGAATTGCTCTGCATTTCTAAAACAAAAACATGACAAATTAAAAATGTTATTCCATTATATATAAATGCATACATACATATGAATTTTCTGTAAGATTAATTAAACTGCTGAGGTGTCATTTATTAATTCTATTCCTTACTGCTTCTAAGAAGAAGAATTTATGGTTCCAAGAAGAATTTATGTTAATGAAATACATAGCTAGATTTGTTTTTCCTTGGATCCAGTCATTTAATAAGCAGAAATAACATGGTTTATAATGACCCATTGCAAAGCTATCATCAGAATATTATAATTCTTTTCTTATAATATTTTGCTCCTCATCCTGTTTATATATATAATCTTTATCTACTTCTGCAATATTTGTTTATATTTAATAATTATCAGATATATACTTTAGATCTTAAATGAATTCCCTTTCAATTTTCTCTTCTTGATTGGGCTAATTATGAAGCACATAAATGGTGTATCTGTTATAGCTTTACTATATAAAATGATTGTGTATTTGAAAAGTTCCTTGTTCATTCTTTGTTGTTGTTTTTTTGTGTGTGTGTTTTCATCATATATCTGCACATATATAACCAAATAAATTTATAAGCAATTGAAAAGTTATAAATGCAATAGAAATATTAAAAAATTAATTAACAACAAGAATGAAAAAAATATGAATAATAATAATAATAAATGCAAATAACAATTAATAAGAATAATAACAAATAGAAATAAAATTAAAATCTTAGAAATAAACTTAAACATCAGTTATGATGGATACCGTTTTAAACAGATTTCTGAGGCTACAATGGAAGATGAAAACTTAAAATGTTTAAGTACAAAACAATGCTTTTTTAATTGATATTTCTGGATATAGGATTTCTGAAGAAATATACAGTAACAAGCCACAATATTTTAATCAAATTAATCCTTGATATGAATAAGGATAGTTTAAATAAATCATTATAAATAAATAACTTCAAATTGAAAATGGTAAAGTATATCTTTACATGGTAAAAAAAAAAAAACAATGCAGAAAAAAAATTTATGAGAGAAGGCAAATTTTTCTAAAGAATTGGGAGAGAAGTTAATTTTTGAAAGTTTCCAATACTTCAACGACAGACTTAAGACAGCAGTAATAAATTATAGTTTATGTCATGAAACAGAAAAAAAAATAAGATAAAAGACTAAATTTTTTTATCAACACACACCTATTTTCTATTCATATTGAGTAAAAAATAAATTAGAAAACAAACACTATCCATAACTTAAAATACTTACTGTTTTATAGGAGGAGGAATTTTACTATAAGACCCAATTTTCTGAAAGCATTTTAGTACTTTTTCTTTTTTACCTAAGAAAAAGAAAACAAACATTTAGTAATAAATTATATACATATATATATATATATATTTGTGTATTAATTCTAAGCTCTAAAGGCATAAGCAGCTGTGAAAATAAAATAAAACATACTCAGCTATAAGGCAAAAATATTTATTGCCTTTCATGAACAAGCTTTCCAAAATAGCAATCTCAACTTATGTGTATATATTACGTAAAAAATATTGAAATAAGCTTAATCTCGCTACTATTTTATTTACCATCGAGATTATACTATTTGTATTTTTTCTTTCTTAATCTTGTTTAAAAAAAACTTAAGATTCATAAAATAAGCTCAATGATTGCATTGAACTTTTTGAAAATCACATTTAAAAACATGTCTATTCAATAGAATAATTGTTGTAAATTTTTATCATTGTAATTGATTTTTAAAAAAATCACTGGGTTTTTTTTTTTCAAATAAATTGTAAAATTTTAAAAAATGAAAACCCATATTATGTCATTTGATTTGCTTATGATATAACAGATGAGCGAGGAAGATCATGCAAGTTGGTGGGGAGGGGGAAGAAACAATTACATTTTTTTATCTAAAGTTCTAGAAAAGAAAAAAAAATTTGTCTTGTAGAGTGATAAAAAATAAACTCAAACAAATAACTTCAACAGTCTCATAAATCGACCTTCCATACACAGGTTATCCTTAACTATTTTCCTTTAAAATATTTTGGTGACATAATAAATTACTGCCACAACAAATTGATAAATGAAATAAAAAATTATAGTTTGGATTATAATAATTACACCAGAAAAAAGATGTGCAATTAACTGCATTAAAAGCTTTAATTTTAAATGCAGAAGACAATTTTCCACAACAGTATGGATGGCAAAAAATAAACTCTATAGTAAGCTTTTTCCCACAATGCCATGAAAAGGAAGTATTATTACCTTCATCCTTATTATGATCTACTTGAATGAAGAACAGTTCTTCATTGGGCTTTTCGGACCTGAAACAAAAACAGAATTTAACATGTATAATAATACTGCAAAATAAATATATGTTTCTTCCAATTTTTATTGATATTTTTTGTATTATTAAAGTTAAAATTTAATTAATCTTAACTGTAGAAACATTTCATTTTTATATAATCAAAATAAAGGCTGTTTTAAAAGGATGGAACAGATTCATTTAACGTTAATTATAAAAAATATTTTTTAAACTTACGCTGTTCGTTCCTTGAATCTATTTTCTTCAAGATATTCCTCGATATCTTTAACATCGCAAACTTTGTTCCAATTCTTTTTTTTGTTTTTACTGAGACGAACACGAGTTTTCTTCACAGGAGCCATGTTAACCAACAAAAGGGTGACTTCACTTCACTTGACTCGTAGCATTGAGATAATAGAAAGTGAGAAAAACAATGCCAAAATAAAATACCTTTGATATATCAGGACATATAGTAGAATATTTTCATAATAAATTACTTAATTACTTTTAAAAATAATTTATAATCATTTTAGTAGTAAAATTAAATGGATTGTTAAATTATTTTAGTGCTGTTCTTAAAGGCTCATAAAGTTTGTTTTTAAAACTACAACTTTTACTTATCCAATAAGAATTTAGTATTTCCACACTGAAATAAAAAAAAACAATCAAAACTTGATTTATTTTGAACTTGAATTTTGCTTTTAAGTATAATATTCGTACACTTCATAATTGATCAAATTTTAACTTAAATAACACGTAAAATACTTCTGTGCGACATCATTTTCTTTTGCATTTTTAAATGTTGTGATAAAACTTAATTCGTTATTTTAATATTTTAAGTAAATTAACTTGATGTCCTTCTTAAGGAGAAATGCATTCTTGTCCATCAATGCTAGATTCTTTGTTAAAGATAAGCAGCACAGAAATATGCTTGGCAGATTAATACTTTTTGATCGTGTTTCAAAATGGAAACATTTTTCCGATATATCATCATTAAATGTATTCGATAGAAAAGCCAAAAGGAAACATCGAGATTGGTGTGCCTCAGTGGAAGATGGTCATGTATATGATTATATTAAAGACGTGGTGAGTTTTACAAAGTATAATAAATTAAAATTTTCAAAATATAAAAATAAACTATAGTTTTTTATGGTTATCTATACAAGTGGGGCTTAATATGATATTTATTTTATAAATATTGATAATTGTCATTATAAATATTGATAAATTTTAAAGCTAAGAATATTATCCAGTTTCAGTGTGATTTTAAAAATAACATAACTATTTATTTTATCATGTTTTCTGTTACACGTAATCTACATAACACTTCAATGTATTTTTGTTTTTTTAATTGGGAAAACAAAACTGAAAAGAAAAATTCACCTACTATAAATTATAATAAAACTAAAGCATTTTTTTCCTTCCTCATTATGATTTTATATTATCAATGTTTTATCACAATATGCACACAAAATTAAACTGATTTTAATTTGTAATTTTGGTCATGTATATGTTGGGGATAAGGCATGATAAATCCACATGCCAGGAAGTGCTTCGGTTGGGCTCAGGGATATATATGGGAATTCCCACCCCCAGGTACTATTTTTGGGATGTTGATTTAAAACTAAGGATTCAGTGTAACTGGTCTCCTTAGGTACTCCGTAGATATTGCTGAATCTACTATGTGTATGTTCTAGTGGCAAATGACATAAATCGAAGTGCCTCCATTCAAAAACAATATACTGAAATAAGCATTATAGATACAACTGGCAGCCTAATGGCTAAGTGGCTAGCGCTCTGGTCTTTGGTACCATAGTCTTCAGGTTCAAATCCTGGTGGTGACATGGATATCTGTTAGTGGTTCAGAACATACATTAAACTGTAGGTCCCAATCTAATTAGCCTAAAATTTGCACAAAATGACCATAGAGCGACAAACCAAAGATAAAAACAACTTATTTATTCTTTTCCTTGTGAAAATAATGGCCAAATTGTATTAAAGAAATAAAATATGTTTATTTATGGTAAGGTTGTTTTTTATGGGGTAAACTTTAGATGTATGTAATTTGTTGAACATGTTTTTCTTGAATTTCTGAATTTTCATTTTGCAATTTTTATAATTTTTTTTTTGTCTATAAAATTTTTTAAAGTTAAACATATTACATTATTTACTAAACATGAATATAGCATATTTTCTTAATGAAGTGTTTAGGTCATATTTACCAGTTTATAATCAGTCGTATGCCCCCCTTGGGGGGCGGGTCGAGTCAATTCGCGCTTACCAGTTTATAATAACTTAAAAAATATTAAATAAAATATTTTAGTACTTTTCCATTAGGGAAGCACTGTTCAAAATTCATGTCATCCTGTCACAAATTTAATGCAGCAGGTATAAACAACAAGACTAATTATTTTATAATTGGCAATGATTTTATTGGCATTTTTACATTTTTTACAAAGTGGCATTCCATTAATGGAAAAGTACTAATAGTGTTTGCTTTTTTTTTTAGATGAAGATCAGAATATGTTTCCTGTTTTGTCATTCTACTGAAGTCTGAAATTTATTTTAAGTTTTGATCATATTTAATTTTTTTTCTTTAATAGATTGGGGATAGAGTTGCTGATAGAGTGTATGATATTAATAGGTAACTTTTTTTTTTTATAAAATTATAAATTGTATCAGATATCAATTTATACTTTAATAAAACATTATTAATGATTAAATTATATTATTCTAATGTTTTTTTTTCTTTTAAAAATCTTTAACTAGAGGAAAAGTATTTGATTCACTTTTTTAATAAGAGTTCATATTTTATTACACTATCTTTAAAAGAAGTTTTATTCTTTATATTAATTAAGCAATAAACTTGGATGAATATTACATAAACATTTGTGTTTTTCTGTATTTCATCCAAAATAATATTTCCTTATTAACAATATATTTTAGTTATTTTTATTTCAAAATACACATGATTTCTATATTTTCTAAATTCAATGTTCTTTAAATTAATAATAATGTCTTATTTTATAACCTTATATTTTTAAAATACATTAAATGATTTAAATTGATATATAAATATAGATATACAAATGTTATATACATTGCAAATTTAATAAATTTTATACAAAGAAATATTGCATCATATATTTTATTCTTTAAAAAGTGATGAAATATAATATTTTTAATAATAATAACACTACAGACAAAATATTACAAAATCTCCATTTACCACAACATGCACTATGCACTATAGCAGCATGTATCTGCAATATATACGATTGAAAAAAAAAAGAGGTGGGCATTATAGAATTTAGAATGCTGTGTGAAAAAAAAATCGTAAGTTGTTTGTGAAGTTGAATATGGATCGCGAATAAGACAGGACTTAAAAGCATAAGTAGATAATAATGTTTCACCAAGAACATAGCTTTAAAGTTGCCAAGATTTAAGTGTTTTGAAGTGTATTCCAATGAAGCACATTTCTGCATCAATCATGCTATCGAGAGTCGTAAATTTGTTTTAAAAACTTCATGTGGCAAGTCCATTGGGAAGGGTGATGAAACAAGTATATTCCACATTTTATCAGATGAAAGTAGTTTGTAAGTTTGTTTTAAGGATCTGTCTATTTTCTTCTTTACCTCAGAATTAAATTGATGGACGGATAAATCCTGAAATGTACAAAGAGAGTAACTCGGATATGATATTTTGGAAGTATATTTTTTGAGCAGCAATTAACTTCCAGTGCAAGTTTATACTTGAATAAAGGTTTTGTACTGATGCCCTCATCTTTCATGGTTACCTTGTACCTTATGCAATCTTCCTGTTCGGGAAGGGCGTTTTCAACAATTTGGTCTAACAAGTGATTAATTATGCTTTGCAAAGATATGTTCAAAATTGATATGCGGAACTTGAAGTTGTCATATGTCTCTCATTTGGCCATCAAGTTGCCTGATCTTAATGTTATCAGGAAAATTTGGGACAGTTTGGAATTTTCTATCAAGAAGAATGTTGAATGCCTACTTCTGCTATGAAATTGATAGATGTGTGGACAAGAAGCACTGTGAACATTTTGCAGCCCCATTTTGACAGCATGTTTTGTAAAATACAAGCTGTGACCAGGACACTGCTAATAATCATGCCAATAATAGCTAATAATGATTTAATCAATATTAAATTCAATGAAACCTGATTTCATAATATTTTGCTTGGGGTGTATATTTATAAAACATTTGAAATTTTTTTATTTTCCTACATTTAAAATTATTTGTTATTAATTCACATTTGAAATTTTCATCACTAACGAATTATAATTTATATTATTATTTCAATGTTCATATTTATTATGGAAAAAAGATTATAGTTAAAAAACTTAAGCCACATTTATGCCAAGGTGTTGAGCTATGAGGCATGAAATGTCGCTGAATCACAAACCTTAGTGCGTCTGAGACTTACGCTTGTTCTATGTTTTGCGCCTTGTTATTACAGCTTTGGTCTTAAGCACTTCAAAAATGTGTATTAAATTTTTAATATTGTACATTTAAAATATAAGAAAATGTATTCTACATTCATAAAATTAATTTTTTGTACCCTTCAACATAAAAACAAGTTAAGTTAAAAGATTATTAAAAATTACTTATTGTAAAATATTAATTTTAGAATATTTTCTTAGGAAATTTTCAGTAGTTGTTGAACTTGGATGTGGTAAAGGCCACATTACAAAGCATTTAACACCTGTAAGTAAATCATGTTTTATATATAATTTGTCTTCAAAAAATTAATGTAAAATATAATTTTTGTCATATAGTTTTAATACACAAAAATTGTTGATTTATTATTATATATGACATTATTTTTTCTTTAATTCTAGGAAAATGTAGAAATAATTTACCAATGTGACTTTTCTTCAAAAATGTTGGTATGTATTTATTCACATTTTTTTCCTGTTAATTTAAAATGAAAAACTTAATGTAATGCAAAAATACTAATGATGAATATATTATATTCTATATAAATTTAAAAATTAAATGTTATATACTTTTGTTTGAATGATTTAATTTAACAATATTATCTAAAAGCTGCAATAATTTAAATTGTAGCTTTTAAATAATATATTCATTTCTATTTAATTTTATTATTATTATTTGTCAGTTTGTTAACATGTAATTTTTATTTTATCTCTGAACCATAGCTGTCATTTGAACGAAGAAGTTAATGAGCTTTTTTTTTCGTAATAAAGATATTCTCAGATTTTTTTAAATATATTTTCTGATTAATTAATTAAGAATTTCAAACATTTCTGTTGATTTTAATCCACAACATTTATGCTGAAAAATTAATTCACACACACAAACTTAGTTTTATTTATATCATATTATATTTTTATATGTAGTGCTTTTATTAGTTAGAGAAAAAGATAGCTAATTAGTTATGCCAATGTCAATTTATTGATCCAAATTATTTTTCTATTTAGTTTCATTCTAATTTTTTAAAATTTCATTTCTTTAAGGAAGAAACCAAAGTTTCTGAAGACATACCTTCATTTAAACTAATTGTTGATGAAGAAAATTTGCCATTTGCTGATAATTCAGTTGAACTTTTTATTAGTAGCTTGAAGTAAGAATTAGTGCCTCCTTTAAATGTAATTATTTATTATTTTATGTTTTTATTATAACATTCTATAAATTGTGGAAAGTGAAAATGAATGTTACCAATATTTACAATTAAGTTGTAAGGATGTTAATTAAAATTTGGAATGTACAATAGTATTCTTTTTAAACAAACTTTTGAATTAAAAGAATTTTTTTAATTTTAATTTTACTGTTAAAATTGATCATATATAAGTATATATTAATGTTAATACATATTATGCATCATAAACCTGCATATAATGCATTAAAAGTAAATCTTAAGATAAAATTAATAAATAATTCTCCTATTAACATTTATTACTTTTATAATTTTGAATTTGATAATTTAAAATTATTTTGTTCATTATTTATAATTTTTTTAATATTTTGAAAACTTATTTAGTTTTCATTGGATTAATGACTTGCCTGGTGTATTTGAACAAGTGAGTAGTTTATATATATTTACAAACATAATTTTAATTAAGTACTTTCTATGTTATGACTGGAATTTTTTATTTTAGATTCATCGTGCCTTAAAGCCAGATGGTGCACTCATTGCATCAATGTTTGGTGGTGATACACTTTATGAGTTAAGATCATCTTTACAACTTGCAGAAACAGAAAGAGAAGGGGTAAAATATTACAATGAAATTTAGTTTTATATAAGTAGTAATGTCCTTCTCACAATCAAATAATTTGTTCTGAAGAATATGAAATTTTTTTAATTTATTTCTTTGTAAATTGTATACAAAGAAATTGTGTTAATACTGTTCTATTTCTAATTTTATAAAATTTTTGTTGCATTTATACTGTGTCAAATTTTTGTTTTCATCATAACTTTCTTTTCAGTATATTATTTTAAATTTTTAATCCATCCATTTAGATACATTCTATTGAATTCATTAAATATTAAATAATATGAAATCATATTGGTTATTGCTATTAAAAATTATGAAAAACCTTTCAGCTTTTAAGTTGAATAACTCGTTTACACAAAACTGAAATTTAGAAAGCAAATAAATATATATATATATATATGTTGCATATTACTGTAGGTATTGAAATTATGCTATACTTGTGTGTGTGTAACTCATTGTCAGTGTTTGGCATTGCGGGACGGGAAAGGGGGGCAGCTTCTGTTGTGAAGGAATACCTGTAGGTAGGAGGACTTGGCTCTGTGTCACTGATGAAACCTGATTTTTTTTTTTATCATGTTGCTGTTAGTCCTATGTCCTACAGTCATATTAGATTGGTACCTACGATTTAAAGTGGATTCTGAACCATTACAAACATGCATGGCATAGCCAGGACTTGAACCCGAAACTTTTGCCATTGAGTGTTAATCACTCAACCATCAGATTCCTGCTATTCTTGTAGTATAGAGATTAACAATTGCCTGATGACTTACAAGAAAATCTTAGCAATTGAGATTAATTTGCCCTTATGTAATGATCTAACTTTTCTGTGAATTTAACAATTTGCTTTTCTA
Source organism: Caerostris darwini (assembly GCA_021605075.1). NCBI lineage: Eukaryota > Metazoa > Arthropoda > Arachnida > Araneae > Araneidae > Caerostris > Caerostris darwini. The sequence continues at coordinate 59,888 of BPLQ01007050.1, forward strand.
TGAAAGTACTTAGTCCAATGAAAAAATGTTTACACATAGTGAAAAAAAAAATTAATATTTAATGAACTAAAATGTGTTCATGAAATTCAGTTTATTCAATATTTATTGAAATAAATAAAAAAAAAATACTATCAAAATATTTTCCAAATATTATTTATTCTTTAATATTATTTACGAATAACATTTTTTTAGAAGTAAAACTACATAATTTTTTTTTAAAAGTTTGAAATGTTTATGTATTTTATTTATTATCAGGGATTCTCCCCTCATATTTCTCCATTTGCAAGAATACGAGACGTGGGAGACTTATTGACAAGAGCTGGTTATAATATGTTAACAATAGTAAGTTTACACTCAATTTTTAATTGATATATATTTTTATTTTGCTACTTAATGAAAACATTGAATTAATTTAACAGAAATTATTCAAAGTTAATTTCAGTATTTGACATTTTTTTTATGCATTAAAAGTTATAAATTCCTTTAAAAAATTATTCTTTTTCAACATTAATTTTATTATCTTAAATATCTGAAAAAAATTTTTGTATAAAAGTTTTTAAAAATTAGAATTTTTAAGTGAAATTTATATTTATCTTTACTTAAACATTTTTTTTCTCCTAATACTTTGAAATAATATAAAATCATATGTTTATTTAAAATAATTTAACTTTTCATATATAACACTTTTGATTTTATTAAATATTATTGTGTATTCTTAAAAATATACATTTAAGGCTAATATCAACATCTGTTCATTGTAACATCTTAAAAAAAATGTAATTGTGGAAATTTATTTTCTTTTAAAAGGACACTGATGAAATAAAAGTCAACTATCCTACAATGTTTGAATTACTTGAAGACTTAAGAGGTAATTTTTAGAAATACAGTGGTACCTCGACATACGAGTTTAATTCGTTCCGCAACCTTGCTCGTATCTTGAATTACTCGTATCTCGAAGCAAATTTCCCCATACAAAACAATTGAACTACCATTAATCCGTTCCAACCTCCAAAATGTCATCCCAGTTATTTTTGTTACGTGGTTTTGAATAATAAAAGCGTATTTATAAATATCAAATATTTATTGCACAAAAACAAAAAAGAGAATGTAAAGAAATAAATTAGATATCCTCACTGGTCTTTGCCTTTTTCGCTACATTTTTCTCGCTTTCACCTGTAGGCCGTTTAGAAAAAAACATGTCCAAGGAGGTTTGTTTCTTCCTCCCTCTCAGAATGTTCCGGAAATGAGTTAGGCAAGTGTCATTAAAAAGGTCAGATGCACGACCTGTTGCAACTTTTTCTGGGTGTTTTTTTTCCACGAACTGTGAAACACTCTCCCACATTCCTAAGATCTCCTTTATCTCACTTGTAGAAATAACCTCCTCCTCTGACTCCTCAAAACCAATTTCTTGCATAACCTCAGTATGCTGCTGTGACTGTAACTCTTGTATCTCCTCAGTCAGTTCCTGGGTGTACTCCTCGATGAGCTCGTTCACGTCTCTCTCTTCCACCTCTAGACCCATGGATTTCCCCAGAGATACAATCTCCTCTTCTACTGAAACACCGGGTTCCAATTCTTCATAGATCCTTTCAGCTACAGCTTCAGGCCACAGCTTTTTCCATGCAGAGGTCAAGGTCTTCGTTGTAACTCCCAACCAGGCCTGATCAATAATTTGTAGGCAAATCGCTATATTAAAGTGGTCCTTCCAGAACTCTCGAAGGGTGAGGTTTGTGCTCTCCGTCACTTCAAAGCAGCGCCGAAACAGATGCTTGGTGTATAGTTTTTTAAAATTAGAAATCACTTGCTGATCCATGGGCTGCAGGATAGGAGTGGTGTTGGGTGGTAAGTAGAGAACCTTTATGAATTTTAACTCCTCGAGGATGTCATCTTCGAGGTTTGGTGGATGAGCAGGGGCATTGTCGAGGATGAGAAGGGCTTGCACAGGTAGGTTATTTTCCTGTAGATATTTCTTAACAGTAGGGCCGAAAACCAGGTTTACCCACTCCACAAAGAACTTCCTGGTGACCCATGCCTTCGGGTTCGACCTCCACATAACTTGCAGTTTTTCTTTCAAAATCTTATGTGATTTAAATGCTCTGGGGTTTTCCGAATGGTACACGAGCAGAGGCTTGATCTTGCAGTCGCCACTCGCATTGGCGCACAGTGCTAGAGTCAATCTGTCCTTCATAGGTTTGTGGCCTGGCATCATCTTCTCCTCTGCCGTTATATATGTTCTCTTCGGCATCTTTTTCCAGAACAGCCCTGTTTCATCACAGTTGAAGACTTGCTGAGAGATGTATCCTTGGGCTTTTATTAGATCGGAAAATGTTTTAATGTAATCCTCAGCTGCCTTCATATCTGAACTTGCTGCCTCACCATGTCTGACAACGGAATGAATACAGCTCCTCTTTTTAAAATTCTCAAACCAGCCGCGGCTGGCTTTAAATGACTCTTCGGATGCCTCGTCGATGGAAGTCTGCGGGGTTTGCTTCAGCAAATCTCCGTAGATCGCTCTTGCCTTCTCGCAAATGATAGTCTGCGTCAAGGTATCTCCTTGGAGCTGCTTTTCTGTCACCCACACCATCAGCAGTTTCTCCATATTTTCATGAAGGGTGGTTCGCAGCTTGGAAGTTATCGTAAGGCCCTTAGCCGGCGTTACACTCTTTATCGACTCCTTCCGTTTAAGCACAGAACATATCATGGACGTACTACGGCCATACTGCTTCGACAAGTCAACAACTCGAACACCTTGCTCATGTTTTTCTATAATTTCACGTTTTAATTCAATACTCATCATCTTTTTCTTAGCACTTGACTTTTTACAAACTTTTTTCCGATCCATGATTATAAAAATAAACGAACTACAACTGTAAATGTAAACGCAACACAAAACGCGAACACAACTACACAACTTATCACAGCGGAAGCACGCTGCTAACTGATCGTGATGGCGCGACTGCGTGTTACTAACGAACCGAACCGAACCGGACTCGTATCTCGAATTTCGCTCGTAACTAAAAGCAAAAATCACTTGCTCGTCGGCTCGTATCTCGAAAAACTCGTATGTTGGGCACTCGTATGTCGAGGTACCACTGTATTATCTTTTAAAACTAGAGTAAAAAAAAAAATATTGAAAAAATTTATTTTTCAAATGTTTCCTTCTCATTTTACAGGTATGGGAGAAACTAATGTTGCATGGAATCGGAAAATTGGTATTCAGAGAGACTCTTTATTAGCAGCCTCTGCCATTTATACAGGTTTTTATTTGTGATTTTATCTCTTGCTGCCAGCTTTATTTATTTTTGTTGTACGTAGATACTTTTTAATAAAATTCTGTTACAGATTAATAATATTGTAAGAAAAATCTCAGTGTTGCAGGCATTCTTTTTAACACACATTCAAATATTTTACATGCTAGATTTTAAAGAAATTTCTAAAAAAATGTGTGTCCTTTCTATCTTTTTGAATTACTTGAAGACTTATGTGTAAGTCAGGGGTGGCCAACCCACGACCTGCCTTGAACATTTTTCCGGCCCGTGAGAATTATCACAATTTTACAAAATATATTTATTTTATAACGGCCAAAGTAATGAAAACCAATGTATTACAAAATAAATTATTTGTGTGTCCATATGATGAAATTTGTGAAATCTGGCACAAAAGTTGTTAGGGCTTTTGGTTCAACTTACACCTATGAACATTTTATTTTTTATTTTTCTGAAATGAAATTGACCCAATACAAAACATGCTCAAACATAATGGACACTAACCTGCAACACCCATTACAACATGCAAATACCCAAATTGAGATGGATTTGCAAAAGTTAAGTGAAAGAGTGGAGAAGCAAATATCACACTAGTAAAATAAATATTTTTTTAATGATTTTATTTATATATATTTCTTTACAATGTTGCATTTAGTATCATTATTATTATATTATCTATGTTTACATGTAAAAATAATAGTAAACACAACAATAAAAACTCATTATGTTTCAATTTTTCACTCCAAAAAATGTCTATAGTGGGTATAAATCTAATATGGGGATATATAATTTTATATGCAGCCCACAGAGTTAGGATGCATTTCCAAAGTGGCCTGCAAGATCATTTGGGTTGGCCACCCTTGACTTAAGTAGAAATTAATATGTAGCAAGTAAGAGGAATTCTGTTACTTAAGCTTGATCTTATTTTTGTAATTAGATTTTTAACTAAAATCATTCATGATAGATTTCAATTATATTGTGATGTAACAGCAGATTACAGTAAATTATATATTTTTAATTCTAAAAAAAGAAAGTTTAACTATATTGATTATTCTTTCAGAAATGTATGGAAATGAAGATAAAACAATTCCTGCAACTTTTGAGATAATTAATTTAATTGGATGGAAGCCTCATGAATCTCAAGTAAGTAAATTAAAAATATTTAATGTTTTTTTAATACTTTTAATTTACAATATACTTATTTTTTTTAGGCAAAACCAGCAAAAAGGGGATCAGGCAAGATATCTATGAAGAGCATCTCTAATTTAGAAAAAGAAAAAACAGAATTTACTGAGTGAAATGTTTAAGAAAAAATCATGTAAATAAAATTTTTGTTTTTACTTTATTGTTGAATGATAAATATAAAATGATGATAATAGTAGAAATTGGAAATATGATAAATAAGATTTTTATGAAACTAGTGAAATACATAGCTTGAGCCTATTGCTTTTTTACATTTCTATATGTAAAAAAGCTTAAATGTGCTATTGTGATCGAAATTGAACATCATCATTAAATCAAGTTCTACCTTAATTATATATGCTTTACTTGCATTCTTTTGTAGTGATCTAACAACTGGAATGACATGCCTAATGATAACATGGGAGGGGTGCAATGACACAATTTGTAATTGTAATGTCCCCAACAAGAAAAAATGTAGTGCTGCTCAGTGTAAACAAGTTACAAACGAAATTGAAATAATTCAGTACCTTGATTCCCTTTAATGTGATTGCTGTTATCTTAAAATATTTTTTACAGCTGAACATAATGTGATTTATTGTTCTCACAAAGTGGTCTTAGTCAAATTTAACATCCCACCAAAAATCATGTTGATTTAAATTCAATGAAAAAATGTATGTTCAGGAAGTTTTAAAGTACTGTAAAAAAAGTAATTTTTACATTTATGTCTTGAGTTCTTATTTATTAATAGTAAAGCATTTTAAAATCAATTTTCAAAATCAAAAATTTACAAGCAACTATATTTAAATTAATGGTATTCAAATTATTTTTCCATATGTCTCAAATGATAGTAAATTTTTCTCCTTTCCCATGGATCTGTTTTGTATTATATAGATTTAAATACGATTTTTGATATCTTAAAGCTCATAATTAAAAATATACATAAGGTTGCTATTTATGTTTATTGAAATTCAAAAATAATTGAATGAACTGGGTAGTCTGCCACAAGAATTGCTTTTTATTGTCTGATGTATAATTAGAACATTTTCTTTCAAGATGTTATGAAATAATAGGTTTTCTGATGTGATAGTAAGGAATTCCTTGACACTCATAATAATTTTAGCCACTTAACAGTACTTTAAGAAAATATAACAAACTTACAAGTTCATAGATTTATGTGGCATTTTTAAATAAGTATGCTCAAAAGAAAAAAATGAGTAAAAAATAGATCAACAAATATTCATGAAATAGCTTTAATTACATCTAAAAATTAATTCTACAATCTAAGCTCCAATCACTTTCAACTGTTCCTTTTCTTTAAAATAGTCCCTAAACCAATTGATTGTTTGGATTTTTCTTTCCACTGAAATGTAAGGGTTTTTACTCAACCCTACTGTTACCAATTCCATAAAGTGTGGAATATTGTGTTTTTTGGAAAATCCATGAAGATGTTTTTCAAGGAACACATGCTCATGAAAGCTGACATTTTCCTCACCGGCCAAATCTGTAAAAAAAAAAATAAAAAAAAATCACTTATACAAAATATTATAATTAATATAGTTTTATGGATTAAATTTCTCTGAAAAGAGTTTTTTTAATATGACCAAAAATAGTTTAGATATTTTCTAAAACTTGCATGGTTTTCTCAGTGCTGAATATAAATTTGAATGTAACACTGTGCAAGATTACATAACGATTTGGTGTTAGAAAAAAAAAATGTAGAGAATGTATATAAATATATTTTTTGCCATTTCATAGATAAATTCTATTGAAAGACTGCTCCAAATAATATTCATTCGTGAGAAAAATACCTTCAAAACAAATATGCAACTGAAATGAAAAACAAACATTATATTGGGAGTTATTTCTATCATGTAACAAAATTATGAAAAGGCAGAAAAAAATTTATTATAAAAGTGAAAGCATTAAGTAACGTTAAATTTGTATAACAGAAAAGGAAATTTTTTTTTCAATGTTTATTAAATATAAATGAAATAGATAGTTTTTAAGTCACTTTAAAGTACTGTGTAGTTTTAAAAAAAATTCCTGACTTTGCGGATTTACTATACATAATAAGGTTATGATTTTAGAGTTCATAAATCGGCATTTTAAAAGAATATGAATTCTGCATAACATTATATAACTGGTTTAAAATAATATTACTCAAACAATATTGGTTTTCAAAATAATTAACAGTGCAATAAATATCTTGCAAAAAAAGACATGAAATTAATGTACATATATATATTTTTTAACTTATTCAAAACAATGCAATATCAATCAATGGGCACTCTTTAATCTGACATTCAATAGTGTGGCACTTTCTATAATTGAGTTGTTAAATTTCAGATTTTCTCATGTAGATTACAACATTTGTCGAGCTTGGAAGCCAGATAGCAACACAATGCAGCTTGATTTTCAATTCACTGTAACTGTCAGCTTTTATTTCAGTACAGTGCAGATCTTGTATATACATGATGAATAGATAGATCTTATATACAAAAATTATGAATTATATACAAATTTGTGTATAATTTTCGTTTTGAAGAAATCTGCTTAATAGAAGCAAGCAATATCAGATACTTTTTTTAACTATAAATGCACAATATTAATTATTCAATGCTCCGATTTTATAGTTGTTAGAATGATTAAATACTTTGCATGATATATAGTTTGTTAGATATTTATATCAGCTACACAGGTTCAGAATCTGCATAAACACATTAAATATCTAGATTAATTATCTCCGTAGAAACTACATTGAAGATCACTAATGTAGCATAGTAGTGGTTCCAAACATGGCAGATTACAAAACATCTATTACTCTCAGCTATACAAAATTTATTAATAATTGCTTAGCAAAAATAAGTAACATAAAATAATCAACTGTCGTAATTTATAGATATTTTTTTATAAAAACAATTATAAATAACAAAGTAATTAATTTTATATAACAATTATAAGTTTAAGGGATTACAAAATGTCAAAAACTTTATTCATCAAGAAATATTGAAAAAAAAAATAGCATTAAAAAAGTAACTAAATAATTATTTTTTATTCTAAATTGCTACATAATATAAAATAAAATGACAAAACACTTACCTCGTTGATTATCTATAGGAAAAGTCCAATGCTTTCCTTGTTCAGTCCACATCATCATTTCTTCAAATCCATTTTTAGGAGCATATTGAATGAGAAGTTTTAACTCCTTTTCTTCTAATGATTGCCACACAGTCTTTTTAAGATCTAAAAAAAGCAAAGATTTGCAAATATCTCAATTTAGTAAGTAATGAAAACAAAAATTGTGAATTTCATTCAAGGAAAAAAATATAGATTAAAAATTTTCAATCAAGAAAATAGCTACACCTAGTCTGGATGTGAAGCAAAAAAAGTTTCATATTTAAAAACATGTACAAGGTAAGTATATATAAAAACATTTCAAGTATTCTTCCTTCTTTTTTAAAGAAGTGTTCAGAGTTTTGCAAAGAAATTAAGTTTACAATATAAAATATACAAATAATTCTCATAATATTATTTAGTTTTAACTACTCATAGGTTTACAATCATTTCACTTCACTAATAAACATTTATATTACAGCTACTAAAGTGAGTTTGGGCTATTTGAAAATGGCTCAATAAAATTCTTTACCTTTTTCTATGTCATCAAGCATTTTTCTAATTTTTTCAATCATTCATTTTAATACTATCTACAAAAAGTTATGCATGTTTTACCAAAAAAATAAAATATTTGTATTTCTAAAAATTCTTTGCACAATTTTAATTTTTTTTATTTATTTATTTTTTTTAACAACAACAAAAAAAAAAAAAAAACCCCACAATGTAGTTAAGCTTTTCTACCATACCTAGAATATTATAAAATTATTCATATGTTTTTAATATTTGTTTTCTTACATAAAATAGATGTGATTAGAGAGCAAATTTTCAATAAAAATGTGTTATGAACTGATTTAGAATCTATATATGTAAATGGGTGTTAAAAAGCATAATTTATATCGTTTTAATAGTGTCTGACAGGTAGTCACTTAATACTTTTTTTCTTATTTTGTAATTGAAAATTCAGAAACTATTGTTCCAGCTGTTCCTATCATTTACAGACAATTCGTAATCAAATTAAAAGTCCTGAAACATTAAAATGATTGTTTGTATGCAAGATCTTTTTTGCATTTTATGGATACATTACCACTTTTTGATAAGTTCAGACTTTCTTGCAAATTCATTTAGATGAATGTAGATGTTTTTCCAAGAACATATGGAAGGATGTATGTCACACAAAGAACGAGTGTTATGAGTATTTTAAAATGAATACTTTCATAATAATTAAATAGATATGCAGAATGTGAGAAACAGGATATTAAAAGGTATAATGGGTAAAAATGAAATTGATGTTAAATGTATTTCATAATTTTAAGAAAAACTAATTAATTTCTATTCAAACCAATTACATTACAAATATTTCCCATTTTAAGGCTTAATTAATATAATCTAGTTTGACTTTTAATTACTTTAAAATTTTATGCTTCTAATTAATTTTGCATAATTAGAACTCAAAAAGAAATAAGACATTTATTAATTAAACTGAAATTGTTTTTACGTATATTTCGTATTTTATTCATTTTTACGTATTTTTCACTGCTTACGGGAAATCACGTAAAATTATGCTCTACCTTAATATATATATATATCTATATAAGAGAACAGGACTCATATAAACTGAAAATAGGACTCGTATAAACATTCTGTATATACACTATGTTATCTTGAATGCTTGATGCTGTTTCTTTATATTGTTTAAGTTTGGAATATAGTGCTCTTCATGGCAATTGCAGACAATAATTTTACATTCCTAATAATTACTACTTTGCATTAAAATTCCATTATTATTTGGTTTGGCAATATATAGGGCAGCCATAGAATAACTTTTCCAGTTTGGAGGCATCTGCAGTTAAAATTAATGGAACAGAATGAAACCAAATTTGGTAACAGGCTGTGAAGATATGGAAAGGAACTCAGATTCTGTAAAGCTAACAGCATGCACAACAAATTAAAGCCAAAAGTCACATGAGGTGATGTCTGGGGAATGAATTGACTATTATGTTGGAAAGCATTGGCTGAAACTACCAAAATACAGCCATAAAAGTTCTGTACTGAACGAAGATTATGTGGTCAAGAGCCATGTGCATAAAAATTTTCATGTCCAAGCACTGTCTTTGCTTGTCAGGAATGACAAAAATTGTCAGCGTTTGCCAATATTTCTCACTAGTAATAGTGCAGGTAATAGGACCTGCTGTCAAGTAAGCACTGGTAAATTAAAAACTCTACCTAGATTATGCAAGTTTCAAAGTGCATCAGTGCCAAAATCTCCCCCTACTAGAAATGAATATGAAATTTGGTTTCATTCTGTTGATTAGTTTTATTTGCAGCCTGCACAGGAAAAGATATTTTATGGCCACCCTGTTTACATAATAACAGTAGTATAATAAATATATAAATAAAATCATTTATTCTCTACTGTTTTTAAAATTTTATTATATTTATATATACATACCAAGCTATTAATGAAAAGTTTATATCATTTACAAATTTTTATTGATAAAAAATTCACAGAAAGAACATTGTTTTAATAAATTTATAACATTTCAACATAATTTACCTGTAGTGGTTTCTTCTAATTTAAAAACATCAAGAGGAGGTGAATCAAATATATTTATTCTAGATCTTTGCCTAAAAAGAAAAATTTATTAATTCGATTATAAATAGATACATCCTAGGTATTAACTTCATTGTACAATTTTTGGTTTTAAAAAAAAATTTCATGCAAATATATTTAAGTCTAAATTTACTATAAATTTTTTTAAAAACACAATTTTAATTTATATATAAGCTTTATACTTTTTTAAGCTCATTTATAGAAAAGGACAGGCCATATTGAGTAATGACATGCTTTTATCTTCATTAATTAGGATAATGTTCCAACCTTTGTCACATTTAAAATATGAAAATTAAATCATTCATTTGCTGTACGAGAAAATTCATATTATGCTAAAATGTTTGTAATAATAGCAAATTTTGTTTTTCACTTATAACAAAAAATATATATCACATAACCTGGCAATCATAAAGCAATAGGAAATTATACAAAAATTCTTGTAGTACATAATTTCTTTAATTTGAATCTTTTCAATAAATTGAAAAAAAAAATGAAATTGCCTAAAATTCTGAAGAAAATAATGCAAATGGTAATTATCAGATACATGCGACAATATCTCTGAAGTGATTATACCAATTTCGAATATCAGATATGAATTGATATTTTGATGTATATCGATTTATATTGTGCCTAGGCTTAATGTATATCAACAATATTTAAGTTTATTGTTGCAGTTTACAAACACCTCAGTTCTTTAATCAACTTTTTTCTAATTTTATCCTTTTGATGGAATTGATTGAGAAGCATAAGAAAATTAATATATAGTGAATGCTATTTTTATGATTTTCAGAAAAGTTTCTTGTCCATTATCTTTTAGTATGAATATACATATAAATATTAAGTAATAAGTTTATTAGATACCTTGAAGGAGGCAATTCTGTTGATGTTCTTTCAATAAAACCTTTTGATTTTCTTTGCTGAATTTGTTTTTCAACTATCATTCCTTTCAACATCGCACTATAATTGCAAATGAATTAATTAATAAAATTTTTAAGTTTAAATTAGCTTATAGTTAGTTAAAAATTGTTATAATTACTTGTTACATTAAATTATTAATTAATATCCACCTAAAGTAATGTTATATGAATTTCAAAACTTTAACACTGCAGTATACCAATTTGATCATTTATATTCTTCATTACCAATAATAATTTGGATATGTGCTTACTGATAATAAAATATAGCCACAGTTTAAAACTTGTAATGTTATATAAAAGAATGACATTATTTTGTACAAAAGGTATATTGTCGTAAATATCAATACTACTGATTGTAACTATTTAAAACATATAAAATCCATTCAACAAAATATGAATAAAAATAAATTCATATGAAGGAAAATAAGTAATATGTATATTTATCATACAGAATTAACAAATGCCTAGCCACGTCTTTAAAATGAAAAAATACAAGATTTAAAAATAGAAAAAAAATTAATTTGTTTGAAAGTTTTTAAGTTTTAAATAAATCAACTAAAGAATAATAGATCTTTTTAACAACTCTAATATAACAATTGCAGTATAAAACTCCTATAAAATAGTTGTAATAACAAATTCTTTAAGAATATTTCATAAAGACAGTGTTTACATTATGAAATAAAAATCACAATACGTGTGTTTCAACATTAATAATAATCCTCTATTTAAGTGTAATAGTTAAGTATATAAATATCTTTTTATTATATAAATAATTTAAACTTACTTAATTGGTCTTTCGGGTTGATCAGAAAGCTTGCCTTCAGCTGAAAGCCTTCCTAATCTTTGTGCAAATTTGGACATACGTGGAGGTGTACCATCGGTCACAGTGGATGCCACTTTTTTAACAGATGACATTAAATTTTCTTCAGTTTCTTGACTCAGTCTACAAAAAAAAATTAAAACATTAGTTGTTTTATTATTAAATTATATGAGAGTTTGAAGATATACACTCAAGAGCCAAAACATTATGACCACCTGTCAAAGTCGCTTAGATCCGCAGCCTTTCCCATCACACACAGAAGTAAGTGAAAGAATGATTTTCAGACTCTCCAGCAGCAGTTAAATACCACTTCCACCTAATCACGTGCCTTCCACGTCATCCAGGCGAGTTCATTGCAAAATGTAGGAGTGGTCATAATGTTTTGGCTCTTGAGTGTATATCATGAATGGGAAAATAATAATGTAGAAAATAAAAATATGTCTGAACAAGCAATACACAAGTTCTAGCATTGAAGTCATTGCATAAAGTATTGCTTTTTTCTTCTTTATAGAAACTAGAAAATAGAAACTTTTATCTTTAAAAATATAAACTGACACTTTGTTCTGTTACTTTCTTTAAATAAAGAAAAATTAAATAAAATATACTCAACAGAATTTACAATATATTAGCAGTTCACATAAATAGTTTTAAAAAAAAATTGTTTCAACCAAAATACTTTACTAAAATATATAGTTTACAGTAAAAGAAATATTCAAACAAAATTTTTTTTTAAATATGTAAATAGATAATAAGTAAAGTTTATTTTTTGACATAAGTGTATGCATTTTACAGTTTATTTCATTAAAATATTTTTCTGACATTTTTCTCTCTCTCTTTTATATATTATAAAATTTACTAACTTACACAGTATCATCTTTAACATCAGCAGAAGATTGTGGAGGACTTGGTATTAAATTCATCTTTCTCAACTTTTCATTCAGCTCAGATAATGTTTTTGCTTGGTCTCCATCAATACTGTAAGCAACCTTTTTCGCTGCTTTTTCAATTTTTAAATGAGGATACCTAAACAAATAGAAATTGAAAAACAAAAACCCTCAAACATTTTACTAATAAATAAAAATAAAAGGTTTCCTTTTTCAATTTAATAATATATATACATATATGGATTATTATTTATAGATATTTTTATTTAACTTTAGAGGTTATATTATATATACAGTATCCCATGAAAACTTACAGTCTTTGCAATATAGAGTACATAAACATTTAAAAAAAACCATATATCCAATAAAATGAGAAAAAATTATGCAACTCATCCATAACATACAAAAGAAGTTTCAGTAGAAGATGTTTTTTGTCAAAAAGCAGGCACTTTGACTAAAGGTCATTTGCAGCAAATTCAGATTAAAATGCTAAATGCAGATGTAATTAACAATGTGGATGATGGATGGGATGTTTGGAAATTCATATTGTAATTGATTATTTCTTAAACTACATGTCTAAAATGTTGAGGATTTAACAAAACAAACACACAAATAAAAACTGCTATTTTTAAACAACATATAAAAATTATTTTCTAAATTATATTTAAACCAAATTTCAATATTCTACATTCTTTCGGAAATATAATTAACTCAGCAAAGGTTACCTCAAAAAATATTATATTCATTTTAATGTATGAAATCTCTTTGAAATATAGTATTTACTTGCTTTTTTTAAATAGTATAGTCTTCAAAACACAAAATTAAAAAAGTTCATATTTAAAAGGCATGTATAAACTGTTTATATTAAAATTTGATTCTCAATATAATATTAATATTAAAGTTGCATTCTGAAATACAATTAACAAAGTCTATGTCTAAAAATATTAATCACTGTTTTAACAATCTTCTTTATAATCAGAATCAATGCTATTGATTTGAACCACAAGCTCTAATAGCTCTTCTAAAATTCCATACTTTTAATAAAATACTTTCAACTTCATAAAAATACTCCAACATTGTTCGTAACATAAGTGGAGGTCACTAAATTTATTGCTTGGCACAATGGATTTTTTAAGATCTTTGTTTTCCTTAATAGAACTTGTCAAAATAAAATATATTATATTTATCGAAGCTGGATAATGCTGAGTCATATTTAGAACTCTATATTATACTAAAAAAAGGAAACATTGCAACAAAGGCAGATTAAAAAGAATGCATTCACTTACAATATATATAATACTGAAAAAAAAAATGCTAATTTATTTATGAATACTGTGAAAGGAATGTTTATGAATACCAAATGAAAGAACATACTTTTCCAGCATTCTACGTTCAACTTCTGCTTTTTGTATCTTTTGCTTGCTTAATATTGATTTTTTCACAGGTTTTGCTAATTTCAGATTTGAACTAACCTCATTTTTATTACCTGAAGACTCCTAGAAAGAATAAAATATAATGTATAAAGATAAGAAAAGATTTTTTTTTTAAACAAATGCAAGAATTTTTAAGAAGGTGATAAACAAGAAAAATTCATCTTTCATCAATTTGTTTATTATTATTTTTTAACAAATAACTTAATAAATTAACTGTCACTTGATGATTTTAAAGTCAGATAATATATAGAAAAAAAAAATGGTGTTTTATTCAGCAATTAGGTGATATTAAGAACATACCCCTTTCAAGCAAAGAGGGTCATACATACTTAATTTGCATTAATTGTTTATTTATTCTTCTATTATATAATGTTTGCTAAATGAACGAATTTTATGTAAAATTAAACAATTTGATAAAATCACATTTTATAAAAATTAGGAACTACTATTTTTTTTTATATATATTGACAGAGAAAGTAAAGAGACAATTAAACTAATATTTCTAAATTTAACTAGCAAATAAATTATATAATTTATTAATATACTAAAGTATTATGGTGTTAAACATATAAAATAATTTTACAATAACTCACTGCCATTCCTTCCAAAAGATTAAACAACTTTTTTTTTGCAGCAGCAACTGTATCTACATCTTGCTTTACTCTTTCCCTTAAACAAACCAAAAAAGCAATACATTAATGGTTGAAAATAATGAATTATATAAAATACAAAAGGCAGTTATGCCAGTATAAAATATGTAATTAAATGAAGTTATTAAAAATTGTTAACATCACCTACTCCTTTACTTTAATGTGTTTTATTCAAAGATTACAAAATGAATGAGGTGCGATTTCACTTTCATATCATGTATTTTTTTCTTTTATTTCTAAAGCAGCTGACAAACACTTAGACAGTTGTCACTTAGTACTATTCAAGAGGTGATTGTAGCTCGAAGATAAGCTATGGACGCGGAGTAACAGTATCCCAGCAAAGCTCTACGATCCTGTTAGACCAGGACCTATGGTTCAAAGTGGATTTCGAACCACTACAAACATCCATGGCACCACCGGGACTTGAACCCGAAACCTGTGGTGTGGAGAGCCAGAGCCCTAGTTGCTCAACCATTCAGACCCTCATGTCATGTATAAGATCAATAATTTTCTTTGGTAAATGAAAATACCAAAAAAGTAATAAAATAATAATAACAGATTTATTAATATATTACAATAATCTAAAAAGAACTGAATTTTATCAACAATTGTAAAGAGCTCATTATGCTTTCAAAACAATTAAAAGGCTGAAAGTAATCAGTTTCATTTCATGAAGTCAAACCAACAGAAGCTCTCACGGTGTGAGTTTTAAAAGTGAATTGTTGTATCCAAAATTTTGATAAGTTCATTGGCTGGAAACTTTATGCCAGACGTTCCCAGTCAAGAAATTAAAAAAAAAAAAAAAAAAAAAAAAGAATTCAATAAATAGGTAGAATTAAGTGAAAATAGTTTTTAGTATGGTATACCACTTACCATTATTTAATGAATGTATTAGAATCCATTAATTAAGGATTAAAATTATTCCTTTAAATACTTTATTAAATCAAAACTATGGGGTTTGATGAAAATAATGAGTAAGGGGTGCAGTCTTCTAATTTTTAATAAACATTATTTATAATTAATTAATTATTTACATTAAATCGTTATAAATAAATGCATTATAATTCCTAAATATTTATTATATTGCATGAAAAAGAAATTGTTAGATGGCCTCCTGAAAGAGAAAAAAAAAATCTATAAATAGATGCTTCTGAGTTTTAGTCATTTTTTTTGACAAAGAAACAATAGCAATTTGTGTATTAATCTTTTTCTTTCTTGATCTTTTATGAAATTGATCATTAATTCATCTCTTTTTAACAGCCTATCTTAGCAAAGGAAGTACCTTCCTCATAAAGCTTTATATTGAGCATTTGTTTTAAGGAGAGCTTTTTATCTATCTTGGTGACTAAATCTTTTTCAGAAATTTTTTTTTCCTTCAATGGAATTAAAATTTAATTGCCACAAATAAACTTTACTCGTAGATTTACATGTCGAAAACTAACAAATCATAGAAATTAATTCAACATTGAAATTCACTGATCTTTACTGCTTACTTGCACATACAAACATACTTAATAAATTATATACTACAATATTAAAAGAGAAACTAAGGAAACATAATATAGAGTTTACATTCTAGGCAAGTCTGAATACAGACATATTGGGTGAAGCATAAAAATTTTTTCCAGTTAATGTGTTTAAGTTCTAATTATGCAAAACTAGTTGAAAATGATGCAAATTTAAATTTTCAATGACTTTTTAATTTCAGATTATTTTCCCCTGCTAGTTTGGAAAAAATTAGAAGAATATCCAAAAAATATAAGTGCCAAATAATCAATAAATATGCTCTGATTTAACTTTGAGGTTAAAATATGCAAAATTAACTAAAAATAATATAAAATTTCTGCCTTCAGGGATTTGATTTTTTTTCTTCTTTTTTCTTGTTAACAAGGTAAAAGGTATCAGAAAAATAAAAGCATATATATCCATGTGAAGAAAAGAATCCGAAATTAAAAATGACACTGAACTGTAAAAATATAATTTTCAGCTAATTTTACATATTTAGAAGCCAAAGTGGCATGGGAAGATATTTATTAAATAATCTGGAATTTTATATATATGTTTCTGAAATCATTCCATAATAAAGAACTAGCAAAAAAAAAAAATATATATATATATATATTGCACACTGACTTAATACATAAAGAAAAGGAAAATCCTAAAAAAATGAAATAACTTTACATTTAATATTAAAATGATTTAAATTCAAGATTTAAAAATAGCCTATACAGTAAATCTGACTATTCAAAACTGGACTACAAGAGGTATGGCTGTATTACTAGCAATAAATATAATACAATGGGGTACTTACCTATTAATGCCACCACAGCAGAAGTTGTGCTAATGCGCCAATAAAGAGCAATCTTGTAGATATATTAGAAGGAAATAGAGCTATAGAATTCTGTTGATATAGAAACAATAGAATAGAAATAGAAGGATTCCTACATGCTAAAGTTAATCATAAATACAATTTTATTGATCTTGATACAGGAGTTCATACACAAACAGTTGAGAGAATGTGGGGCGGTGCTAAATGGAGGAACACTAGACATAGGGGGGCAACGAGACATCATTTATTTATCACAGTTCATATGGTGACAGCATCTGGTGAAAGAAAATAGAGACTGTTTTGAATCTATGTTAAACTTTATATCGCCCCATTTTTCATCGAAATCCGATTGCCTACTTTGTTTTCAAATAAAGTGTTTTTTAATTTTGAAAGTATTTTGATGTTAAATAAAGTGTTTTATATATTTTATGATTTGTCGCAAAAATTTTAGGTGTAGATTGGCGGCACTTAAAAACCGCCAAATCTGTAGCTGCAGTGGCGTTAATACGTGAGTACCTACAATTGTTTAACATTAAATTGTCACAATAAAGAAAGAAACTATTTACTTGAATTTTGAACCTTTTGTTGTGGTTGAACTTCGTGTATCCTGGAAAAAAGTAATAAGGAATTCAATTATGATACAATAAGGTGAAAATTTAATAAGAATATTACAGGAAATTTAAGTTAAAAAAATACATATAAAATTATAATGCAGTCAATAACACAAAAGTTTGTAAAACAACAAATTAAAAAAATTTACAAGAATTAAGATTTAAAATTAAATAATTTTACATTCCTGATGTACATATTCTAAAAATAATTAAAATAAAAAATTAACAAAAAATAATAATTATCACTTATACTTTTATATATACAAGAAAATCTACAAATTAGAGTAAAATACCTTTTGAGACACTTTATCGTCCTTTTTACTATTTCCACCATTATTACTTTTATCAGTGCATAAGCATCTAAAAATATACTGCACTTTATTACAAACAATTAAACTATTAATAAATGAAATTTTTAATTGGAAAAAATTTCTCATAAAAAAAGTATTTTTGAAAATAAATCAGACATATAAACTTGTATTAATTGTTAAACTTAAATTAATTTTTATTAAAGCTACAATCATATTGACAATTTTAAAAATACTGAAAAATAACAATTAATGCGAGAATCAGCAGTTGTAATATAAATAAAAAATAAAATAAATTAAACAGTATCAATGAAAATCCTGAAACAATAATACAGTATCAAGCATTCAAAAAAATTGGAGAAATTTATAATTTTAAATTATTTTTATAATTGTTTTTAAAAATAACATTTAAATAAAATAGAAATCTCATGATAAAAAAAAAATCAATGATTACAGTGGTTTTGCATCAAAAACCTATAATTTAGTTGATTCTTATAAATTTTATGCACCTAAATCCAAATATGACAATCAAATTACTATATTACACACTATTTATTTTAGAGAGAGTGACTTTTTAAAGTTAAAATATGATGGCCAATCTTAAGAAACCCTGGGATTTGAATTTGGCAACTTTTTGTTGTTGATGTTTCAGATAAAGAAATTCTACAGATATAATAGTATTAAGGTTTACCTATGCCATACTGTTTACTGTCTTTTCTCAGAAAATTATATTGATCTCTTAAAAATATTTCTACAATTTTTTTTTTAAATTTAACAATGTAATAGCTAGTAAAAAACAATCAATTAATTAAGACAATCTCAAACAACATGTTTTATATAGTAATTAACAATAAATATGTATATACATATGTAAGCATACAGCATGTAATATGCAAGCATAAACTACATATTTTAATTTCAAACGAAAAATATATAATTTGAGATGATTAGATGAAAATAAAATTATAACTTATTAAAAAAAATTTTAGATTTCCTAACATCCATATTTCTTATGAACATTACGAAAATATTCACAATCATAAAGTATTTCTCACAAATAATTTGAGTAGAACTTTATCATTAAAATTATGATACATGTTTATTTAAAATCTAGAACACGTTTTTGCATTATAATTAATTTAAATTTTAAAATATACCTTTTCTGATAATGAAAGCTCGGCGAGAATTTGTATTGTGGTGATACTTTTCCAATCGTAAAAGATCTTTTAGATAGTAACAAGAAAGAGGAACTCAATGTAGACATTTTAAATAACAAAACAAATAACGAAAATTTTGTTATGATTTGACTTTCAAATACATACTCGCCGATGAGCTGCTTTATCTCGAATTATCATTATACCTTAGCGAGCAAAAGTACTCCCAGGGAAACCTCCAATCAAATTGCAGTATTTTGCTAACCATTAGGAGAGTAAAATCAGAGTAGCACATTTGGCAATATTCGCGTTTTAAAATAAATATGTTAACAAATCTGATCAACGATTTCCCACAAGCTTGAAAGTTATTTATTATTTTTGCTCATTTGCCTTTTTGTATTAGATATTGTTCGTCGTTCATTTGCATTTTTGTATTAAATACTATTCCTCGTGTTTTTGTATTATCGTGTATTTTAAGTTCTGTCTTACAATGATTTTAGTTGAACGAAAAATAGTTGACGTTCATAATCTTACTACGTGTTTGCCATACGTGTCGACCTGTGTTCCAGGAGAGAGGGATCCTGGGAATTGAGACCACACGGTTCTTACGTGGGAAATACATCTCTTTGGCTTCTGCTTCTTGTGGAAGGGCGACACATCTAATTTCCGGATGTATTAATCGACTGGTAGTTATCAACCATTCGCCTTTGAAGTAGCTATGGATCATTTCCTAGACATCTTGCTAAGGAAGACATCCTGACCATATAGGTCCTTACCAGTACTACAGTAGTAATGGTATCGGACCCGAAAGTTATCTTAATATTTCATGGATTCTTCTCTAAATTAGGATCCTGGTGGCCGAGTGATTAGAGCAAAAGCGCTCGGTACAGATTTAGGGTTCGTTTGTAGAGATCTATTCGGAATCTATTTTAAACAGTAGGTCCCGGTCTAATTTTACTGTTGGGCGTAGTGCTGATAATCCTACCCTATAAAAAGAAAACATCTACTGTCTAGAAATCTGCCAATAGCCTTGGCCCAACATAGGGTTGTTGATGATGATGAAGGTCTAAATTCATTTATTTTAACTTGCCTTCGATCGCTGCTCCTTAGTATCCCCAGTCAAAAACTCCTAAGAGTGACTGGCTATCAAGTTTTGCCAGATTTTTTATAGTTTCTACTTCTGGAAACGAAATGAAAAACTTATCACCAATTAAAATTTAGAAAGATTTAAACAAAATAGCAGGTGAATTTAAATTTATGAAGAAACTGAAATCTGGTGACCTCCTGATAGTTCATGGAAACCTAAATTATTGTCATTTATAACAAGACCTTTTACACTGCAAGTCAATATCAAGTCCATAAGGTTTTGGTATTGACCATATTGGTCAATACCAAGTCATTTAAAGATTTTCATTTAACTGTTGTTTTCTAAGAAACCCGTAACATTTTAAGGTCGTGTAAATGTTGAGAAACACTTTCACAAGAAAATTCAGTACACACTATGATTTGCAGTTCTTATAAGTAATGAAAAGTTGCTTTCATTTAACAAGCTTCGTCTATTCAGATAAAAAATATTCACAACCATGTGGATTTCCATTAGGAAGTACCATGTGCAACATAACACTAGAAAACATTACATAGAATTTTGGATTCTTTAATTGTTCTGTTTATTTTATTAATTTTTGTTTTTTATTTTATTTTTCTAATTGTTATTAGCTATTTTATTAATTTTTTCTTCGCTTATATTTTTAATATATATTTTAACATGGGACATTGCTCTTAAATCACTTCACCTCCTTTTAACTATCAATGTTTTTTCCTTCATCAATGTTTCTCAGATGCAGATAGGAGTTTTAGGCCCCTTCGGGGCCAGGGCATTCCGAAATCCTGTAAAGACGACGAACACTAGAAAGCCGATAAAAAAATATAAAACGAATCAATGAGCATTGTTTTGAGGAATTTGAATGTGAATTAATGCATTTCTTAATTGTACCGATCAATGCGTGAACATTATTTCTCTTTAAAGTCATGTTACTCATGTTCAAAATTCCCCCCGAATAATGATTTTCGATTTTTTAAAAAACTAATTATTGTTTATTTACGAAAAATTTCGTGATTAGGAGATTAGTTTTATTATAAAGTTTGTCTGAGATGGGCTTTTAAAAATAAGGGACAAAATTTTTTTCTAGCATGCTTTTTATGAGAAACCTTTTAAAAATTCAGAAGAAATAGTTTATAAACTTTGTATGACAATCTTGATCGAACCATGTTGGAATCTTTATGCTTTAGTTCGCGCCAAGCAGCGTCACGGGGTAGTTTTATAAAAATCGTTTGGAACCGATTCAGAATTGCGCCGTTGCCGTGAAGACGGGCTGTTGGTTGCTGTGGAGACGGGCTGTTGCCGTGGAGACCAGCTGTTGCTGTGGAAACGAGTTGTTTTATTCTAAAAAGAATATTTGTCTTCCGTTTAACTTTTGCCTTTGAGATGTTACCATGAACCCTGTATATCTTTGTAAATATTATTTGTAAATAAATGAAGATTCCACAAATATTTGAATGGATTGATCAATATTTCTCGAACCATCAGAAAGCTGCTGCTAACAAAAAAAAATTGAACCACCGAACGAAAGAAAGAAGATAGCCTTAGTGACAAAAAACCACATTTACATAGCAACAGATAGCTTTAACCTGCACGATATAAGCATCATCTTGCTGTTCTGTATCGTTGTGTATACAGCTCTGTATCGTTGGCGTTCGTGTGAAAGTGAAATACGCATAAGTCCCGCTAAATTTAAACTGAAGTGATTTTCATTCTCCTTTCAAAAGATCATTAGGCTGTAGATATTCAATGACAATGTTGTGAAATTTATGGGGTTGAAGAATGAATGAAGAATGATAACAATAATAAATGAAGGGCAAAACATATAATTGTCCATATTGGCCAGGTGATTCAACGTGTACAATTGGAACTTTTTTTTTCCACCTTACCCTCCAGAAATTTTTACTTTTTCATTCACTGGAAGACGTGGCAAGTTTTTTAACGTTTTGACAATATTAAAATTCTAAAATCATCAATACTATGGTTTGGTTTGTCGCTCCACGGTCATCTTGTGCACACGAGGGCTAAACAGACCCGAGCTACAGTTTAAAGTGGATTCCGAGCCAATAACTAACATCCATGCCACCACCAGGATTCGAACCCGAATCCTGTGGTACCGAGAGCAAGTGCGTTAGCCACTCGGCCATCAGTGCTATGAGCTGAACTTCCAGGCAGCAGAATTTTTTGCACGTGTATTCAGCTGAATGAAAAGTGCCTACGGGTGAATGGTGATTGTGAGAAAATTATCCAATTATAAACTCATATGGAACCCTCAATAATTTTGTTACAGGTGATTTTTTTAAATGCTCCATCGATAATCGGACAAGGTAATCTTACAATAAAATCTTTACCTCTCCCCAAAAAAAAAAAAAAAACGATTTAGAGGTGATGACGAATTAGGAATGATGAAAAAATTTAAGAAATGATAATGAGGAAAATAAAAAAAAAAAATAATTTGTGTAACTATGCTTCCTCCTATGCACTAGCAAAATCATGGCTTTCAAGAGAAATGTTAAATCGGCCTCGAGACTCTCACCCAAAAGGAAGTACTGCGCAACTTGCACTACCGGTGTGAATTGAAAAATTTTAAGTTTATAGTCTATCACCCTGACAGAAAATATATTTAGCGCTTTTGTTGGCCTACAGATTCACACCCGGAGAGGAAGTATATTTCGCGCACCCTGCGAGTACCTAAGTATCGGGTTTTCGGCTTTGAAGTGGAGTCCTTCCATGAATCTATTATTATCTGCCTTTAATTGTGTTATATATTGTC
Organism: Caerostris darwini; assembly: GCA_021605075.1. Classification (NCBI taxonomy): domain Eukaryota; kingdom Metazoa; phylum Arthropoda; class Arachnida; order Araneae; family Araneidae; genus Caerostris; species Caerostris darwini. Next base: position 83,039 of record BPLQ01007050.1, read on the forward strand.
TGTCTGTAATTGTATGTGTGTGGTGTTTGTGCGTGTCTCAATAAAGCTGTGAGCTTCCTGACCTGTGCTTTAAGTATCTCAACCCACCCACACACTTTACAATCCATTTGCCCAACCTGCAAACTACATTTGGAAGATATAACCGTCCTTCATATTACTTATTTAGGCAATGTTTACTTTAAAAGAAGCCTATATATATGAAAAGAAACATTGGAAACTCGGTCAATAATATCTGTATGTAACCCAGTGAAATTTTGCATTTAATCGACGAGAAAAGACAAAGAGAACATCAAGCAAAACATATAAAATTTAATAATTTATTTGCATAGGTTACCAGCAATCATTAAACAAATTAATACATTTCATATAGTATTTTATAACAACATTTTTAACTGCATTTATATGCTGTAACTGAATTTAAAATGTGTAATAATCTAAACATATATTAGGGCAAAATTTCATCCATGACATACATTATTAATTAATTACACAATTCATTTACAATATCTTTTAATATATGAAGCATATCTTTTAATAAAAAAAAAAAAAAACTTTTAATGGTTCAGTCTCTTAAGGTAATCTGATACAATTTTATTTCATAATATTGACAAATTGTTCCCATATAAATGTATTTTAAATTTCATGAAACTGCTAAGTATGAAACAAATATTTAAATTATTCAATTGAGCAGAGGGAGAAAAAATGGATAAATTAAATAATAATATTAAATTAGGAAAATGAATTAGGTTACTTTCAGGTTAATTGAATGAAGTGAATGCAAATATAATTTACTTAAGAACATGTACTAAGTTTCTTATTATGCTAAGCATTTTACGCTCAGTTGATTGAACTTGCTGTTAAGTGAAAAGTTTTAATTTTATTTCTCAAAATATTTGTCAAACATAAAACATACTTCATTTTCTCATTTATTTATTTCAATTCTTCGCCAAAATTTCAATCGTTAAAATTTGTATATCACGATTAAATCTTACCATCTAAATTACTTAAAACTCTGATTACTGAGTTATCAAATATTTCTATATATATTTGAGTTATTCAATATTTGTTTCGTTTTTAAGAATTTAAATTTTCTTTTATTTAGGTGCCTATAAATAAACATATATTTTTTTTAAATATTTGAAGAAAAAAAATCATACTTTGTGAATCCAAAAGTTAGGAAAATTTGATCATTTAATTTTCTGCAAATGAATATCTCTTTATCAATTTTTATTTTTACTTTAATTTCATTTAATTCTTCCTAACCAACAATGGGTCCCGGACAAACCCACCCACCAAACTCTCTCTCTATTTCCCTCGCCACAGCCAGATTCAAGTGGTCATTTCTCAGTCCTGTAACGACTTGGACTCCAACTGGCAAGCCTTTATCGTCCAGTCCTACAGGACAATTTGTAGCCGGCAAGCCAAGAATATTAAAAATCGCAACGTAACCACAATTCTGGGCACGCAGAGTATTGGCATAGTGATAAGCTGCAGATTCTGGCATAGTTGGCATGATGAAGACGCAGTCGTCTTGAAGAAGATTCTGGAAATCTTTTTCCATCTGCCTTTGCATAGCAATAAAAGGCTCGGCAGCAGATCTATCCTTTGGTGCCAGGTACTTTTCGACAAGCACCGTCGCTATGACAGGGAAGGAGTAATCAGACCATCCAAACAGGCTGAACAGAAATTCTTTCCAAACACTAATGTTGCAGTTGTCTCCAAAGACTCGGGATTCAACTGTGGCGACGTTGGCGACTTTGGCAGACACGGCATGCGCCCAGACTCTGAAACCGTGTTTCAGGCCTCGTATTTGGACACGCTGAGGTGGGACATCGCATACCTTGCAGAAATGAGATATAACCTGTAAAATAACAAGTAATGATGAATGATGAAAAAGTAATAAATAATGATGAATATCTTGTTTAAGACGTAAACGTGCAATATTGAAACTTTTCGAGATAATAAAAATTAATCTTTGGTCATAGAAATTCTCACTAAACAGAATTTATTCGATAGAGTTTTAACACAGATATAAAATAAAATAAAATAATAAAATTCAGATTTATGGAAGCAGAATGTAACATTTTTTTTCTCACGAATAGTTTTGGCTTTTCGTACCCAGGTGAGAGAAAAGTATATTCTTGGACAAGTACATAATAATCCTCCATCATTAAGAAGTGTTGCGGTTAGTTATATTACATGCAATTAGTGTTTTGGTCTAATGAGAACAACTTGTCACTCAAATAGAATAGCAGATATTCAGTGTCATTTATAATAAGATTCATGAAATTAGTGATTAGTATGATCTCCACAGGTCGAAACAATTGCAGATGGAAGACTACACCATGAGGCGTGCCATCGTGATTGGGGTCAGACCATGAGCTGAGAAAAAGTCCATTCCAATGAGAAGTGAAGGAAGCTGTTCCCCCCTCTTGACAGATTTTCCTAAAGGGAAGTTTTTGGAGAAGCAGTGGATCCTTGCGATTTGTAGATCTTATTTTAATTCAAAATAAGATCCACATTGCAAGGATAGAATTTTCGAATTGCAAATTCCAATTTGCAATTGCTTATTTTAATTCAAAATAAGATCTACAAATTTCAAGGATATAATTAATAAAAAAAAAATTATTGAACAAAGCACTTCAAAAGGTATTTTTTTATAATTAGATTTTTATTATATAAATTTTTATGTTGCTTTACTTCAAATTATTGCAATTTCTTAATGTGATCAGTTTTTCGAACCTATGATTTCGACCAAAAATTAATGCAATTTTTTAACTTAATCAAATTAAAAAATTATATTACTTTTGTTAATTGAATTGATCGATTACTCAAACATACTTTTTTTTCACCAAAATTGTGTGCAATATGTTATGATTTCTCAATATTCGAAGCAAATCGATATAAAAAGTACGAATAATTTTAAATGTATGACATATATTTAAATAATGAACGAACTTTAAACATTCTCTTATTTCACTCTTCACAAAGGTATGCATTCATTAAAAAAATTATTTTAATATAAAAAAATTTATTAATATCAAATTTCTTACTTTTTTCACGGCATTTTTAACGCCTGTAGCTGCGGGTAAAGTAAAAATTCCATCGCCGTCACTTTCCATGTAGAAAAATTTCAAATTTTTGATAGTCACCTGTTTTAAAAATCAAAATTCATTGTATAAATGCATGCTAGATTACGTTATATTCTCTTTTTTTCTTCATGTTTTTATTTTGTATCATATTTTATATTCTTATTATAGTAAGTAGAGTTTATTTCAAAACAACATTTGCTATTTTTTTGCAATTGTTTAGCTCTAAAATAAATAAATAGATAAAATATAAAAAAAAAAAAAATCGTACATAAAATTTTGTTAAGATCGAAGAATTTTTTTGAAGAGACTTTAACCCGAAATATTAAAAAAAAGTTGTACAATTTTGAAGCATTTATATCATTTTTTTAATTAAAGAAGGTAGTGTGCAGGCTGGCCGACCAGATTGTAACTGGATGTGGTTGGGTTAAGATACTTGAAGTACAGTTTGGAGAACTCACAGCTTTATTGACACACGCACAAAAGCAACATACGTACAATTAGAGACATACACTATTTAACATATTTAAAGATATATGATTATGGATTCTTGAAAGGACTCTACTTCTATGCCGAAAGCCCATTACTCAGGTATGCGCAGGATGCGCTTCCTCTCTGGATGAAGGCCAGTTAATGTAGTATATATATGTAGTTAATGTTTATAGGCCAATTAATACGCAGGGTTGAGATAAATATATTTTCTGACGGGGTAAAAGACTGTAGATCAATTAAACATTTCTCAGAGAAACGCAAATTGCGTTATACTATATCATTTTATTATAGATGACAGCATTTCGGTGGATTATAGTTTTCCATAGAATTGGGGGAAAAGAAAAAGGATGTAATTTTTTTCCATAAATTTAATTTAACGGTTAATTGCCTCACAACATGTGCATGCCATATTAAAAAAAACTTCAATTAATTAATTCTGTCGGTACAAGATATCCTGTTACATTCTCTACCGAGTTTACATATTTTTCAAAGCAGTGACAGCAGTGCATGCCATCAGCTGGAATCAAATTTCCGTTTTATTGCTTATCAGTTATCCCGTACTATACATTGATCCACGTGAAACATTTTTTAAATATCCCATAGTCTTACTTTTTGGGAAGTAATAATAACATATTATTTTACATAATTAATAAGGATCAAAATCAATCAGGATGATAATCAAAATAAATTATGTATTCATAATTCTCACAATGAAATTTATTTCAATGAGAGTTTATAGTAATTTTGGAATTTAATAAGCTCAGCAATGATATAAGATACAGTAATTGAGCATTTCAACTATATTCATTTTTTCCCACCAATTCATTTGTAAATTGGCTTTTTAAATTGATTTTATAATATTAAAATAATAATAATAATAAACAGTTTTAAAGAATTGCTAATTAAAAAAAAAGGGAGATATTTTACTAAAAACAATAAGATCAATGACAAGTTAAGATATGTCCTTCCTTTTTCAATAGAATTGAAACGGAATTTATATGAATATAAAAATTGTAAAAAACAATGGAGAAAAATTTATGAAAATAGACCTATAACACTAAATTTACATAAATTTTGTACAGAATGTGGCAGAAAACAGTTCTCATTAAATGTAACTGAATACTGAAATACCTTCTTATCCAGTTGTAGAAGGTTAACATTAGGACCAGCCATGACTTTAAGCATGGTTTTGAGGTCGGATGCATATCTGCACATGGGTCCTGTTCCAATGTATTGCTGTAAAACTTGTTCAGTAGGAGGAAAATGACCTCGGTTTGGCACGATACCTATAAGTTAAATGAAAGCATAATTATCAGTTGACATTTCTAAAGCAACTCAATTTTTTTAAAAATGTTTCTGTATAGTACAAGATATTTGGTTTATTTTTGATTGAATGAATTAAATTTTAACTTTATTTTTTTAACTAAATAAGGGTTTAAGCGACTTACTACAAAGCAGTATTTGATTTCCAGTGGATATTACTTTGTATAAAATACACATTAAGAATAATAAACGCAAAGCATCAATTATTGTTCAATGAAGACTTTATATATATATATATATAATCATTTATTCATTTATGAGGCATCTCTTATTAAAGTATATCACGAACAGTCTATGAGGTAGAAGAGGTAAGGATATTGCCTTCCTAGAAGGCACTTAAGGGCATGCCTTGCATTTGCATGCCATTCTGGAGAAAATCAGGAAACATTCATTTAAATTATCTTAATGTCGATGCCAAAAAACCCAACATGGTATCAACATCAACACTTCTTGTTTCTCAATACAAGATTATACCATACGCTTCTGGAGGTTTGGTTTGCCGCTCTATAGTCTTTTTGTGCACACTTTGGAATAATTAGACCGGGACCTACAGTTTAAAGTGGATTCCAAACCACTAAGAGGCATCCATGTCAGAGCCAGGATTCGAACTTGAAGCCTGTGGTACCAAAGGCCAGAACGGTGGTCAATTGGCCATCAGGTCACCGCCTCTGAAGGATTCGAAGTCTCTTTCTTTTCCTTGCACGCTAACTTGTGCATTTGTAGAAATTTATCGAATTTACTTTTGTCCTTTTTTCTAATATGAATGCTTGCTAACAAGCCTAAAAAACTCTAATGATTAAATTTTTATGTAACTTAGTTTTTAATGAATAAACGTTTAAAAATATTTTATTGAATATTATTTATGTTATTTTTTTGTTATATTAATATATGTTGTATGTTGTTATATTAATTAATTGCTATTGTTATATTGTTTTTGTTATATTAATAATGTTGTATTTGTTATATTATTCTCTGATGTTCTCAGTTTATAAAAGAAAGTATAAAAATGATTAATTAAAAATGATTAAAATTTTGATTCATAATTCTGAATTTATTTTTATGGACTAATTTTTGACTCATAGACCACTATTTATTTTTCATGTGTACTTTCACTGATTTTCTGTACAAAATGCCAATAATTTTTCCATCGATGTTGTTAATTACAAAAAAGTTAATTATGTCCTTATATAAATGTATGGTAAAAATGAAGCTTTATGAAAAAGGGTTTCGTATAGTAGTTAAAAAAAGCCCTCATTAAAAAGTTTTTATATACATTTATCACTGCATAACTTTCTTGTTTAGTTGCAACCTTATTGCAAAATTCATAAATATGAAATTTCTTTTTTTTCCCACTCACCTCTGGATGGCTTATGTCCAAAAACACCATTGAAAAATGATGGCATACGGATGCTTCCTCCAATATCATTTCCCACTCCTATAACGGAACCTGCAGAGGCCAGAAGAGCACCTTCTCCACCTAAATAGAAAAAAAACAAAAACAAATAATAACAAAATAAATAATATTATGTGTCCCAGCGAATGTCAAATTATGGAAATACATTCCCAGATTTTACGATTATGGCAAGAACATGTTTTGTGCAAAAAGTATATAAAAGCAAAATTGAGTGGGTTTCATTATTTCTGAGAAATACTAACCGCTACTTCCTCCTGCTGTTCTTTTTAAGTTGTAAGGATTGTTGGTTCTACCATAGAGATTGTTGTAAGTTTCCATCCAGAAACACTGCTCACTTGTGTTGGTGACAGCAATCGGAATCGCTCCTGCCTTTTTGAGCAGTCGAATCACGTCTGCATCTTCTGTTGCTCTTATTCCACGGCGGCTAACGACTCCAGTAGTGAATAACAGCCCTAGAAAACGTGAACGGTAAAAAGTTAAAATTTCATCAATGTATAATATCAATGAGCCAAAATTTACATGGATGTGATAGCCAATGATATTGTTAATATTTTTAAAAATATAATAATGTTAAATACGAGAGAAAACTTGGAAATTCCCACCAGGTTGTCCGACTCACGAGGCCAGAGGTTGAACATCACAAAAGCCATCGAACCTCCCTTTTTTTGAAACACTGTCTACAACCATGCTGCCAGTTGATGGAACCTCAGCCTTAATGCTCAGGGGCCCGAATGACCGAATGACGGGAATTCAGTGGCACAGGTTTCGGGTTCGAGTCTCGGCGTTGCTATGGATGTTTGTAGTGGTTTGGAATCCACTTAAACCTTAGGCTCGGGTTTCGTATGACAGTAGAGCGTCACAGAGCCCAATCAGGCTTCTCACCCACATCATTACTAAACTGTAAAGCAGCAACTCAACTCTAAACACAGTGATGTGGTGTGGTGTAGTAGTAGTAGTAACACTAATGCTCCCCAGCAGGGTACATTACCACTGAACCACGAGTCGGGCAATTAAAGTGCTTTAAATATTAATATAATCGAAGGATTTTACAATATAAAGAAAATGATAAACTCGGTCCTGGTGATCTCTCGATTTGCTTAAATGTAACTATGAAAGGAATTATAGATGCATAATAGTTCTTTCTGACTTTTATTTGAAGACTAAAATAATAAAGTTAATAAGATAAAGTCTAAAGTTTCTTACACCAAGAGAAATCAGCAATAATGACATCATTAATTATGATAGATTAAAAATATCGAAAAATAGCATTGGAATTAACTACCAGCAACGCTAATGGCTTCTTTGACAGTCAGAGGAACTCCAAGCAGAGGCATTTCCTGTTCCAACTCTTCTTCCGTTTTCTCCCCAAAAGCAACAAGATCATCAATGTACTGGGCTTCTGCGAGAGCTTCTGTATTTCGTTTATCAACGACAGCATTAATGAGGGGATCCACCTGTTCGATTCGATGGAGATAAACTCGCACTACACTTGCAGAACTCACCTATAAGAAAAAAAAAGAATGTCCACATTTTCAATTCATCAGATTAACTCAAAAAATCTTTTACTATTTTTCTAAAAATTATTAATTTTAAGTGCATATCACACGGGATTGTTTAGTTTTCTTCAATGAAAAGCAAACGAACCTTGCCACTCAGATAGAATATTTAAGATGTAAAGGATCTTCGATGAACTTGTTGGTACGGGTTTGGTTTGATTTGTCACTCTACGGTCATTCTTTGCTCATTTTAGCTAATTAGACCGGGACCTACAGTTTAAAGTGGATTCCGAACCATTAAAAAACGTTCATGCCACCGACAGGATTCAATGTTGGCACGGGAGAAAAGTCATGCAACTGCAAGGCGCACTAGTCTCATCAGTTCCAGCGAAATGATCTGTAGAATACTTCCTGTTGTAGAGCAATGGATGATAAATGTTTTTATTTATTCTACGTCCGTCTGTTGCTATTCAGCCATACGCTACCGAGCAGTGATACGGTTGTACGTAGTTCCGTTCAGCTCCGTTCTTTGCCATGGCATCGACTCTCTCATTACTAGGGATTCCCACACGACTAAGAGCTCATTGCAAATGTAGAGCCCAGCCATTTTTGAGCGATTCCGCCAGCTTTGTGCGGTGAGTTTGATGGGCTATCAGCTACTCAGTGCTGAAATGGTCGCCTGCAATCGATGAAGAAAACAACCAGTAACCGGGGGTAGATCAAGAGCCAGTAACAGACTCCTGCATGACACATATTTCTCCGTCATTGTTACTGGTGTATTTCTCATTGCCAGAAAGTTCTCAAAGAGATTGCAGTGCCATTGGGCACCGGTTCCTTTCACCTCAGGCAAGTGAAAAAAGGGGATTTGCTTTATGCCGAAGGTAACGAAAACAGATGGCGCGATAAAGTCTTAACAAAAATTAAGAAATACATTTTAATTGCAAGGTTTTTTTCTTTAACTATATTTTTACTTAATGGAAGTATAATTGCTTTTTTCACTTCTAGTCCATTAAACAGTGGCGTAACAATATAATGTGAATAACAAAATTTTTAAAATGGGTCGCTCAAAGAATTAAGCTCGTCATTGTTTTTATTTTAGGCATTTTTAGCTTTTTGTACAACATCAGTCAGCTTAATAAGCGTCAGTGTACTCGAGTGTGTGTATAAATAAGAGAATTACAAAGTAAGAAAAAATTATTGCAAGTGATTTCATAATTTTATTCCCTTTTTAGTGTTGCAGACATACACGGAAGAAACTACTTAACTTATTTTTTAAACTTTTATTTCTGTAAAATTGTCAACTACTTCATCTAAGTCAAAATTCTGGGTCAACAAACGTTTGATTGACAGTAATGCTTAAGTGGTAACTTCTCTTATCCCATTGAATTCCTTAAACATCTCTTAATTTTGGGAAAGATCATTCGATCTGATGAAGTAGTGCTGAGCATTGTCAAAAATGGCATCATTGTAAGATTTTATTCCACAGATTTTCTAACTAAATATTATTATTAATATATATGCAAAAAGTTTCGGGGTCATATGGGAAAAGTAAATTTTATCTCTTCATTTTCAAAAAATAACTATATAACTAAATAACCATTTTAAATCACTAATAATTTATTAAAATTGAATAAAAAAAATATATACATGCAAAAACTTCAAAATGTATAACTAATTGTTCGAATCCAAGAAAAGAAAAAAAAAACATTTCTAACAAATGTTTTAGCTGCGTTGACTACGACCTTAATAATAAAGTGTTCTGACGAGCAAACGCGCAGCGTTATAAATTTGCCGATTTTTGAGCGTGATTGAAATTATTCCTTCTCCAAAACTGTAACAAGAGATGTAGAAATTTATGACATTTTAATAAAAGAACAAAAAACAAAAAATGCTTATTAAAGTTTTATTTTTTGACTTTCTACCAACTTTTCAGGCATTCTGCCCACTATGCACCATGTCGAATCTAATCCTTTCTGATCTGCATGAATAGTAGTGTGATGTATGCAGTTGCGAGATTCATTAGCAGAATAGATAAAAGTATTTAATAGAGAAATTGTAAATAAATTACAATTGTTTTAAATTTTCGTTCCTAATGTTATTGAAGTCATATGTATTTAAATGTTTTAAAGTTTAATTTAATTTTTTTTTATTAAAATGTATTTGCATTGAGGAAATGTAAAATAGGCTTTGATGTTTACATGGCGACCAATTCTATAGATCCAATTCTAGAACGAATAGGACTCGAAGATGTTGGCTTCCGTATTCGGTTCATTCCGAATAAGGGAGAAATTTCTATTTTATAGTATTGTATGGTTTTACTTATCGCCAAATTAAATGGTTTTCAGAAGAATTCTTTGATTATCGTTCAGCGGTAAGCGACATTAACTGCACTTCTTTTATGTTGTTGTTTCTTATCCCACTTAGTAATCATCTAGAGCAAGCCCACGAACGTATGAGCCCGTATGGACTCATGGTTGAAGGGAAAGAGCGGGAGCTTCTGTTGTGACGGAGCACCCGTAGGTAGATGTCTGATGCTCCGTGACACTCTACAGTATGAGATCGGGACCTACTGCTTAAAGTGAATTCCGAACCACTACAAATATCCATGGCACGTCCGTGGACTCGAGCCCGAAACTTGAGGCACCCAGCGCCAGAACACTAAAGACTCGGCCATTCAGGCTCCCTCTTTTAATAGAGAGTTTTTGCATACCGTACGTTACCGTAGGACGTCCGTTAGCTTTTTCTCCCTAGCGCGCATGCTCATAGGAAAACTGAGCATGCGCGTTAGGGAGAAAAAGCTAACGAACGTCCTACGGTAACTAACGTACGGTATGCAAAAACTCTCTATTGTCTGAACCAGTTCATGAACCCTTGTGTCTCAAACTGACGAGTAATGCAAAAGAGTAAAAACTGCAACTTCTTTTTGTCCTTGACCTTGCAACATAAAAACATGGGACATAACAAAGGGAGAAATATGACTTTACCACACCCGGTTATAGTCCCGGGCACTGGGTACCATTTTAGTCCCCTTTTACGACATGCATGGGCTATAGTGCAGCTATTCTAATCCGGATCCACACGGGGCAAATTTATTATTTTATGCGTAAAACATTGAATTAATACCATAGAAAAAGAAAATATATTTGGACCAATTGATAAAAAGTAAAAAACTAACTGCATCGGCCGGGAATCGAACCCGGGCCGCCCGCGTGGCAGGCGAGCATTCTACCACTGAACCACCGATGCTACACATTAGCAATCCTATACAATTTATAAAAGCTAAATTTTATGAGAAGTGTGGCTTCAAATCAGTTTATCTTTTGATCAGCTGTCAAGATAGATGACGTAAAAAGTAAATAGTTCGAATCTGAATAATCGAGTCACGATTAACACATAATCTTCGATGCTTTATTGTTCGTAGCATACATCCGCAACAGTAACAAACAGCAATTTTGTTCGAATTCTTCTTGAAATTGAGCCCTTCAGGCTAGATTTCCTGGCGTAGTATTTTGTTATGTTACAACCTACTGATAAAAAGAAAAAATTGAAAAATACGAATTTGTTGCTAAAGAATGAAAAGTATTATAATGAGAATTTGCCAAAATTTTATCTTGATTGGCTAGATACTTGGATCTTTTCCGTTCACTTCAACATTTTTTGGAGGTTAGCATCCTTCCAATGAATACAAATAGGTTACGAAAAGTTACAGTTTTAATTATAATCATGAATAATAATAAAAAATAAAAAAAAATAAAAAAATCAAAATTCTTCGAAGAAAATTTCGTCTAATTTTAGAAATAAAAATAACTAAATTTTTCACAAGTTTTGCCTTCTTCTGAAATAATGAATAAGTCAGTAGTTTTGAAGTTATTGAGCCCGATTTAAAAAAAAAAAAAAAATCAGAAACTACATTAAAGAAAGTAGAAAAATCAATAAATATGCTGAACATATGGATTTAATTCTCGATAATTAAATCTTACGCTCAAATTACATATATATATATATATATATATAGTAGCAGAAACGTCATACGTTGTCCTGCAAAATAATAATAATAATAATAATAATAATAATAAAAATTGTGTAGAAAATTAAATATCGCGTATATATTCTCCATGTTCCAATATACGAGTATGTACATACCAATTTTCATGGATATCGTTTTAACGGTATATAAGATGAAATGCTGCAGCACCCTCTGGTGGCAAGTAACAATAAAGTGGATAGCGCGAACCTATTTTCCATACTGGAATATATATTATTACCCATTTTCATAGCGTTCGGTTGAACGATATATTGCAGCACCATCTGTTGGCGACTTACAACAAAGGGGATAGCATAAAAACATTCTCCATGTTTGGTCAAAATACACAAAACATGTCATTAAAATCGATAAATCCGTTTAGGAGGAGTTCAGTGACAAACACATGTACAGAAGAATTATATATATAAAGATATCATACTCATCACTGAAATCATATATTCTACTCATCACTGTAATCATATATTCTACTCATCACTGTAAAATATATAAAATAGAGGTCGCCGTTGATAGTTTAGTAGCAGGCATATAATTTTACACATGGTAATGTACTCATACATTTAAGAATTAGAACTTAGCATGTGTATAAAATTCAATTCTATCAGAAACGTTAAGATTTCTGTATAATGTACTTAACCAGGGTTTTATTTTTTTAAATTATGTTGTCAAAATTTGCAATGTAACTTTGCAAAAAAAATTAGATACATCCTGTTTTCAAAAGCAAAATTATTAATCACATTAAAGTTATTTTTCTGGATAAAAAAATTAATAAATGTCGCCTGCATTTAAATCAAACGATCAATTCAGATTCAGCTCGCCATGAAACACTTCTCTGTTACAAGTTCTGAAGATTGTTACAATCTTTATTGACCATGTTCAAATATTTATGAGAACTCCAGAAAATTAGGAGAGCAGTCTTACAAAAATGCTAACATTTTGATGTCAACTAGATAACCTGAAAAGCAGCAGTGATGTAAGCGAGAACTGCCATATTTCGTATTGGATCCATTTCTTATCACAAGTGACAATTCGATTCAAAAATGGATCAAGTTTGTGACGAGAAAGCAACATCAAAGAAGCTTCCAAACACTTTTGTTTCTGTTTTTCATTCAGTTCATGGGGAACTTATTCAACTTTTTCACTTTACCGATTTCAGCTAAATGAGTTAATAGTGTTTTGCTAGCACCAAATATACACAATAATTCATTGATATGGGGCAGACTCAACGGTGACCTTTAGTTCGTCAATATTTACATTTGATTCTGGGTGACCTCGTGGTTCATATGTGAAGTCAAACTTACCTGTACGAAATTTGGGGGCCAATTTGATATTATAACATGCATAGTAACACAAGATCCAAATACACTATTAATGTTTACCGCGGTTTGCGATGCCTGCAGTTTCACGTGAGAATTCATACTTCATAATAGTACGAATTCCGACCGTTCCATTTTCAACAAAATTAATTTTTTTTAAAAGTTGTTAATAATATTTAGAGCTTACAATTCTTTAAGCAGGAGAGGTGTGCTATAACATAGTAAATAAAGACAAATTTAAATCATAGTAACGAATGAAGTTAATGAAGGACAATATGAAAATAAAAATTACGAATAACATCAAAAATGATCTTAGTGAGAAGTAGGAACCTTGTGCATTGAATAAATGAATTGTTCCTATGCTCTATTTTTTCCAACAATATTTTTAAAATACCGCGAATCTCTATTTGCAATTGGTTTCTTTCTTTCTACTTTTTTATTGTTATTTTCTTTCTTTTTTATATTTAATTTCTTAAGCGTTCTCCGAAGTCATCCTGAGGCTGCTTCCCAACCCCACCTTTCCTTGATAGTTCCACAGCCCCCTAGGAGGTATATTCGCTTATTTTAAAATAAACAAAATAATTTTAAAATAATTTTAAAATATATTTAAAATAAACAAAATGTAATGATAATGTAATTTACTGTAAGAACGTCATCTCTGGAGAGGTTAATACAATGTGTATAATTTTTGATTCAACACTTGCTTATAGCCATATTTTTCATTTCATAAAAACAACTTTATAGTAGAAAAAGTAGCTGCAAATCAAAATTGTAGGATGAAAAATACGCTCGGTTGAAATTCATTTACATTAAATATAGCCTTATTCAGTCGCAGTGCCAGCGTGCGTGAGTGTTTTCAATTCATAGCAAAAACGTGCTCTTCTTTTGTTTAAGTGGTTCATAAAATCCGAGCATTTTATGATGTAGAATGGGAAGTTTTGCAACTATATACAAAAATTGTGATTTTTTTTTTATTTTTTATTATTGTTTTTCTGTAAATAAAAAAGTTAGCTTTAGAATAAGAATATTTTCTTTGTTTTAAACTTGTCAAAAGCTTATACACTTTAAATTGTAATTTAATAAAGTATTTATCACAAACCAATAATAGGGTTGTGAGCCCTACGCTCAACCTTCTACAGTCATATTAGACCGCGGGCCTGATGGCCGAGTGGTTAGCGCTCTGGCGTTCGGTACCACAAGGTTCAAATTCCGGCGGTGCTGTGGATATTTATAGCCGTAGCCGTTATTATTCATTTGTTTCTTTAATATGACTGTGACCGTTCTCATATGACCGTAGAGTGTCACAGAGCCCTATCAGATTTCTCTCACCCAAACTGTAAAAAGGCAACTCAGCACCAGGCATGATGTGGTGTCTGGTGTGTTGTAGTCATATTAGATCGGACCTACGATTTAAAATGGATTCCGAACCACTACAAACATCCATGGCACCACCAAACTGAAAATCGAACCTGTGGCACAGAGCTCCACAGCGCTAGTCACTCTGCTATCAAGTCACAATAACATATTTATGTTAGCTAATATTTTTATATTAAAATTTTTAATATTAATAAATGATAGAAATATGGGATGTAATGTGACTCTAATATTCTAAAAAATAAGCATTTAAACATTTGAAACATACATTTTATTTGTTTCTTTAATTTATTCTAAACATGGAAGTACGAACAAGATGCGTTCGCCTAAATCCATGATCTCATTCTAGGTTATTTTTAGGCTTTCTTATGTCTTAATTCTATTGGTTATCAAGATATCAACTTTCGCTCAAAGGTTTTTTGCAAAATTTCATTAAATATTTTTACGGGATTGATAAACAATATTGCATTTTAAAATTGTGCGTAATATAAGGTAATCGCAAGTGTTGCCAGATAAAGCATGAAATATGATACTATTTCAATCACCTCATATTTGTGAATCAATCAATGATCTAATCAATCAATTTTTTTCAGCTATGAATATTAACATATTTAAAAATAGCAACTATTTCAAAAATCATTTTTTTTTCCCTTAGTCGCTTCTGAAATTGAAGCCTTTTTTAAATTAATGGGAGCATCAAATTCCTCAATTTTATTCCACATTTATATGTATAAAATAATAAAATAAATTAAACAGTTAAAAATTATTTATTTTACCGAAGTTACTCCAAAAAGGTTTTGAAAAAGTGTTTAAAATTAATATAGTTAAATTTTTAGATTTTCTTTTTATTTGAGAAAGTGAAAAAAAACAAAGTAATTAAGCAATTTATAAACATTTTTTTTTTTTAAATTTCCAATGGCAAGTTTACAGGACAATAGATATATAAAAAAATACAAAGAACAAGATAGAAAAAGATAACATCAGTTAATCCGTCCACTTAAGTCTTGAAATCCAATAACGGACAGTTTTGGTTGGAAGTTGTTTATATGTAATTTACACTATTATAATAATTAGTATTATTTGGTTTATTAGTATGATATTATTCAATTAATTTACTACTTTGAATCTATAACAATGTGTAAAGTGTCATCAAATATTAGTATTTAATAATACTTAATAATTAACGATGCAATTTTTGGACTTTTAAATGAAAAATTTAAAGTTTTAAATAATATATTGATATTTTTAAATGAAAATTATGGATTCAATTTTTTAATTACAGAATACAGTGATAATGTATTTTATGAACATGAACAATACATTTAATCTTTAAGGCTAGCTTAAAAGTTTCTAGATTTGATTAAATTTTCTAACAATACATTGTTTTTTAGAGTATCTCTTGTTATATAATCAAAATTCATACATTTATACAATATATAATCATAAATAATTTCTATAATCATAAACTAGTAAAATACATACCTGCTTTTTCCTAATTTTAGCTGCCAAACTCAAAGCCGAATCCAGCAGCAAAGGATTTTGCACAGGCGGTAATGCAGACGATTTTCGGCCGAATGCATTAATAAATCCGAACCCGAGATCAGTCAAATATCCAGTAAACCATCGGTAGAAGAACATTAGAATGGAAATTAAGAATTTCTGTGGAGATTTGACATTTTTCACGAAAGTAGACAGGTAATAGGTCATAATAAATAAATAATAGGGATCTAAGGTGAGTATTGTTTTCGTTGGCATAAGGAATCAGATGGTGAAGCAAAAGTACATTTTAAAATGAAAGCTTGTTTTGATCACGTGGACGTGGCAACACGCCTGGCGGCTTTAGGGCAAGGAACCGTGAAATAGTGTTCTTATTTTAGGGACTTTCTAAACATTGCTAAAGCTCGTTTAGTGAGAATGATTTAATATCTTTTTTATTTTTTGATTAAGAATAATTTTATTAACACTAAGAATAATTTAATTCAAGCACTTTTAAATTGTTTTTAAGAATGTTCTAACATATCATAAAAAAGTACTTCTTGAAATTCTAAACTAAAGTACTCTAAATGATTTTAAGAATTGATGATCTATTTAAAATTGACGTTAATGAAGAATTCGATTTTTAAATTATGCACTTATATAAAGAATTATAAGATTTCATCAATATTGCATAAAGTTGAAATTTCGATTCCACATATGTTTTCTCTTTTTGGTTAATCGATATGTATTTATTTAGTAAGTTATGTAAAATATTATTTTAGAACAATTATTTCGGAACAATTTTACATTATTTAATTATTAGCACTTGAAAGCGTTATTGTATTTTTTATTATATAAAATAAGAATATTATAAAAATCATTTATATTTAGGAACACCAGAATATAATGATTATGTTTAAATGATACGCATATTTATCTAATTAAATAATTATATAATTTGATTTTGTAATCAATTCATATCATTCATTTTTACAAAGTTAATTTTTTTTAAAGAACTAGAGCGTTTTCTAATGATCTATATTTTTTTTACATTTATATAATGAGAAGTAATGTATGATTTTATAACAAAATAAAAACATATTTAGATACTGCTGTTAATTTAACCTAGTATAAAAGTTTTAATGAACTTTTTAATTAGAACTTGAAAAGTTTTAACGAGTTTTCGAAGGAATATTTAGTCTCTTTAAATGGTTTTCTTTTGAAAAAGGTTCAATGATTTTTCTATAAAAAATATTTTTATGTATATAATTACCTATTTTAATTGATAAATATCACTTATAAAGAATAAAACAATTTTTTAAGACTAGAGAAATATATATTTTTTTTTAACTTCAAATAAAAATCCTTGAGTATAATATTTTATCGTGATAAATATCATTTTTAAAATTTCTTTACTTGTACAAGCCAGGCAATTACAAATAAAAATATTTTAACTATTTTGAAATGTAATATACTACATTTTTTTATTTAATTTTCTATTTATAAAAAAATACTTGCATTGATTATTTCCTTTTAGGGTAAATATTTCTACATCTTTTTTTAGAATGAATCTTATTCGTGGAATATATACTTACGCAAAATTTTTCCTGAAAAATTTATTATCTGATTATATATACATGTACACTTTTATTTACGTTATATATTTAAACACAGAAAAATGAAAGTAAAAATCACGCAAAGATAATTTTAATTATACAAACGTCAATCTATCATAAAAACGAAAATTATAAAAAAGAAAAATAAAATAACTTACTTATTCAAAACAAAGTAAATAATCTTCTGGGACGATATACAGGTTACACATAAATTTTAGAATTTAATGAAAGAACAAAGCGCATTACAGCAATCGTAAAAAACTAAAAAAATATAGAATTCCAAATTTTTTTTTTTTTAAACCTTATTTTCAATTTGAACTAAAATCGTTTTTTCTTTCACCAAACGATATTTTATACTATTTTCAATTATTTAATTATATAATTATTAGCACGTGATAGAAATTAAAATAAATATTAGGTACAAAAAAGCTCTTGAAAGAAATTAAAAAAAAAAAAAAAATAAAACAATAACAAACGTTGAAATTGGCCAAGGAAACGAAAAACTGAAGCAGGACTCGAAAAATATGGCCAAGGAAGCAAAAAATCCCGCTGCACAAAACAATTCCTTTAATTTTGTGGATAAAAATTAAGTTTTTTTTGCCCTACTCTTATTTTTACCCATAAAATTATGGCTACTGTTTCTGAGAGTGAAATTTTTTGTTTCCTTGATAATTTTTTTTTTTTGTCCTTGACTACTTTCAACGTTTCTTATAAGTTATTATTATTTTTAATTACTTTCCCAAGCTATTCTTATTGGCTTATTTAAATTTCTTTCACGTGCTAATGATTATATAATTAAATAATGTAATAAGATTATTTATTTATGTAATGTAATTAATAATGTATAAAAGATCATCTGGTAAAAGCAAAGATAATGTTATTTCAAAGTAAAAATGAGGTTTTTCAAGAAAATAAAATCGTTTGGAATTCTATGGATTTTTTTTTTTTTATTATTATTATTATTTTTAAGATTGCTGTTATACGTTTTGCTCTTACATTAAATTTTAAATTTTATGGATAACATGTATATAGACCCAGCCGATTATTTTTATTTATAATAACTATTTTTTCTTAAAATTTAATTTAAAAAAATATTTTTCAGAAAATAAACTGTATCTAAATAAAAATAAATAAAGTGTAAAGTGCTCCTGTTTTTGAAATTCATGTACTTTTAATTCGATTTAATTGAGTTCTAAGGAGCTTAAGTAATAAATGTACACATTACTTCATTTTAGCCCTTTGAAATGCCATTCAATTTGTAGACGTTCCCTTTCTACTGATAAAACTTTTTAAGTTCAAGGACAGTGGATGTAAATTCAACAATGTAACTTCTGCGGCTACTAGAACATTTCAGGTGAATTTCGGAAAGTAATAGACTGGATATTTTAAAATAGAACTAGTTCTAGAGAAATAGTAGTAATAAAATCAATTTTGTTCAGAAATTTGTTCCAAACTTTTTTTAACAAAGCACAGTTTTATAAGTTTCTCTCTTGTACTTGAAACAACCTTTTGACCTATAAAAATAAAGTTATTAACCTTCTTTCACAATTTTACTTCTTTTTTGTAAAGAAGAATTTTTTTATTCGTTAGATAGAAAAATAAAACAATAACTAGCTAAAGAATTAGTTTGAAGATGGTCTTATTTATTTTTATATAATGGTTTAAAAATTATGGAATAATTTCATAAAACAAAAAAAATAATTAAATCGTTAATGATTCATTCAAATCTTCGAAGACTCAATATGTATAAAAAAGTTACTCAGTGTCTTCTAGAAATCTAACGGATCTTAACGGAAAATCTTTAACGGAAAAAATAAAAAAAATGTAATAAAGAAATTAACATTCTTTTATTTATCTATATATCTATTTACAGCTTAAAACTCTATAAATAAAGATGCCGTAAATAAGACACCCTGAAGTTTCAAAGTTAACATGAAGTTTTGTTTTGATTATTAAACACCCCCTAAATACTTACTATCTCCCCACTTTATCTTGATCGTTGCATTGGCACGTAGGAGGTGATATCGCCCACTTTGGGAACTAGTGATATACAGCTTCTCATAAGAAGTTAACCGAGAGAATTTTTTCGTCGTTAATTAAGTAGGTCGTTAATAAAATACCTCTGTATTATACAGCAAACATTAAAAATTTCTGTCAGTTAATTTAATTTTCCCATTTGTTAATGAACTATATATGGCCATTCTGTAATCAGAGCTAATATTTCATTTTTTTTAAATGTAAATAACAGAATATTTAATATTCAGTTGTTCAGACTTAAAATGAATTTACTCTTTTCATACCCGACCCATGACTCAGTGGCAACGAGCACCGCTAGTGAGCATTAGGACTAAGGTTCAATCAGCTAGCGGCATTGTTACAGAACACTGTTCCAATATACACTGAAGTGACAAAAGTCATGGGATACCTCTTAATATCGTGTCGGCGCTCCTTTCGCCCGGCGAAGTGCAACAACTCGACGTGGCATGGACTCAACAAGTCGTTGGAAGTCTTCTGCAGGAATATTGAGCCATGCTGTCTCGATAGAGGTCCATAATTGTAAAAGCGTTGATGGTGCAGGATTTTGGGCACGAACAGACTTCTCGATGATGTCCCATAAATGCTAGATGGGATTCATGTCGGGCGATCTAGGTGGCCAGATCATTCGTTGGAATTGTCCAGAGTGTTCTTCAAACCAATCGCGAACAGTTGTGGCCCGGTGACATGGCGCATTGTCATCCATAAAAATCCCATCGTTGTTTGGGTACATGAAGTCCATGAATGGCTGCAAGTGATCTCCAAGTAGCTGAACATAAGCATTTCCAGTCAATGTTCGGTCCAGTCGCACCAGAGGACCAAGTCCATGCCACGAAAAAACAGCCCACACCATTACGGAGCCATCACCAGCTTGAACAGTGCCTTGCTGACAGTTTGGGTCCATGGCTTCGTGGGGGTCTGCGCCACACTCGAACCCTACCATCAGCTCTTACCAACTGAAATCGTGACACATCGGACCAGGCCACGGTTTTCCATTCATCTAGGGACCAACCGATATGCTCACGTGCCCACGAGAGTCGCTGCAAGCGATGTCGTTCTGTCAGTAAAGGCACTCGAGTCGTTCTTCTGCTGGAATAGCCCAAGAAAGCCAAATTTCTCCGCACAGTTCTAACAGACAAATCCCTTGTACGTCCCACATTGATTTCTGCGGTTATTTGACGCAGTGTTGCTTGTCTATTAGAATTTACGACTTTTTGCAGACGTCGCCGGTCTCGGTCGTTAAGTGCAGGCGGTCGACCACTGCGCTGTCCATGGTGGGATGTTATGCCTGAAATTTCATACTCTCGACACACTCTTGACACAGTGGATCTGGGAATGCTGAATTCCCTAACGATTGCCGAAATGGCATGACCCATGCGTCTAGCTCCAACTAACATTCCGCGTTCAAAGTCTGTTAATTCCCGTCGTGCGGTCATCATCACGTCAAAACCTCTTCACATGAATAACTTGAACAGAAATGAAAGCTCTGCGAAAGCACTGCGCATTTATACCTGTTCTACGCGATGCTACTGCCATTTGAAAATTTGCATATTGCTATCCCATGACTTTTGTCACTTCAGTGTACGGGGAGACTCGATGACGTTTGGAATGTTCATCATCTTGCCTCGTGAGTCAGACTACCTGGTGCTAGTTTTTGGATTTTTCTCCCATACGATACGCAAATGCTGTGCTGTTCCCTCCTAAAAAGTCCTCGTGCAAGGCACTGTCCTTCTTCAGCGACTCAGTGGAGCCAAGTCAGACTTCTACCTACGCGTGCTCCCAACATGATACATCTTAACTCACTGAAAGCAATGAAAAGAGCAATCTTTAGAAAATTCAATGCCACTGAATACCAAAGTAAAAACAGAATGCAAAAATTTAAAACTTCCATTTCTTAGAATTGGACATTCAAGAAAATCTCTTTTAACTGCCATTTTTTTTTTATTTTATTTTTTTTTTTTTATTTATTTTTTATTTTTTATTTATTTTTATTTTATTTTACTTCTTGAAGTGCTAATAAAATGATGCTTTTCCTTTACAAAATTGTCAATTTTGTGTTTCTCCTTTTTCGAATTAAATTGATAATTTTTCAATAAATTCCAGGACAAAAGATTATGGGTTATATCGCGTACTTCATTAATATTTTTTTTTTTCAAAATCTTTAAAGACTTTTGTTCACTTAAAGGGGATTCCAAACCACTATACACATCCATGGCACCGAACCTGAAACCTGTGGCACCGAGAGCTAGCCACTCGCCCATTCAGGCCCTTGAAGTGAAACATAGAACCTGATATATTAGATGTTCCAAGATGCGCGCATCATGATTTCGCAGAATATAATTTATTTATTCTGCGAACTCGTAACTGTAAACTCATAAATAATACAGGCAATATCTGTTATATATTCGCAAGAATATTATTTTAGAATCAAAGTTAATTTTTTCTCATCATTTCGACGGTTAATTTTTTAATATATGGTGGCTCAAATAATGTATTTTTTTAATACATTGGTTTTTCACTACTTTGGCCATTATAAAATAAATATATTTTGTAAAATCTCACCGGCCAGGAAAAATGTTCAAGGTGGGCTACGGGTTGCCCACCCCTGGTCTAGATGTTGCTGTCGGTCAACTGGGATAAGAAAGAACAACACGTAGAAGTTTATTACAACAATCGAATTTACTTTTCCTAGCAAATCTTTAAACTTAATCTTCCCTAATAAAAATTCCACATTCCGGTTCGACTAGCTTCATCTTTTTTATAAAAAACATATTACCATTAGCTTTTATTATATAAAAGGCGTTTTTATCACAAAATGACTCAACGCTATGCATTTTAATACACAAAAAGCAGAAATACTATTTCGATCTGGAATTTGTCGTTATCATAATATATAGATTGAATTAACAAAAAAAAATAAGAACTCATCTTAAACATTTCATATGTCTGCTGAAAGTTAAGTTTGGAGCAATGTGACACTGTAAATTTCAACGACAAAATTATAAAAAAATTTCTAGACATTTCTCTCCTGATAGTAATAAAATCATCAGTCCGATTACTATTATTATGCGTCTGAATGGGCCGAGTGTCTAGCGCTCTGACACTCGGTGCCGCAAGGTTCGAGTCCCAGTGGTGCCATGGTTGTTTGTAGTGGGACAAAATAGGAAATCCAGCCTAAAGGGTTCAATTTCAAGAAGAATTCGAACAAAATTGCTAAGTTTGTTACAGTTGCGGATGAATGCTACAAACAATAAAGCATCGAAGACTGTGTGTCAATCGTGATTCGATTATACAAATTCGAACTATTTACTTTTTACGTCATGTATCTTGACAGCTGATCAAAAGATAAACTGATTTGAAGCCACACTTCTCATAAGATTTAGCTTTTATAAATTGAATAGCATTATATGTGTGTAGCATCGGTGGTTCAGTGGTAGAATGCTCGCCTGCCACGCGGGCGGCCCGGGTTCGATTCCCGGCCGATGCAATTAATTTTTTCATTTTTTATCAATTGGTCTAAATACATTTTCTTTTTCTATGGTATTAATTAGAATTGATTGAATGTTTTAAGCATAAAATAATAAATTTGTCCCGTGTGGATCCGGATTAGAATAACCCCACTGTAGCCCATGCATACCTTGAAAGGCGACTAAAAGGGGTACCCAGTTCCCGGAAGTATATCCGGGTGGGGTAAAGTCATATTTTTCCCTTTGAATGCCTCATGTTTTTATGTTGAAAGGCCGAGGACAAAAAGAAGTTGCATTTTTTACTATTTATCATCACTCGTCAGTTTGAGACACACGGGTTCATGAACTGGTTCAGACATTAAAAAGGGGGGCCTGAATGGCCGAGTCTCTGGCCCTCGGTGAATCAAGTTTCGAGTCCCGGACGTGTCATGGATATTTGTAGTGGTTCGGAATCAACAGTAGGTCCCGATATCATACTGTAGAGTGTCACAGAGCCAAGTCACACTTCTACTTACTAGTACTTCATCACAACATAAACTGCCCCATTTTTCTTCAACCATGTGTCCATACTGGTTCGTGGGCTTGGTCTAGATATCCACCAAGTGGGATAAGAAACAACAGCTATTATTATAACTGTCAAAATATTCAAACCAATCTGTTGACATGCATTTCACTTTAATTAGTCCATAATTAATTTTATTTTCATTTTTCCGATAACCATTTTACGTTTACTGTTACTGTATGAGTTTAAATGGTGCCTCGTTAGTTAGACTACCTGGTGTTAGTTTTTGGGTTTTCTCCCGTACGATATGCACAGGTGGGGTTGTTCTCCCTAAAAGTCCTGGAAGGTAGTCCCCTCCTTCTACAGCGACACGGAGCCAAGTCATACTTCTACATACGGATGCTCCAACATACCAGAAGCAGCCCCCTTTCCCTTCAACCATAAGTGACTAATAATAGGATGTCCGTCCAGCGCTGCAGGACACGGAGGATAAGTCATAACACCAAATTTTGGTTTTCGAGCTAAACCAAGATATAAAAGGCAGTAAATAATATTAAAAAAATCCAGATTAAGTGACTGAGTTGGTTAGACCGATTATTGAAAATGAAAGACTTTAATCAGGTAGATTTAAATTAGAAAGGTCCAAAAACGGACAAAAATTGACAGCAGTCAAGACGAGAGCAAAATTGAAAGTTGCGAATCGGTAGATTTTCTTATTAAGAGTAATAGAATTTTAAAAGTATCGAATAAATAGAAAGCATGGAGATATTTATTCTCCTTTTTTGAAAGAGCTTTTGCAACAAAAATGGGGCAGAAAAACTTATTAAGAAAATTACTTATTAAAAGTAGAAATTTTATTGAATCTGCCTCGCGAACGATCCTCAAACATAATTGTTTACATAAAACATGAAGAAATATGCGATTATGAAAAAATGAAAAAATTACGAGAATTTGAATAAAAATTTAAAATATGTATTGGTAACTTTAAAAAGGCTCGACGCCTAACAGAAACTCATAGACAATTTGCTTCATGCTTAAGTCATCCTCATTATTGGCGCCTCAGCCCCATCAGAACATGCACAATTGATGCACCGTGTTGAAAATTGGCACACTTTCGAAGAATAGAAGTAACCTTGACAAATCCGGCAGATTGATCTTTGATTAAAAGACCATTAAAAAAGCTGATGACAGACGAAAGACTAATTTTCTCAGTTTTAAAGGAGGGAAAAAGCCGAATGTAAAAAAGAGGCATGGTTCCTTGGTCTTAAATTTTGACATTATGGCACACTTTAGAACAGGAAACTCAAGTGTTTAGAGTTCAACTTTATCATTTTCCTCTGGTGCATGATCAGGGGGACCTCGGATTACGACCAGGATGGTCATTAAGCTTTAAATGGCATTCGCTCACTCTCTAGGATGAAGCTGAAACCTCTGGAAACCTCAACTCCAAAGGTGGTTTAGAGTATTCCATCATTTGCCTTTAGGGGAAACAAAAAAGGGTACCTAATTTTCTTCTGTTGAACTATCACATTACTATCGGCAGCCAATATCTAGTTAGGGATGTTAGTGGGGTGAGATTAAATACAACCATATTTACCTGCCGTTTATTTCCTTTGGTTTTATTGGATTGCAACAGGGTGAATTTATCTTCATCATTATTGAGGTGTTTTCTCTTAGTTTGAGGATGAAAGTAGCCTGAGCTTAGCTGAGACACATCAGATATTATTATTTTGAGAATGGAGCTGAAGATACATTCATGATAGTGGGTTGGGAATTAGTTCGTTCTGTCTGCTGTTTATCCTTTTTGCTAGATAGAAGAGATGTGGCAAAACAGTCATATCATCAAATCGGGTTGAGATGGTTTCGTGATCCTTTCCCGACATAGGGAATTTATATTTGCTGCAGAATTGATGGGTTTTTTTATGGTCTTTTGGTTTAGAGAATCTACATCCTTGAGGAAGTTCTCGAAGAATAGAAAGTGCTCGGTTGTGGGACTTTAGATAATGTCAGAAAATCTCAATCAGATTTGCTTTTTGGATGTAGCTCTCTCTTGCTCTTTGGACGCAGGAGGTGTATAGTTAGTAGTGGTGAGCATTATTACGTTGCTGTCGATATATTTTTCGTACCTGGAATAATCTAGTGAGCCAGACGATGACTGGTTCATGGTGGAAAAATTTATTAAAATTAAATTTATTCAAGTTGAAAGAGTAATTAGGTAAAAGTTCTTAAGTTAAAAAGTTATTTCAAATACAAAGTAATTACTTTCGCGGAAAATAGAAGAATAGATTAAGTTGATGATAGATTCGATTGCTCTTTATGTGACGTAATAATCAAAGAACAGCGAGCGAAATCGAAGACGTCTTCACTCTGTGAGATCAACTACGGAGCTCAGTACAAACTTAACAACTAAAAAGAAAAAGAGAGAGAAAAAGAAAAATACTCATAAATGATGGGCAGTTCTTGTACCGTACTAGAGAACTTTTGAACTTGAAACATGAAAGCCCAAATTATTCATACGTCATATATTCAAATTCGGTGCTATAATTCAGTTCACTGTCAGGAATTAAAGACTTTGAAATAAATCAACCAATAAGCCAGCGTAAATAAATAACTCTTAATTTGTTATTCAATCTATTTTAATAATTATATAATTTACTAAATTTATAATAATTATTTATAGGAGGCATGGGAATTAATTTTCTTTGGTACTACTAAACCTGACGTATTCCCTGCCTTCGGGTAAATAAACAGAAGTCAAACGTTCTTTGACCGGTGTTTTTAACTGAAATAAAATTTTGTAAACATTAAAGAATTGAAAAAAATAAAGATGTCAGAACCTAAGTCAACTATTGCTATTGTTGAATCTTTCTTAAAAGAAGTAATAAATATTAATTATTATTTGACGACATAAAAGAAAATGTTTGAATTTTAAAAATATTCTGATTTAATAATAGAAGTGTCTGTCAAAATATGTAAGCTCAGATTGTATAATCGTTGTATTTGGAAATATAAAGGATATAAAATAAAAAGGGTATAATATTGTATAAATGGAGCATTAGAACGTAATGTGTCTATTCTTCTATTGCCTTGCACATATTTAAAAAAATAAAATAAAATTGCTGTTTGATTAAACTGCATAATAGTTAATATAATAATCAGCCTACTAAAATAATATATGCAGTTAAATGAAAACTATAGCAATTTACTTAAGTTTATAGTCAATGCAGAGATAATTAGTATAAAATTCTAGACAAATCATAATTTTAAATAAATTTAAAAGAACTTTTAATACTATATATAAAGAAGGTTAATCTGATGTTTTTGAAGTATAAATGAATATAACAGTATGAATTTATGTTAAATTTATTACTGTGAGAATATACCTATTATTTAAAACTTAATCAGTTTTATTTTTTCTTTATTTTATTAAAACATGAGGTTTATGTCATGTGTTACAACTTCATAATAATTCATTCAGTAACTATGTGACAATCCAGGTCTTTCAAATGTAACTTTTCCACACATTTTTATCTCTAACTAAATTATTCCAATTTTTTATTATAAGTGCTAAATAATCCTCTTCAACATTATTTATCCAGTCTTGGATTTTCATTCCTTTTGATGATAAAGCTAAAAAAATTTGTATCAATAGCTCAGCTGAATAATGAGATAGCTGAGAGTAATAATATGCACAATATGAATTTGAGCATTCTATATAATTTTTATAACAATCTATTTAAAATATTCTGTGCATTTTAAGCCTTTAACTTGATTTTGTAAAAATATAGCAAAATTTCCATTGTTAATTTATAAAAGCAGTTAAAATATATTGCATGTATAAGAAAATATTAAATTTTATTTTTGTTGCATTATTAAATTTTTTGTTCATAATCATTAATTATGTTCAAATTTCTACGTAATTTTTTGGTAATTTCTGTTATTATTTGGCTTAAAAAGATTTGTTACTAATTCATAATTTTTTCCATCAGCTACAGCGTATTCAATTTATAAAGAATTATAATCTTCAACCAACAGCATTCTATCAAGATAATTTAGATGAATTTGAGTCAATAATTTTAAGATTTACGAAGGAAGTAGATAATACTTTGGTGAGTTAATTTTATATTTTAATATTCTTTTATGGGGTAACATAATTTTTATTCATTCATTTATTTTTTTATTTCTTTCAAGTATTCCTATAAAAAAGTTGTTGAAGATTGTATGGTTGAAAATATTGATGTCCCTGAACCAGATTCTGGACAAAATCATTTAGAAACAACAGAAGAAACTAAAAATATTTCTGATTCCATGAATATGGTTCAATTACAAGTAACTGAGGAAGAGGTAAAAAAGTTGAATTTTTTGACAGTAAAATAATTTTTCAAGATTCATTGTTTTTATGATTATCTATTGTTTATAATAAACAGTGATATGAACATTGAATTGAAAATATTTTTATCTATTTAATTAAAAAATAATTAATGAATACATTATACTATCTTCATTTTAATCTAAATTCCTTAGTATTAATATATGAAACTGATTTCTTTTTGTGTCATTTTCATTATATTAAAAAAAAAAAAAAAATCAAGTAATTATTGTTGATTTTTTTTTTTTTTTTTTTTGATAAATTGTGTCTTATATGCATTTTAAAAAGAATATTCATTGGTTGTTAAAATTAATCCTGTTTTATTTATTTATTTTTTTTTGAAATGTTTTTGTAGGATCATTAACAAATTTAGTCAATTTTATTTTCTTCCTAGATTTATGAAAATAATAAAATGTGTGTAAATTTTTTTGCTCAAATATTATTTTTCTTATGACAAAATTGATAATTTTAAGTTTTTTGTATGAAAAATATTATTTGTATAAATAAATTGTTATACAGCTTATTAAATTAAAAAAGAATTTCAAGAATTATTAGAAAAAATTATGTCTATGTGTGTTTGAAACATTAATATTGATTGTAAAATATTTGTATAAATATTATTTATTTATTGTATCTAATATGTATGTATATTTGTGTGTGTATGTAATGTTATTTTTTTAATTTTCAGATCAAGCGCCGTATTCAAGCATTTATATCCAGAAAAAGGAAAGAAGTTGATGAAAAAAATGTTCAGGAATTCTGTAGTCGGCCTTTTATTGATGAAGATGATCCTATGTTTGGTAAAAATACTATTTTCAAAATTTAAAATAATTATTTTTTTTTAAAAGGGGTTTATTTGTGATGCAATATACAAAGTTTGAAAATTATACAAAAAAAATAAGGTTTGAAAAGTTAAATGTAAACATAAAATAAAGTGAAACATAATTTATTTTTCAAGAGAGAAAATATTTGTTAAAATATTAATTTTTCACGTTTAAATAATCTTCCATGTTCATTTACATTTATTGTACTGTATAATTTATCATTTGGACCACAGTTAAACTTTTAAATTCAAAATCTGCATTTTGTCTTTTTAAGAATTATTTTTACTTCAGGCAAATATTGTTTAGGATTAAAAATTTATTCAATATTTTAAAGTTCTTTTAAAATAATGATAAAACTTTCAGAAAAATTCTGAATTCATGTAAGCATAAAAAAAAAAAATTTGAAAGCTTTTATTTTATAATCCTCAAATAAAATGAATTTTTCTAAAATTCTGTACAGAGAGCTAAACTAATTTTTTTTATTTTAAATGAAAAATATTTAATATGACTGTTATTTGTTTTCGTCATACATTATTTGAATGAAAAATTCTCCAATTTTAAAAATTTTGTTGCAGATTTATTATATTATGAGGAGAGGCTGCCTATGTTTTGAATATTGTTGGAGAAAAATTGTTTTGTAGGAATCCATATTATATGAGAATTATCAGTATATAGTTAGTCCATCTTAAATGTGAATTTTCAGTAGTTTTTTTATGTTTGTTAGTAGTTGAGAAGGCATAAGTAGCAAATACACCATTATGTTTGAAAGGATCCAACATTACGACACAATTCACACTAGACATGTACATTTATTATTGTAACTGTAGTTTATAACATTACCAATTTTATACGGCAATTCTTTTTATTGCAGTTTTCTTAAAATAAGTTAATTTATAAATCATTTAAAATTAATGCTATCAATATGTGTGCTGAAATTATTTATAGCAGATTCAATTTAATATATAAAAAAATATAATTCTTTTAATAGATAATGCAACACAGCATTTTGAATGTATAAGCATTGTAATGTGAAAGGAGAAAAAAAACCATACCCTTTATGATAAAAGATTATACAATACACTATTAAACTAATCCATTAAACCTTCCCCTTCTTTTAAGTGAAGACTACACAGATAAGAAGTTCTTTTTTTATAATAAACTGAAAATATGATAGTTGGCAAAATATATTTGCATATTATTGAATAGGACTGAATGCCTCTTTTTTGAATTAATAAAAGAATTGCATACATTTTTTTTCTTTTACTTTAGATGCAAACTGGCACTGTTTTTTCAATTTGGATAGATATTTTTAGTTGTATAAATAGACAAATGTCTTTTTTTTTTTTATAATTTTATTGAAGTTTAGATGTTTTCATAGGCCATAATTACTCCAAATTTTTTTAATTTCCATAGTAACTATAGAGAATCTGTAACAGTTGGCATCTTTGTGTGTATTATTTTATTTTATTTTTTACTCATCAGATTGATTAATTTTTAATATTGAATTTCAGACGAAGTTGACAGTTGTGCTCGAGTGGATGCTGTGTTCATACCCAGGTTTGGGTCTAAAAGTCGTGTGAAAGGTACAAAACTCAGAATTTAATTTTAGTTACTTTTGGAAAACATATAATAACAGTATATATATATATATATATATTGTTAATAACATATGCTGAATTAAGAAATTAATAAACACTTATGCTTAATAACTTCATAAAATAATTGCAGGTTTGATTTGCAAAATTATAATATTATATTTTTGTAACGTATTATATATTAAAAATAGATGTATATTAAAATATTATAGAAGCGTAAAATATTTAACTTATCAGCCAAATGTGTAATTATTTATTATGAAATTATAATATATGCAATTAACTAATTTCTTAATTCAGGGATACATTATATCATAACATTGAAAAATTATGTATCTTTTTAATCATAATTATGAGTGTTTGTATTTAAATTATATTATTTTGAAAATTTGTGGGTTTTGTATTTTAATTTTTGACTGTATTTGACAAGGACCATACCTTTTTGCAGAGTTCCTGTGTGGTTGTTAAGCCATAACAATGTTTTAGTCATAATTAACAGATGACTTTTTTGATACGCTTTTATTAGCTTCACCTGTATGTATGTATGTATGTATGTATGTATATATGTATGTATGTATGTATGTATGTATGTATGTATGTATGTATGTATGTATGTATGTAACTGACTTTTTCCCCTGGAGATCTGTTTCTCCTCATATACACTCTTTAAGCTGCAAAGAAACATTTACAGGCATCTTTCAGAAAGAAAACAGTTGATTCTTTTTAAAAATTAATTAATAGTTTAAAAGAACTAAAAAATCACGCTTTTAGAGTTAATCAAACTTAAAAGTAAAAAATAAATTAATAGTTTAAAAAAACTAAAAAACACGCTTTTAATCAAACTAAAAAGTAAAAAATAATTGTTAACATAAGAATAGAATTACTGACGAGAAAATGAATGTCACTGTTCTAAAAGCGTGAGGTGCTCGATACCAATCGTTATAATTTTTCATTTGTTTCATTCCGAAATGCAGAGTTAGTTTAAAAATGTCATACAAAGCACCGCACGCTTTTAGAACAGTGACATTCATTTTCTCGTCAGTAATTCTATTCTTATGTTAACAATTATTTTTTAGTTTGATTAAAAGCGTGTTTTTTAGTTTTTTTAAACTATTAATTTTGTTATTAATGTAACTTTTATTCGTATTCGTTTTAGTTTCAAGAGTGGAAAATAAACGTGGTCCACAATTTCAAGATGAGGCAGTTAAGCGCATTAAAACTGAGCCAGATTCAAGTACTGAAACTGAACAACAAAGTAATAGTTCATTGGAAACTGTAAAAGAAAGATTATCTAGTATGGAAGCACATTTGAAAATAGAAACAGGTAATTCAGAAATGGTTTTCTTTTCTTTTTACATGTTTAACAATTTGAAATGCATATATTTTTATTTATGTTTATTACTGGGGGAATTTATAAAAGAAATATTATCATATTTCTAAATGCTTACATGTATGTATTAGTTTTCTTAATTAGTGAACATTTTTCATTATGCAATATAAAGTTAAAATGCCAAATATTATTTATTTATTTAATTGTTACTTTCGGTTGTAAAGTGCAAATATTTAAGGTGTGCAAAATATCAGAAATGTCTAAGATATTATTGCTGTTAAAATTATTTTATCTTTTTTTTATCATTTTTACCTATTGAATTTACTATGGCTTTTATAATTTCTTAAATGATACTCATTTTTCTACTTAATATTAAATTATTGGTATTTCATTTCTTATATAAAAATTTTTATACAGAAAATATTTATAACATATCTTCAGATTGTTGAACATTTGTCAGTTAATTTCTTTTTGTGTGTTTTTTAACTTAAATTAAAAGAAAAATATTATGGTATAATTATTTCCATTAATATTTAATATTTTGTGTGCATATTTTTGTATTCTTAAAAATTATTCTGTATGTAAATACAACTATTAAAATTGAATCTGTTTAT
Organism: Caerostris darwini; assembly: GCA_021605075.1. Classification (NCBI taxonomy): domain Eukaryota; kingdom Metazoa; phylum Arthropoda; class Arachnida; order Araneae; family Araneidae; genus Caerostris; species Caerostris darwini. Next base: position 115,412 of record BPLQ01007050.1, read on the forward strand.
GATATAACTACTTTAATGTCTTTTTTAAATTTTAGCAATTATTTTTTAAAGGGAAATTTTTTAAAAATGTGTATAATCATTCTGATCTAAGACATTTATTAAACTTCATATATATTTTATACATAAATATATTTACTATTCATAAACTATTGTTTTTATTCTGATTTATATATTGTTAAAATAATTTTAATATTTCAGTATGTTAATCCATTTAAAATTATAAAATTATATCCTGTGGTATTTTATTTATATATATTTTAGATAATACAATCAAGAATAATATATATCAAAGACTGAAAAAATTGGAAGACAAGATTTTGTATTTAGAAGGGATATCACCTGAATATTTCAATCTATCTGTAAGTTGCATTGTTTCATATCTTAACAGTTTAATGTCAATTACATCACACATATTTCAATTTGAAAAATCTGATTATTTTATCGTAATAATTAAATTAATTTTATCAAAACAATGTAACTATTCTTCATAAACACCAAAATAAATAAATGAAAAAAACTTGAATCTTATTTGCATTCAAGGGATTAAAAATAACTGCAAGGTAATACATGTAATAATACATTATTAGCATGTACTGATTTTTATATAAAAAACATCTGTTATTGGTATTTACACATTAGGGATATTATAAAATATTAACACTTATAAAATTAAATTACATTTATAATTAAATTTTTTATAATTACTTTTTCAAAATAAATTTCTATTTTTTGGCAAAAAATAGAAAATTTTGGATTGAAAGTCATGATTGCTGTAATATATTAGATAGTGAATAGATTAAGTCATGTGCTCTTTTGCATGATGTCTTAAATTTTCTATGATTTTAAAAAGCAAAAGTCTTATTTTTTAAAATCATAATTAAAATTTATCTTGGTCTGATTTTCAATGTTTATTAAAATCATTTTTAAAACTTTTTGTTCAATTAATATTTATTCTTTGAAAATTGTGCAAAAAAAAATTTTTTTTTTAAATCCTGCATTCAATTAATTATATTTGTACATATATGAAAAGCATTTAAAATTTAATAAAAAAATTATATGTTTTCTTTTTTACACTTATCAGAAACAATTTTTTTAGTTATTGAAAAATTAATTTACAAGAATGATAAAAATCTGAAAGTATTTTTTTAGAGGATAAATTCATTAAATTATGCGTTCAATATAAACTTAATTTAATAAATATTTTTTAATGTTTTACTTCTTTATTTCACTATCTGAAAACTATTGTTTATATTATTTTTTTAAAAGTTATTAATTTTTATAAAATGCCAATTAGAGTTTTATCAGTGTTATTTAATAAATTCAGTTATATTTAATATTTAATAAATTCTAATTTATAAATTAAAATCTTTTAATCGTATATTTTATTTTTATGTTTAGTTTTTAATCTAATTTATCTTATGCTCTGTATTTGGTCAGAAGGGGGGGAAATGTGTAGTTAAAGATTTAAAAGAAATGATTGGCCAATTTAATATTTACAAAGGTGTTTTGAAAATATTCTTGTAAAAATTAAAAAAAAAAAAAAAAATAGTTGACAAACTATTTTTTTTTTTTTTGTAATATAGGTATAAAATAAACTAATTTATTAAATTTTGTTTTATTTCGAATAATTATTATATTTATATGCATAGTCCTTTTGTAATTAATTATTCATTTTACAAAGTAAAATCACTCTATAAATATGGAGATGTAAATAATATTAAAAATATTCTTTAATGTTTTTTATATCAAAATAATTATTGAACCTCTATTTTGCAGCCCCCTAATATGTCTTCAAAAAAGCAAAACATTACTGAAAAAGAAAAAATGTATTCTGTAAGTCGTTTTGTTTTCATTTATATATACAAAAGTTGATATTTAATCTAAATATTTATGAATTAATGACTAATAAATATATAATTTGTATGTTTAGAATTGGACTGTTGATGATATACAGAAAAGAATTCAAGCATTAACTGAATCTCTGAAATCAAAGAATAATATAAAGAAAGAACCTCCTGTTTAATTTTTTTTTATTACAATAAGAAAATTTTCTTGTATAGTAATTTGTTCTTTTCTATAATTCTAATAATTTGTAGTTAATATGTATAGATAATATTTAATTTATTTGTACATAGAATTAATAATTGACATGCAGCCAAGTCAGATAGACTAAATAAGAATGGCAGGACGGGAGATTTAAAATTTAAAATTAATTAATAATAAGAAACTTTTAATTTTGAATAATTAAAATTTTAAATGACAGGATATTAAAAATAAACTAGGTGAAAATAATTCTCTTAACCATTATACTTTTTTCTGCCAAAGCAAGTTAGCGTCACATATATTTGACCAGCACCCCAAGCAAGTAATCGAATCATCCATTTCTGCCATTAAACTGGTTGTTTACGATTCCATGTTTTCTGTAGTCGAACTATAAAAGACTTTTTTCAATAATTTATAGAGGGATTCATATAAGCCATTATTTTTCCCTTGATTTATAGCTTATAAATTATTTAGCATTTAGTACTGAATATTATAATATTCACTAAATATATGTATAATATAATATTCACAAATACTATTATATTATAGTAGTATTTATAACTTATAAATTATTTAGTATTTTCAAAAGTATGGTACAGTAATTTTATCAATACAAAATATTAAAATTAATGTCTTGTCAATACAAGTGTGTTTGTCACATTCTTTTTTTCATGGTATTTGTAGAAATGTGTCAACAGCAGTATTACAATCTTATGTAATGTATGGCATGTATGGAAGTTTTACATCGTTTTTTACATGTTAGTGTAATTTATATTTCATATGTTTTATTACTGACATTTAAATCAATAAATGTTCATAAAATGTTTTTAATTTATATCCTGCTTGATATTCTTTATATGAGAGTATAAAATTATTTGTGTGTATGTCAGATAAAAGTAGTAGAGTGAAATATTCTTTATATCAAAAATTATTGCACAAGTTGCATATGCATATCATTGACGAAATTTTTATAACTGTTAAAAAATTCTGACCAAGTCTTGGAATCTCATGTAAGGCTGCTTATAGGTGCTTTTAGAACATGTTTTTGCTAATGAATGACAATTTGTGGTTGCATCTATCATCTTTGACATGCTATTCATACTGCGAAATGCTTTGGATTTATTTATTTCATTTCTGATAGTCTTACACATCCTGTTTATATAATTCGGTACTTACGTATTAACGGTACCTTGGCGGTTTTTAAGTGTCGCCAATCTTTATTATTTGGAATAAAATTATTTTGAAAGTGTTTTGATTTTAAATGAAGTGTTTCATATATATTTTATTATTTGGAACAAAAATTTTAAGTGTAAATTGGCGCCAAATCTGTAGCTGCGGTTGGCGCGTGTGCTCTTTATTGGCGCAACTGTTGCCAAGGTACCGTTAATACGTAAGTACCTATAATTCTATGTTAGCATATGTCAAGAATTTGATGAGCAGCATTCAATTTATAAATGCACTATTAGTAAAACAGGATTGCAAATCACAGATCTACCATAATTTTGTATTGGCATGTAATCTGCATTTGTAATTGACAAAAATGGGGCCTGAATGGCCAAGTGTGTAGCGCTTGGTGCCACAGGTTTCGGTTCGAGTCCCGACGGTGCCATGGATGTTTGTAGTGGTTCGGAATCCACTTTAAGCCGTAGGTCCCGGTCTCCTATGACTGTAAGAGTGTCACTGAGCCGAAGTCAGACTTCTACCTATGGTTGCTCCATCAAAACAGAAGCTGCACCCCTCCTCCCTCCTTCCATGAGGGACTCGACAACAACAACACAACAATTGACAAAAATAACTATGAAAGGTCTCTACAATTCATGGATGATTTATATCTTTTCATTTATTTTCTTTGGTGTAACTTTAATTGATAAAGTTCTGTTTTTATATTCATTATTGAGGTAACAGGTTATTTGATGTTAAAACAATATTATAAAAATTGATGGCACTCTGACAATTATGCAAGTCATATGGAAGAAATATGATTGAACAAATTATGATAGAAAATTGTATTTACTGTGGTATTTCATAGAAATGCAAACACAAGTAAGATTCCAGAAGTGAGTTATAATTACTTTTTAGTTCATGCAGTCGTTTTTTTTTATTCCTTGTATGCATTAGTATAAACATGCAACATATTTTGTTTAGCATAAAAATTTGGCTATTTACTATCATCTGTTATTCCCTGTTTTATTTTTATAAGAATCACTTTTCTTTTTCCTTTCTTTGAAGTTTCATCTATTTATTTTGGATAAACACACTTTCAGGTTTCAGGCTGTAGGAATTTTATCAATACTTAGGGGAGGAGGAAGGAAGAATCGTTGCTGATTATACATGGTAGCTTCAGCACTTCACCTAATAAGTAAAGAATCTAAAAAAGGAAATTTTTAATTCACAGTTAGTGTTCATGTCTTCTTAATTATCAGTCACTGCTCTATTTATTTCTTCTTTTTTATCAATAATATTTTTTTATTAATCTCCTGATTTGCTTTTTAAATTTGGATTGCAAATTTCTTCTATTCTGTGTTTTGATTGCGGAAACCTTTCAACAAAATCAATGTATTTTTGTTTTTCCTTTACCGGTAAGCTTTTTTGTGGTTATAATTTTTTTTTCAAAAGGTAAAGATGAAAAATTGTAGAATTCGTAAGGAAAATAACCTAGTTTCAAAATAATTTTGGAATATAATGGAGGGTGGAAAATTATCCAAGGTTGACTGTATCAATAGCTGCAATATTATTAAATATTTTTCTGCTGAACTAGTTACTTTTTTGTTAAATTAAACTAATTTTGTTTAATGTTAATAATTTTAATAATGATAAATATTTGAATTAATATTTTTTAATTTTGTTAAATTGAATCAAATTTATATACAGAGTTGTATTCGTACTTATGCGGTTTTCACAAAACCTTTTATCTTAACTTCAGTATATTACTGTATTTACATTTACTGAAAATGAAAACGAGTAGCGAAAAACATGTAAACTTGCTTTTGCAATGCAAGGGAAACTTCAGTAAGGAAGTTGGCAGATTTCTCCTAAAATGAAATATTAAAAATAAAAAAAAGAAGTGTGAAAAGTTTTAAAATCAACATAAATGATAGTGAATATTTTTACAAAAAAAAATTTTTGAACCCTATATTAACAGAATATCTTAATGATTTTCAAAGAATAAAACTCCTCCAAGACAATATGCAACAGATCAGTTATACTTTTACATCTATTTTTTTAAAATAATGCATGTATATTTATGTATTGCATTGCATGCATATTTTATTATCATTTTCATGCCATGTCCCTAGCAGTTCAATTATTGTGAACCCAATGCATGGTTAAGTGGGAACTGGTAAACATTAGGGCTGAGATTCAATCTGCTGACGGCATTGTTGTAGACACTGTTTGAAAAACCCTGTAGACTCGATGGCGGCCTCTTGCCTCGTGAGTCGGACTACCTGGTGGAAGTTTTCTTCCGTACCATATGCAAATGCGAGGTAGTTCCCCCTAAAAAGTCCTCCCGGAAATCACTGCCCTCCTTCAGTGTGGAGTCACTTCTAATTTAGTCACACTAATTTTTTTCCAAGTCAGACTTCTAACTATGTGTGCTCCATCACAATAGAAACTTCCCCTTTCCCTCCTTCCATGAGACCACACAGGTTCTTGGACTTTTACATGTTGCTGTCTAACAAGTGGAATAAGAAACAAACGAAAACTTATTTTGATTTTGGTGTACTTTGAAGACCTCTAAAGAAATCAATCTACTATTATTAGTAGACTTTGGAAAGTGTTGTTGCTGTTGCTTATCCCCTTGATTTAGAATCCTAAACCAAGTCCAGTAGATCATGCTGCATCAATAGATCGTAAACTGTCCTCCCCTCATTCAACAGTTGCCTCACAGAGGCACCAATACAATCTATGAGATGAGAGGGAGAAGCGATGGTCGAACAATGACAAAGGGCATATGTCTTCTCGTCTCCATTGAAGGTCAGACTCTTAATGTGACCAGTCCTTAGTCTAGCTAAAGCCGTTTGAGCAGGTCTAGGACAGGAGCACTGCATGGACATACCAGGATATTTAGCGGCGTACCATGCATGAATTGGTGGCGACCTCCAAGAGGTATTCACTCCAGCTAAAGTCATGGAATGAACCTCTGAAGCTAACAGATTGGAAGAAGAAGCTTTGGGAAGTTCACAACCTTCCCTAGCGAGCAGATCAGCAATTTCATTTCCATAGATGCCCACAATTGGTAAATAGTCCCTCCAAAGCACCCAAGTCTAATTTCTGATTATTCGGTGGGTGATACAAATTAAAAATGTTAATGTTATTGTTATGTTTCCTTTACAAAACTGTAATTCCTTGACTTTCCAGACTTTTCCTCGGTGAATGGATGCGGTCGATCCTCTGAAAATACACATCTCTAATTAGAAACATGAGGCCCCCACCGCCATTGGAAGACCTGTCCTGACGGACTATGTTATATCCTTTTACTCTTAGTCGATGTCTTGTATTTAATTTCGTCTCTTGGAGAGCAATAATTGACACTTGGTGTTTGCTGGCAAGCTCTAAAATCTTATCAAGTTTGACTCTAGAAGACTTTTTCGAGCGGAACCCTCTGCCTAAATCTCGCTCGCGTCCCTGTTTATCCAGCGCGACGGACGATGCTGTATTTCCAACATTTAGATGCAACTGATCCATGGCTAAGGGCAAGAAGCAGCTTCAATTTGGAGAGGAACCACGAGGGCTGAAGTCTGACTTGTTCCTCTAGGTGCCTGCTATGCTTTAGCTGGATGTAATAGGGTGGCCTTCACGCCTTGGGTGACCCTACCAGGAGTAAAAACTCCCGACGTACATCGCCCACCCCATCCAGGGGCACCCTCCTGCCACGATGAGGCATCATAGCAGGACTTGGGAGGGACTTTGGAAAGTAGTGAGAAGTATAGAAAGCAATATTCTTGGAAACTTTACGAAATGTTTTAACTGTATCGAAAAGCGTGATGTATAGTAGATTTATTATCCAGGAGAACTATTAGACAATAAATCCTAAAACAACCCCAAAATTGTTTAAAAATGTATTAATATCTTTTGTACTTTTCTTTTTAAACTTATTGTTTTCTCGTTTACAATAATTAAAAGGATAATCAGTAGGAAATTGTGAAGGAAAATAACAAGATTTAATAAAAGAAAGTTTTTATTTTATTTTATGAAAATACTGTACAAAAATTACTGTAGTGTTAAAAAAATTGTTCACTTGTACAAATAAAACAAAAAATAATCAATAAAAAACGTTAATGATTATAAATAGCAAATAAAAGATGATTAAAAATATCACTTCAAAAAATAAACATTTGTACATGAAATTTGCACATGTATATTCGCTGTAAATGGCACAATTAATTATGTATGGAAATTGTGTTTGCACTCAAGACTTAAACACTATACATAAAAAAGTATTTTTTTTTTAAACTGTTTTTATTTTTTGTTTATTTTACTCAGAAGAACTGATTAAAATATTAATGCTTTTGAAAATAAAGTAGAATTAAAAATTTTAAAATAGTTTTTAATGCACTTATTCTGTCATTAACTGTTAACAATATATACTATTGATTATAATCTTAAAGGTTTTATTTAAAAATAATTTCATTTCTTTGTTTCTGTAAAGCTCTTATAATTTTCAAATTATAGATTTCATTTTTCTTTTCAATTATAAATTTAATTTTTATAAACGGATAAGGATAATTTCTTCGATTAATTTTTATAATCGAATAAAAGGCTTAATTTAATGTATTTTCACAAACACAATTAAATATTTAATGAGTAAATTTGTTATTGATTTATAAAACAGATATATCGTGATAATATTTGTAAAATATTGATGATGATTATTGTATGATAATATATATAAAATCATATGATAATATTTGTAAAAAAATAATATGAAGAAATAGTTAAAATTTATAAATTATCAAAAATATGTAATTAACTTTTTTCTAACTAATTGCAGATTACGTATAACGAAGAAAAATCACAAATTCTGCTAAAAGCGCTGTTTAACTCACACCCTGAGTATAATTTGTATGATCGCTAAATTTGACGCATTTAAACATAAATTAATTTTGAAAATAGGCGATTCTAGATTTGGCGTATTATCACTCAAGAGATTTCGTCGCCAAGAAAGTAGATTGAATTTCATTCCAACTCTCATTCCTATAAAGAAAACATGTACTTCTATTTAACAACACAAAGTGATTAACTTAAGCTCGGCTGACTCATCAAATTATTTTCCACGAATAATTATAAAAATACTTCCCTAACCATGATATTGCATTTTACCAAAAAATATACTACGATCAAATAGCACCATTTTATACTTGGCAATGATTGACATAGTATTGATTTTTTTAAAACTCTTTTTTCGAATAATTCCATTCAGTTTATTCATCTCCATTATCGTTTTCATTTTGTTCTCGAATAAATTTTCTATGCTGCTTCAATACTTCCGGCTCATAATTGAACATCTTCAACTTGACACAGTCCGGATCAACAATTCGCTGTCCTTTGTGCTTCAGACATTGCTTGGCGCATCTAGGTCCATTGTAAAGTCCTGGTTCCCAATGCTCAACACACATAGCACAACTATTAATGCACAAGTATAGCTTTGCTTTGTTCTCGACAGATGGCGCCGTTGTCGCTTCGAATGTTTGAAGAGCCACAAAGAGTAGAATCGAACCAAGAAAGAAGGTTTGGATTGGAGGCATCTTTTAAGATTTTGTTTTCTGAAATAATAAAATAAATAATTATTTATTTTTTCTTTTCTTTTCTTTAAACAAAAATTTCATAAACATGTTAAATTTTTTATGCGTTTATTTTAATTATTTGAAATTCTAATTATATAAAAGAGCATCAAAATCATGAAGTTAAATTTTTTAATTTAAATACCAAGTTACATTTTTTCATATTTTTAGTGATTAAAACTTTTTGACTGTTAATTAATTTAAATATACAAAAAAATATCGAAGATTGTTATTCTACTACATCTTTGCTCGCTTGTTATTCATCTTAGATGGGACATTATTTACTAATTTTATTTTAGATGTTTATTTTAAATAAAGTATAGTTTTGCTTTGTTCTCGACAGATGGCGTTGTTGTAGCTTCGAATGTTTGAAGAGCCACAAAGAGTAGAATTGAACCAAAAAATATAATTTAAATTGGTAAATTTACGGTTAGAAACATTTTTTTTTTCGCTATCAAATGCTGTTCGAGATAAATTTTTATTTCAAAAGTAGTCTAAGAAATTAAAAGACTGGACATAGCTGTCTTAAACAATGCAAAAATTATAATTCAGAAGAAAAAAAATTATTTAAAATAATTACACTATGTTTAAAATTGATTAGCAAAAACTTAGAGCTAAGTGATTTCAAATTTTAAAAAATATATCATAAGTATTCGAAAAATTGCTTTATGTTTATATACATTATGAAGGATTAATTCATTTTAGATATTTAAATTACACCCAATGAATGTTGGGTACGTAATAAATCTGACGAAAATAATTCATTAATTTTTATAAGAAAAATTTCACATAAAGAAGGAAGATTTATTTAGGTGTCTTTAATAATGATTTCAGTTTGGTTAAAAGGTTGATTGGTGAGTTTTAATGACAAAAGGGCCAATTTTACACCAAACATTGTTCAATATAGTAGAATTAAAACCAAGTATTTATAATCAAAGTAAAATATCATTATCATATTGAAGAAAGTATCAGAAAAGTGCTTAAAATGTTTAAATAAAAGGCACAAACGTCTGAGAATCTGTCTGTCTAATCCTCAGTGTTTTGCAGTGCGGGTAGGACATTCCTTGAGTAATTTACTCATGGATGGGGGGAAAAGGGACAGGCAACTAAATAAAGCTTCTATTGTGTAGGTAGAAGTTTGACTTGGCTCCGTATGATAGAAGGAGGGCAGTGCCTTCCGGAAGCACTTTTTAGAGGGAGCTAGTCCGCATTTGCGTATTCTATGAGAAAAAACCCGGAAAACTCCTACCAGGTAGTCCTACTAATAAGGCAAGTTGCTGAACATCCCAAACGCCATCGAGTCCCCTTGTTTTCTGAAGCAATGTGTGTAACAAAGCCGGCAGCGCATTGAACTTCAGCCTTAATGCTCATCAGTGGCGCACGTTGCCACTGAGCCAAGAGTTGGGTATGTTTAAGAATGATAATAATAATAGAATAGTAGCGTACAGAATGTCTTCCAGTAAGTCAGATAGGGGCCTGAGGGCCGAGTGTCTAGCGCTCGGTACCACAGGTTTCGGGTTCGAGTCTCGGTGGTGCCATGGATGTTTGTAATGGTTCGAAATCCACTTCGAGCCATAGGTACCAGTCTCGTATGACCGTAGAGCGTCACAGAGCTCAATCAGACTTCTCATCATTCCCAAACTGTAAAGGGGCAATTCATCTCTAGGCACAGTGATGTGATGTGATGTGGTGTGGTGTAGTAGTAGTTGTAATCAATCAGTTTTAGATCAATCGAAGATGTGTAATGGGTAAACACATTTTTTTTTTCAATAAACTATATTTTTAATTTTTCCCCTTTTTAAAAATAGTTCTATAAAAAGGATTTAATTTTGAATGGTAAAACAAAACCGCAGAGGGTAATTAATGCTGATACCTTTTGAGAAGCAATTGGGATAGCTAACCTTCAATGTTTCTGACACGCTTTCGAATACCAGTGCAAGGTCATTACGACTTCATAGCCTGCTTAATTTGCCACGACCTTTACAGGAAAAGATCGCTTATCGTGGCTTCAATTGATTTAAAGCAATGATCTCAGCAATTATGACGTTTGAATTGTTGGTGAATCGATATCATTTATCCTTCAAAATGAATTGTTTTCTTTTTACTCGGTGCACTTGTCTGAAAGTATTAATCTCTAAATCAAAATAAATAAAAAATCATTGGATAGGTTACTATTCGAATAATAACAATGAAAAAAAAAATTAGTATCAGGAAAGATTTAAATAAGCAAGTATTGTGGGTTTTTTTTTATGAAGGTTGCGTCGATATTGTTTTAAACAATGGAAATGGAACAAATTGTTCCTAATTGTATATTCGTTGGGTAAAATGGAAGGACAAAATGATTGTTGGATTTGCAAATTATTTGAAATTAAATAATATACCAAAAAAGAAATTTTGGAAGAATAACTACAACATATGGTTTTAAGATGTTAAAAATGATAAGATTCAATGGATGGCTTTGGATTTATACATCAACAGTTGAATCTAAATACGGCGGTTCTGTTGTTGTTTCTTGACCCACTTGGTGGATAGCAACGTGTAGACCAAGTCCATGAACCCGTGTGGTCTCATAGAAGGAGGAAGGCGACTTCTGTTGTGATGGAGCACCCGTAGGTAGAAATCTGACTTCGGCTCCGTGTCGCTGAAGGAGGGCAGTGCCTTCCGGGAGGACTTTTTTTGGCGGGGGAGAACTATCCCGCATTTGTATATCGCATGGAAGGAAACCCGAAAAGCTCCTACCACTCATGAGGCGAAATGCTAAACATCACGAACGCCACCGAGTCTCGTCGTTTTTCTGAAACAATGTCTACAACAAATCCGCCAATGGATTGAACCTCCGCCCTAATGCTCACCAGAAGCACACGTTGGCACGTGTCGGGCACGGTGGCTCTTAAATTAAGATCAAATGTAGATCAGAATCAGATCCCTTCGGGTGCTTTAGGGCAGTAATATTCAAAAGTAGAAATAAAGGGTTTCAGAAATTTAAAAAAAAAAAAAAAAGGCTTCTTTTTTATTTTCATGTTAAAACCTTTTTTAAGTCTATGTTATTAATATTGTTATTCATTTCTTTTTTTTTTTTTTTTTTTTTTTTTTTATTTCTTTTTTTTTTTTTTTTTTGTACATTGTTGAAAGTACTAATTTCCATTTTATTCAATTTTTAATTCCTTTTCAATTTTTAACGAATCCATTATTCAATTCAACCTTTATTTTTCATATAACGTTGCTTCGATATTTTTTGTACATTAATGGAGGGGTTCAAACGAAACGTTGAGTTCGTTCGTTGAGCACTAAAAGTTTAAGAATCGCTCATCTAGGGGACTACAAAGGGATAATTTAGTTGGAATATTTGACTATTTGCTAGATTTTTTCCCTTGCAGAGATTTTCGTTTTTAACTGATGCTGGTTATACTTTATTAAATTATCTTAATTACTTGACCTATTTAATGTTTTCCGATGGACCTGAATGGTCGAGTGGCTAGTGCTCTGGCGCTCGGTACCACAGGTTTCGGGTTCGAGTCCCGGCGGTGCCATGGATGTTTGTAGTGGTTCGGAATACATTTTAAGCCGTAGTTACCGGTCTCATCTGACTGTAAAAGCGTCCCGGAGCGAAAGGCAGACTTCTACCTACGGGTGCTCCATCACAACAGAAGCTGCCCCCTTTCTCCCATCCATGAGTAGATCACTCATGGGATGTCCGTCCCGCGCTGCAGAACATTGAGGATTAGTCAACAACAACGTTTTCCGATTGATTAATTAATTTAATCTCTGTAGGATCAGCGAGCCATCAAAAATTTTAAAGACAATTCCATGCAATAAATCTTTAAAAAAAAGTTTGTGAATCACTTATATGCAGATTATGAATTTAAAATTTTTGACTGATTTATAAAAGAAAAGAAACTGAAATGGAAAGGATTTCTGAACATTATAACTAAATTTTAATGGACAAAAAACATTTAAAAATGATTTTAGTTTATTGAGTGCATTGGGTAGAGATTAATAAATTATTTAGAGATATAAAACAGAAATTTTCAATATTCTATTTCAATTGCCAGAAGGATTGGTTCAAATAGGCCGGAGAAAAAAAAAAGGATAGGGCTGAACATGGAACTGATTCTTTTAGATCAGGGATATACAGACTTATAATATATATAGGTATTTATATATTGGTATATATATATGTGTGTGTGTGTGTGTCTATAGTTTGCAATAAATAATAAAACATGAATAAAATATTTTTCTGACATTTATTATTAACGCCATCGATTATTATGAAAGCAGTGACCGCAAAGGATGCCGCACACATTATCATAGCACAGCGAATTGGACTTGATCCTTTTTAAAACGGTTTTAACAACAAATATCGTATGTACAGGTTTTTAAACCTGGGGGGAGGGGAGAATCCCAAACCCCTTGGAGATTCGTTGGGCTTTTTACCGAAGTCCTCATTGCTGAGAAAAAAAAAAAAATCTTTATTTTCAATATCTTCTATTTATCATATGAATATAAGCGATATTTAAATTATGGCATAAACTGGTTATGTCTTTTGGTTTGGTTTGCCGCTCTACGGTCATTTTGTGCACACTTTGGGCTAATTAGACCGGGACCTAAAGTTTAAAGTGGTTTCCGAACCACTAACAAACATCCTTGCCACCTCCAGGATTCGAACCTGAAGCCTGTAGTACCAAAGGCCATAGCGCTGCCAATTGACCAACAGGCTGCTTTGTTTTAGAGAAGCAGAATATAAAGTTTTTGTATTTATTCTGGAGATGAATGCAATCAGAGGGAAAGTCCATTGATGATTTGGAAGTGGGGCACGAAAAAAATCTTGAATGGTTATGTTCGATCTGTATTGGCGTGGCTCTATGGATTATAGATCGAATGAACTAGTGCTTTCGTTGTGGAAGAGAAAACGTTTTACTGGTTCATGAGCGAAACTTAAATGGCATCGCATTCAAGAAAAGGTTGCGGGGGATTTTGTTTGGTGTTATTAATTATAGTTAGAACACAAACATACATCAATATAATTTGATATTGAATGTGGAAAACTTAGTTCTCTTGTAGAATCTTCAAATGCTTGATTATTAAGTTAATTGTGATGTTGATAATTCTTAATTTATAAATAATATAATTTGTTCCGTTATGCTTAGAAACAAATGTTAGTTTTTCAAATATTTTGGATAGTGTATTTTTTTTTAGAATAAATAAAAAAAAAATTAAATTAAAAAATGTACTGAAAAGTTAGAATAAATAATATATTATTATTTATTTATTTATTGTTGATGTTATGCGGTGGTTTTAATTTCTTATCGATTTTTAAAAGAATTTTAGTAGTGAATTTAACACTGACAAATTATCAACGCCATATGCAAATTATTTTAGAACCGTTATCCTTTATTTCCTATTTATTAATTTCATGATCTATTTTATTGGTTTCAAATTATACATACATATATATATATATATTTATCAAATAATATATGTACCTATTGTTTACAATTATCAATTATTTACAAAAGTATATTTTAATAACGAACTCTATTTCCAATGTTTGGGGCCTGATTACTGATGAGTGACTATCGCTCTGACTCTCGGTTCTACAATTGCGTTCGAATCCTGGCGGTGCCATGGTTGTTTGTAGTGGTTCGAAATCCACTTGAAGCCGTAGATACCGGTATAATATTATTGTAGAGCGTTGGGCATAGGACTGACAACCCTACCCCGTAAAAAAAAAAAAAAAGCGACCCGGAGACAAGTCAGACTTCTACCTTCGGGTATTCCGTCAAAACACGCTCCCCCTTTTCCCTCCTTCCACGGCACAACATGAGTCCTTGGACTTGGTTTGCATATTGCTTTGTACCAAGTGGGATAAGAAACAACACCTCCAATGCTTCTTTCTAGTGTTAAAATAAACAATTTTTTTAGGATTTACTTTGTAAATAAGAATGCCATAGTTTCTTGCAAAAGAAAAAAAAAATCTGTTCGATTTTTAAATCAGTTTTTTCAGTTTGGAATATTGATTTTTTTTTCTTTCTTCTTTTTAGAGCTCTAAGAAAAATAATTCATTATTTTAGAGGAGATGGTAATTGATTCGGATTAATGTTATAAAAAAAAGTTTAATACCTTTTTTCCAACCAAAGAATAAAATAGGACAAAAAAAAAAAAAAAAAAAAAAAGGATCATTTTTATGTCCATTTATTGTTTCTAGTTTTGTTCCATAACCTAATTGGGAGACTAAATTAGAATCTGGAATATTCTTATATATGGCATAATTATTATACAGATTTATATACAAGCATTCATTTGAAAATAACTTAACAGAATGAAATAGTTTTCACTAATCAGATAACCGATATACTCTGGACAACAAAAATAAAACAGATCAATTTCTCCATTAGTTTACCTTCGTTTTGAAACTTTTATGATCGCAAATCATGGCAATTTGAATAAAATAGATATAAAAAAAAAGCAAGTTCTTTTTAGGACAGACTATATATCATTTTTAAATATTTGGAAAGGATAATTTATAGCTTATTGGGATTATGCACCTGTTATTATCTGAAATATTACATAAATGGTCTAGTTTTTTCAATAATAAAATAACAGTGTCGACACCTTTACATGAATATATATTTCTCTTAATGATTTTAAGGTGAATTCCTTTAGGCCTCATAGATATATTACCCATTAATTAATTGCATTTAATGTAATAAAATTTCGAATGATGACATGAATACTAATAGCTTATTATACCATAATTGGTGAAATGTTCTAATTAAATAAATTGGACTGGGTGAAAATAAATATGTGAAGTATTTATTTATAAAATATGCAAAATACATCATCAAAACCTACACAGTGACTTTTGCTGCTAAAGGGAAAAATTTGGTGAGTGGGTATATTTGTTCAAAAAAAGAATATGATAAATTTGTGATTAACTGAATAATGATATTAGACTTTTATAATTAGTAAAATTAGAATGTTTACTCAATTTTATATTAAATATTTATTTTTATAGGCCACTATTTTAAGCACGAAGAAAATTTGTTAATTAATAATAACCTACGCACAATAATTTTTGCAAAAACTTTTAACTTATGTTATTTTTCTCACTCAATTACATGTAGCTTTCATTGCAAAAGTTTACAATATAAACCATTTAATATGAATTAGCTGTGACCTATTTATTATGTTATTAAAAATTTATTATTTTCATTTTCTTGTATCACCCATTTTATAGCAATAAATACATTAATTATATAGTTATCATGTTAATATCTATTTTTATTATTATTATGTTTCAAAGATTTTTAATTTAGTGATAAAACAAAACTAATTGAAACGGGAATCTCCTCAGTAAATTGTGAAGTTTTTAATTTTTTTTTTTATCCATTCCAGAGAAGCTGACAGTAAATTGCTACAGGGACAAAATATCTATTATGAAATTTATCGCCAAAACGATAATTTTGTTTGAATTCGAAAGGCTGAAATTAAAAATAAAATTTTAATTTACAAGAGACAACACCTG
This sequence comes from Caerostris darwini, assembly GCA_021605075.1. Lineage (NCBI taxonomy): Eukaryota > Metazoa > Arthropoda > Arachnida > Araneae > Araneidae > Caerostris > Caerostris darwini. The sequence goes on from BPLQ01007050.1 coordinate 131,762, forward strand.
TTGGCCATGTGCGTTTGTTCTTGTCCTAAATTCTGAAGTGAGGGAAAATGGATGAAGATGCATTAAAAGATTGAGTGCGATCCTTTTATCCTTAGACGCACCCATCGAGCATTTTCTTCTTTATAAGTAGGGCGATTGAATGATTTATATTTTACAGGTTCTTCTAAAAGAGGGCAAGAGGACACTCGATGTAGAACAAGGGGCCTCGATGTAGAATTGGGAGCTCTTTACTCACTAACTATTCTTATTAATTTCCATTCGATTGATTGTAAAAGGTTGGACATTCTAAAAAAAATTAAGTTGGAGTTTGAAATGAAACTTTTAGTTAAATTTTATAAAAGTATACTAATATCCAACGATTTGAGGTTTAAATTTTACTATTTAATAAAAAGAAAGTAAATACTAAAATATCCAACGATTTGAGGCGATTTCAAAAATTTTAATATTTTACAATAAAATTTATTCTTTAAATAATAAAATTTGAGACTTAAAATTTTAAATTTACATTTAAAATTAAATATACGAATACCAAACGATTTGAGATTTCTAATTTTAATATTTAATATTTAATAAAATTTAAGAAAATTCTTTAAATACATTTAATTAAATATACGAATACCAAACGATTTCAAATTTTTAATTTTAATATTTACTATTCAATAAAATTTAAGAAAATTCTTTAAATACATTTAATTAAATATACGAATACCAAACGATTTGAGACTTAAAATTTTAATATTTACTATTTAATAAAATTTAAGAAAATTGTTTAAATACACTTAATAAAATATGCGAATACTAAACGATTTGAGATTTCTAATTTTAATATTTAATATTTTAAAATTTAAGAAAATTCTTTAAAACATTTATTAAATTTAATAAATTTTTAATTTTAAATTTTTTCAAAAAATAAGCTTAAAACTATTAAATTAATACCAAAAAGACTTAAAATTTTTATTTACTATTTAAAAATTTAAGAAAATTGTTTATTTTGAATACTAAACGATTTGAGATTTAAAATTTTAACATTATTCTGGCTTAAAACTATTTTTAAAAAATGAATTAAAGCCAATCTTCAATTATTTAATTAATTATATCAGATTACAAGCAATAACACTTTTATTATTAATTTCAAACTGTTTGTATCTAAAAGAAAAATAAAATCTCAAAAATAATAATTTATTTTATTAACTTTGCAAAACAATTAGTTTCGAGTGATCACGTTTTAAAAAATAGCTAAATTACAGATTATTTTAAAGAACATTTTCTGAAATTATTACGTTTTAATTCTGATCTAATTAGTCTTAAAATTAAAAATATATATATATATATATATATATATGCGTTTCAATTGTAAACGGTCGAAGTAAAATTCAGGAAGATTTAAATAATGCATCTTATAATTATATAAAGATATTTTAAATTTAATAATAAAAAATATACGATTCCTGTGACTACTTCTATTAACAAACTTTAAGCTGCATTCTTTTATGTAGTCATCATTTCAAGTTCAAAGTTTTATTTTTTTTAAATGTAATTCAATTGGAAAAAACCTCGGCGGAGTAGTTTTGATTTTATTTAACCTCTTCACGGACTTTTACACACATTTGTTCGTTTAGTGTTTCTTAAATTCAAATTATTTTATCTGAAAGAAAATTTAAAATCAAATAACTAAGTTAATTAATTTAGCTAATTATTGCTTTATTATTATCTTTCAATATATCATGTCAACATCGATAATATCTTATTTTAATTAATAACAGTAGTTTGTATATATTGTAATGTTATATTGTGAAAGTTGCTATACTCAAACTCCAAATGGAAGACAAAAATCGTTCAAAAATTCATTTAAGATAAATTCGCTAAATTAGTATTAAAAAAAATGCGAAATTTTTTGCATTCGTCGTTTATTATTGACAGCATATTATATAATTTCGTTCTAATTACCGTATGTTTTTGAATATAAGCCAATTCATGTATCCATGAGTGCGTTCTTTCTTCACAAAATTTATCCAAAGTTCAAAACCCGTATATAAGCCGAAATGACTGGTTTTTTTTATTTTTTTCCTTCCTTTTTTACATAAATTTGCATTCAAAACATCCAAAAAGTAAGTTAAAAGATTAAAGTAATTTTACTTTTCCATTTTTATTTTTTTGTGGTAATTATTTAGGATACTTTAGTATTATTTCTGGTGCATGTATGGTGTGCATTTTGGTACTTTTCTGTTATCTTGGCGTACATTTCGCCAACATTAGCTTTTTTCATTTTGGGCCAACGCAACAAACCAGCAATGCAAATCATTTCGAAAATAAAACAACCCATTTTCATTCAAAAATATTTTTTTTTAAGCTTAAGAAATATAAATTAAAGAAATAAAACGTGCTGTTATTTAGCGAGATTGGACGATTTAACGCTTGCATCCGGTTAACGGAAAAATATCTATGTTTTTGTGGATTAGCGGATCCGAATATAAGCCGACACCGATAATTTAGTTTTAAAGAAAAGTTCTAAAAATTTTCGGCTTATACAAGGAGATATATAGTAATTTTCTAATTTTGATTAATTTGCTGAATTACTGTCGATTTAAAACACATAAAATGTAATAAATTATAAAAAAATAAATGATATTTTCACCACTTTAAAGAAGTTAAATGCACTTTTAATTTAAAAAAATACATTTTATTATTATTATTATATTTCTTTAATTTTCATTTGGTATTTTCCAAATTCTATAGAGAATAAAACTTCTTTTGCTCTAAATTTCAAACGAGAATGAAATACTTCATAGAAGGATTATTTTGAATAAAAGCAAAAAGATAAAATAATTTGTGCGAGCAATAAAACAATTATCTCTTTAAATTTACTGAATGTAAAAAAAATGTCAATGGAAAGTAAAACTTCTCTACATCACATTCGAGTTGGTTTGCCTTTTGAATCAATTAAGCTATAACTTTGAAAATTATTTCATATTAACAGCGAAGTTTTTTCATTATTATAGCAATTAGCTTTTAATAATGACATATATGTTGCAGATTTAGTATTTTCAGAATGGAATACTTTAGGTGTGTTATGCTACATTCAAAAGAAAATAATATTGTAGGTTTTTTTTTAAAAATTAGTTCACTGTTGTATTACTCTAGATTAAAATCAGAAAAATAACCAAGCGATGCCCTATATTAAGGACTGCAGTCAGCCAGTTATGGTAATCTGTGTATTTTATGTAATTCTGGCCAATCCAAAAACGGTCAACCGGTGAATATTCTATATTACTGATCAGCCATTTACCATTCTGGTTAAATTTCAAAGAACAATTTATTTATTTTCTCGTTTTTGGATGTTATGTAACAATGAACCAAAGGCGTTGACATTTCAGGTTAAAGAAACTTCTAGTTTCGTCTAGATGCGTTCGATGTGACTTGAACTTTTATGGAAGTTTAATAATGGCCCATTCGTATTTTTTTCCCAAGATCACCGTTGACGCAGGTGATTGTGTCGTAACACATTTTTCATTTAAGTCATTTCATTTCAACACATTTTTCATTCAAGCTATATTAGATTACTAGAATAATTTTTAAAACAAATTTTTATTATCAGTTTATTTTTTATCACAATTTTTATCAGTAACGTCGCATAAAAAATGTTTACTTATATGAAAAATTTAACACATTTTCTTAATTATTTTGTTTTATACTTGAAAACGTTTTTATTTTTGATATCTTACATAAAGTTAAAAATTTAGAAATTAAATGAAAAATAAATATCTAAATAAATTTTTAAAATTTAGATAAAGGAATATTGGCAACACAACTTAAATGACAATATGCAGCACAAATTTATTATTATTATGTAACTATGCAGTACTCTAATACAATCACTATAAAATTTATATTTTTTTCCACAAAAACCCATATTATTTAATCATTTTGAACGATAATGTATAATTAAATAATATATGATGCACAAAATTTAACTACGGTTTTAAATTCATTATGAATAAACTATTGATTCGCTAGAAAATGTTATATAGATAAAAATATTAATTAATTAATTGTAAAAAAATATTTCTTTACATTTTTTTTTCAATCTTCCTATGTATTTGAACACTTTAGATATATTTAAAAATTTACCTTTAAACTGTTTTGATGGATAATATACATACGTAAAAATTAAAGTATAAACTATATATAAACATTTAAAATAAATAATAACATTTAATTTTTAACCTGAAAAGCATCTATAGATATGTATATTGCTATATTGCTATAGATTGTATATAAAACCTCTTTCTTATCTTATTAAATCAAGTAAATTAGTTAAAATAAAGTAATTCCCATTATTGTAATGAATAAATAAATAAAAATTTCGACAATTAATAAAAACATAACATAAAAATTATGTTTATTATTTACTTAATGTTTACAGAAGATTGAAAAATTATTTAATAGCTTTTCTGATGAATTTTGAAATAAATAAATAAAAATTATAAAAAAATAATAATATGGTTAAAATTAAAGGATATTTGGTACTTACGTATTAACGGTACCTTGGCGACAGTTGCGCCAATAAAGAGCACACGCGCCAACCGCAGCTACAGATTTGGCGGTTTTTAAGTGGCACCAATCTGTTCTATTGGTTTGGTAACCTTAGTAGCTGTTAGATTGGCGACACTTAAAAACCGCCAAGTCTGTCGCCAAGGTACCGTTAATACGTAAGTACCGGATATTTTTACAAATGAACTGTTATCAACAAATATAAATAATGAGAAAAATATTTCAAATGATTCTTATTTACAGTTTTGGCCGATTAGGTTTGGCTTAAATTATATGGCTTTGAATATCCCAAAAAATGCCAAATATAAATAAGCATTTTCGAGTTCATATTTCATATATTAAAACCATTTCATGCATATTTTTTCATATACATTTTCGAATGATAATTACAAAGATGAAAAATTCGAAAAGATATTTTACATTTTGTTTTTTAATTATATCATATTGAAACATCTTATAAATTGTGTAACTTTAAAAATAAAAAATATCAGATATCAAGAAACTGAGCCATGAAAAATTTATTTATCAACTGTTGAGTTTGTCGTCTGCTGTTTGTGTTGTTTAATGATAAACAACAAAAAATATATTAATCGTTTAAAGGTGAATAAAAAATATACGATTAATTCTAAATCGTCTGTATTCCAAGTTTCGAAAACGTTTTTTTTACAAGTTTCCAAAACGAAAAAAAATTTATTATTTAAAATCGATTAAAACATTCAATATCGACATTAAAGACGACACATAAATAAATAATTCTAAAATATTCTTTGTAATTTAAATAATTACTTCTTGTACTGTAGTTGTCACTGCAACTCTGTATTTTTATTTTTTAAATATTATGAAGCTAATAGATACATCACAAAAATGTAAAAGAAAAAAAAAGTGAATGCCTTTTTAAAAACAAAAGAAAAAAGGGCTAATCGAATTATTTTTGGAGACATATTATTTTTTTACATGGCTATAAATTTCCTTTCTCGAGTTCGTAAAATTGTCCATCTCGTAAATCGCTAATACACTTGGGTCATACACGTGACTCAGTGATTTTGAACAGCGATTAAAATAGATCAGGAAAGTCAGCAAGGTCGTAGGGCTTTTTTTTTTCCACTTTCTGAACTGAGGTCAAGCTTCGTACGAGTGGTTGTTAACTGGTTACAAAAAAAACGACAAAGAAAAATGTAAACAAATAAAGCAAGAAGCCGGTAAAAGGATGAAAAAAAATACTATAATAATTCCTTCGACTCATTTTTCATCCGATTATCAGTTCGAAGTCACCAACCTTTTTCGGGATTGTGGATTTATGACTTGCCAAGTATATAGTATTAAAAAAAAAAATTGAGTAACTTTGTCGTAACTTATCTTGTACACTTGAACGACAAGAATTCATCGAACTTTTGGTTTTGAGTGAATTTTGTTTAACATTGATTTTTCATCTTTTAGTTATCAAGACTTTAAAAAAAAATAATTTGTTGTTGTTGTTGATGCTGCTGAACATAGATGAGCTTCCTGTTTTTCTTTTATATGTTATGAATAGGGTATTGACAGGAATATTTGCTTGGTTTGGTTTGTCGCTCTTCGCCCATTTTGTGCACACGATGGCTAAACAGACCGGGACCTATAGTTTAAAGTGGATTCAGAACCACTCACAAACATCCATAACCACCGCCATGATTCGAATCTGAAGCCTGGGATACCAAAGGCTAGAACGCTAGCCACCAGGCCGCTGAATATTTGCTTAGTTTGTTAATCAGGAGTAATTATCTTGCATTTACATGTTGCACGCGGGAGAAAACCAGGAAAATCCAATCAGCTAGTTAGCTTGACCACTGATGCGAAATGCTTAAGCACATAGTCCCATTCGCCATTGATTATCATGAAAGCAGTGACATCAAAGGATGCCGCCTAAGGATTCGAACCTTTACCTTCCTGCAAGGTAGCTACACACATTATCATACAACGAACTGAACTAGACATATTTAAAACGATTTTAACAACAAATATGTGATGTATAGGTTTTTAAACGTGGGGGGGAGAATCCCAAACCCCTGGAGATTCGCTGTGCTCTTTACTGGGGTCGTCATTGCTGAGAGCAACCCCTTCCCCCCTCCAAAAAAAAATCTTTACTTTCAATACCTTCTATTTAAATCTAACATTTTTCATATGACTGTAAGCAATAAATAATTAGATTTAAATTATGTAGTAGTATGTTAAATTATGTATTAGTTATTAATTGATTGTATCTTTGATAACCAATAGGAATAATGGATTGTATTCTAATCACATAATAATTTCAAACAAAATAAACAACTACAGTATTTTCTTCTAGAGGTTTTTACCAATGAAATTTGAAACACCTTGTGTTTCATACTGTGACTGGAAATAAAGCGCATGTATTATTATTGCATCAATTTTTAAAACAATTATTATATAATAATTGATATACTTTTGTTTTGTGTAGTGCATTTAAAATTATTTTTCTGAGAAGGGTTCTTAATTTTATTAGTAAAAGGTGTTCCTAACCTTCGTCTTACTGGCAAAAGAAATGTATAGTAAAAAAAAAATGCTAAGAACACCTGATCTGTCACAGAACAGTTTTCCTTTGGTTTTACTCTATTACTGATGACATAATATTTTTGTGATATTTAATGAACATATGAAAAATTTTTATTTTAAATATGGCATAATAATTTTCATAGAATAATTAGAATTTTCGAAATTAGAATAATTACACGAATTAATTATAATAATTATAATTAATTATTATTATTAGAAATTAGAATAATTACTCGAATTAATTATAATAATTATAATTAATTATTATTATTAGAAATTAGAATAATTATTTATAAGTATTCTGTTATTAATTCCGAATTATTACTAACACTAAATATCTAGAAAGTTAAATGATTCGTTTTTTAAATAAATTTTACGCCAAGTATTTATCCAAAAAAATTAATGCTAATTTTCAGAACTAAAATTTATTTGATGTTAAATATTTTTTTTCTTCAGAATTGGTCTTTAAATGCTTATAATTATTTTCATAATTTTCATTAAAATGACAAAAAATATCCCATATAAAAAGACATTTTTTTTAACTGCCAAGCATACAATACAATGTAATAATTAACATCTTCTCATTCTACGCCAATAAACAGAATGTTTTTTTCTTAAGATAAATATTACTGTCTGATTTGTCCAATATTGCCTCAAGTCAAATTAGTCCCTGTTGATTGATGATTTGGCTTAAAAAACTAGGGTCAATGTTCCAATTCGAATGAAACGTGTTCGACCGAGGTTGTGGTCAGCATTCAATGAATGCCTATAGTTTTTTTTTCTACTAACCAATTGCAAAATCTTTTACCGATTTTGCCTTGTAAACAATAATCTATGTAAGTTCGCGAATGATCTTTTTTGCAGAATTGCCATGCAATGTTAAAAATAAACCCAAGTAATATGGACAACGACCGTTGCTTGAGGGCAAATTTTATTGAATTTTTCTCTTAAAAATGTACAATTCGAAAGAAACTATAAAGAAAAATAAATATCTTATTCGCTTAGAATTCTTCATTTAAAAAAAAAAAAAACTTTCGCAATAGGTTAAATCACAAAAACGAATAATTATCATGCATGAACTTCATTATTCTGGTATGAAAAAAAAAAAAGAAAGATTTATGCGTACTTGTACCAATCTTACACCAGGAAATTAAAAGTATTCAAAGTAAAAAAAAAAAAATTATTAATTTGCCAAGTGCCTCAAATTTCAGCAAGAATAGTAGCCTAACAATGAATAATAATTATTATTTTAAATAATAACGATGTAGTTCTGATACTTCCTTTTTATTAACAAAAATTTGTAAGTAACTAATAAAGATACATACAGTTTAGAAATTGATATGACGTTAATAATGCTCATTTAACTACATAAATATCAAGTCAGGCGCGATATATCCCATTTTGAAGTGTTTATTAGCCTATATATGGATAAAATGTTTAACTCCATTCTATGTTAAATTTTTAATAATTTATCAAATTGTATGTTAAACTTTGTAATAATTTTATCGTGGCATATATTTGTAAGAATAGTTCTTAATTTTAGAAATTTAATTTAATTGTAGAATGATATTTTATGTTTGTGTTTTTTTTTATAATTAAAACTATCTAAAACGTGTTAGAACAACATTTAAGATATAGGGTAAAAACTTAATAATTTTATAAATTCTGAAGAAATTTATAAATATGAAGTAGCTAAAAATAGATTAGAATAAAACAAAAGACCATGGATTGAACCGTTAGTTTAAAACGGATGATGTAACTGAAAGTCACTGCGTTTCCAGACAGTACAAAATGTGATTACAAAAGTTTTGGGTGATGACTTCTATATTGATGTGATTAGTGAACACAGTTAAGATATTAATATTTAATATAGAATTTAAAAATATTTTACTGTTAATTACACAACACGAATGTAATGATTTAAATGATTTTAAAAATACTGCAAATGCAAGGAAATTTTTTTTTTTAAGAAAGTTCATCCTTTAAAGTTAAGAATCCTTTGAAATGTGATAAAACATATTCACACATAATAACGTGTAATTTTAAAATGGGTTTCATTTTTTACCTTCTCTTTCTTTAAATTTATATGTAAAGATTAATAGAAATAATAATGTACTGTTGATAGAAAAGTAATGAATAATTTAGCATAATCTGAAAAATTAGTTCACAGTTAATGGTTCCAGGGTTTATATATTATATTTTTTTACGTCAATGAACTACATTTTTTTTATAAGCATTACTTTTATCATAGCTATATTAGCTATGAATATTAGCTAAACGTAAAAAAGATACTTAAAAAAAAAAACTTTTTTATTCGCTTGCAAGAAAAGCAACATACTAAAATTTTCAAATTTTATGGAAAAAAAAAAAAATAATAAAAGAAGGCAAACTATATTACCATAAAGAGACCTAGCGCTCTGGCACTCGGTGCCACAGGCTTCGGATTGAGTCCCGGTGGCACTATGGGTGCATGTATTGGCTCGGAATCCACCCCAAATCGTACGTCCCTGTCTAATATGTCTGTAGAACGTAGGACTGAAAACCCTACCCCGTAAAAAGAAAACATCTCTTGTTTCGGAATCTGCCAGTAGGCAGGCGTCCATGGTCCAACATGGTCTGTAATGCCCGGGAGTTAGTTAATTATATTACCATTAAAAGCGAAATGACACAAAGTGCAATATGGTTAATTAAACAACTATATTTGCGATATTTTATTTGCCCCAAAAAGGAACAAAGTCTCCACACCATGTCATGTGCGGACATTTGATGCAATGTACTTGCCATATTTTTTACTTTCTAGTCATGTCTGCTACCTTGAAAGACGGGTCTAAGACCTTCGTTTGCAGCACATTAAGACTCTTGAACCGATTCCCTCACAGAGAAAAAAAGATAGCAGAGATTTTAATTTAAAAAATAAATATATAAATTGGAAATTTTTTGAGTTGAGTAATTTTTTTCTGTGAATGATATAGTTTTAATTTGTAAAAATAGGCATAAGTAATACAGTAATCAGTTGCTGTAATTGTCAAGTAAAATATTTTGGGGAAACATGAAAATACTGACAAATTATTTCAGAGATTTCTTTATGTTGAGATTTATCGATGGACTGATTTAACATGTATAAAAATTAGTATGCTAGTAAAAGCATGCTATATTATGGCATGCATTTCTTCCACAGATAAATGCTGTTTGACAAACTTTATAAATTCAGTTCCTAGGTATAAAAATTCAAAACCAATAGTTTAAAATTAAGCCTTAGTTTATATTTTTTGCAATAAATAAGGTAAGGGAATTTTTATATTATTCAAGAAATGACTGAATTTCCTTCAAGAATTAATGTTTTCTTTCGAGTTCAGTTAATTTTCAAAATAATAAATTCGATTGTAAAGAATTCATTCAATTTGCAAAAGGATAAAATGTATCCATTTTCATATTAAGTTGCTGCATATATGCACTAAAATGGATCAGTTCTTATACTCGTACAATGAATCCAGATTGAATGATTTGTGGAATGCGAATGGGAACAAGCGATACTCGATTAAAAAGTTCTTGAATAACGACGGCAAATGTGTTACGCATATAATATTCAAAGATAAATATTGCGATCGGGACGTCGTTGGTAAGGTTATCACATTATTTTCGGAGGGAGAGGTATTTCATTGGCCTCGTCTACACCATAGAAGTTTGGCTCCTCTTTTAGACATTGTTTCAATCCATGATAATCTTAGCATTTTTATATCAATTTACAAAGAAAATTCTTTAAGAAAGATTGTCCACGACAAAGATTTTATTAATAGTCCTTGCTGTTTCAATAACAAAAAGATTTACATAGAAGATATTTTATGGGGATTGGACTATTTACACAGGAATTCATTGGTCCTCATGAACCTAAGCGATGCCAACATTTACATATGTACTGAATCCAATAAGGCCATTATTACTGATTTCAGTTGCTTGAATTCTATTTGTAAAGCTAAGAAACTAGGATTTATGGTACCCTCCTTATACAAAGCACCAGAGCTAAAGGAGCAAAATGATTTTCTCGAAAGATGTCAGATATTCAGTCCAGTAGCCGCCGAAATGTGGGCGGTTGGTGTTATGATTTTAGAAGTGTTTGTTCAACACAGAGTTCCGTGGGCATTAGTCAATTATGATTCTAATCGCGTGGGAGAAATAATCGATTATATAGATTACGATGATTTCAAAATGGCAAATAAAGGATCCGTTTTATCGGAAGAAGATTTAATTAGTTTCAAAGAATTCGTCAAGTTATTTCTCACATGCAGTCCTCATTGCAGATATGATGCGAGATATGCCGCGCTATCACTATTCTTGCAATCGTCTGAAAACAAGATTCCTAAAATAATGGAAAAATGTTGTTATTATAATAAAAGGAAGCAAGAAAAAAAATTTAAAGCGGATAATTCTTCTGGTTGTATTTTAACACATAGAAGTTCAATTCGTTTAAATGTCCAACAATTTGCCGCGGAAGATAAATTTCCTGAAATTTTTTATGAGAAAAGAGATTCAAAGCAGTGGTTTGTTTGCTAAAAAATGTCCTAACCATCTGCATGTAAAAAGCTCTCACTCTGTCAGTAACGATGCCAGTCAAGTAGCAAGCACAGAGTTTAAGATACCATTTCAAGGAGTTCGTAAAACCTCTTCTACTGTTCGCCCAAATTCTGAAATCAATTTTACGAAGCAAAATAACGATGAAAATTCTTTCACGGAAGTACCAGAATGCAAATCAGGCGGCAAAACAGCTACTTTTTCCAAAAGTTTGAACACAATAAGGGAAAAAAGCCTTTATTCAGAACTGCAAGAGGCACTTAAAAAAGAAATGGGATTCAGTGAAGATATAGAGAAAAATGAAAATTTTGCTAACGAATTAGAAGAACAAGTTCAAAACTTCAGAAACGATATTCACAATTTAAATAATGTTGATCTTAAAAGCAACCAAACTAAACAATATCATAATAAACTGGGTCGTAACATTAATAACAGTGAAAGTAATTTACTTTCAGAGAAACAGGTGTATTGTTTCAAAAGCAAATCGATGTCATTTGTTGGTATTAAGTCTTCTACTTCTATACACGATTTTCAATCTTCAAATTCTAATAAGATAGCGACAGGAATAAATGATACAACATTATCCAATAATAAAGTTGCTGAATTTGAAAATGATCAAAGTGAATTAAATTATGTCAAAAAAGATTCGTCACTATTTATAAGAAAATCAACAACAAGGAAAAGCTCCAAATCTTCCAGTCATAAAGATGAAAATCAACAGGAAGCAAATCAGTACAAATTCAATGAAGAATCAACTATAACAAAAACAATCTTTGTTAAGGAACAAAACAAGCCATTCGAATTTACAGGAACATGGAAAAAATTGCCACAGCCCATATCAAATGAATATTCACGTTGTATTTTCAGAAACAGATCACATTGTCCAGTCCACCACAAAATTGAATGTCTCGATAATTATCAGCATAAGGAATCCGATGAATTTAAATATTTCAAAATAGATGACAGAGATTTCAATTCAAGCTCACATTATAACGAAAGCAAACAAAATATTAAACAGAGTGAGAATTCTTCCGTGAGATATAATACTGTTCCTTTATCTAGTTGTTATTATACACAAATTACTGAAAATTTTCATGATTTGAAAAATGCTTCACCGAAATTTAAAGATAACAACAAAAATTTTTTCAGCCAGAGAACACAATCTTATAAGGGCGCAATGTGTAGCAATGATTTCCCGCCAAACGAAAAACATATACCAAATCTCCAACCGATTAAAAAATTCGAAGCTGGCAAATTGCAGAGTGTAGAAAAAGTGAAGCCTAAGAAGTTCCGCAAACCATGCTTGTTGAAGATCGAAGTGGTATCACAGAACTGTTGCCACACACACAAAGATAAACGAACTATTGTCGATACTGGTATTAAAAGAGTGAAAAATAACTGCAAAGGGTCGAAAGTAAAAGGTCGCCAAAAAAACAATGCAGAAATTAAGCCAACAAGTCAAGATTCATTTCCTAGAAAAATGATTACTGCTGAACAGACTATGGTTTCCAGATCATTTACTATTTTGGAAACTGATTCAATACATAACGATAATACATCAGTTCAAAATAATGGGACAAAGAAAAAAAAGTCGATGAAAAAAATCACGAGACATTTCTTCTGTCTTGGTAGAGAATAGAAATACCCTGTTCTGTAACTGATAAATAATGGCCTTGTATGATAATTTCTTACATTTTTATTCTACAAAAATAAAATGACTTAATGTTTATTTAATATTTATTGCATATAATTAATTTTAAATTTTCTCTTTATTATTTAACTTAATTTCAAAGAATGTACTAATCAAATGCATACAGCTAAAAATATAAGTAGTTAAACCCTTTCTATCGTTTTAAAATTCGCATTTTAGTGTTGAGGATACCCTAAAGATAATTCTAATTATTCTTCTGCAATTTTGGAAGTGTTTGTACTTAATTACATGGAATTGTAATTGAATTAAGAAAGATATTTCTTATGCATCTTTATGTTTTTGACAATAAAAATAGTTTTACAGGTGAAGCTTTTGATGCACCTTTATTTACAAATTATATTCATTTTCTGAATTTAAAAAAAAAATGTATTCCGAATTTTTTTCATATTTAAGCATCAATAAAATATTAATATAAATGAATCCCAAACCCTCTTTTTTAAATGTAAAAATAAACTTTTTTAAAAGGTAATTTATTTAAAAGCATAATTATATAGAAATAAGAATATTTTGTTTCTATTAGTATTTTCCATTTTATTTATTTTTTTCTTACTATTTGGATTTTTCCAAATGAAAATATTTCTTTTTTAAATATTAAAAATATTTCTTTTTTTATGAAAGCATTTTAAGAGTATGTTTAAAGTTAAAATGCACGGTATTTTAATAGAGTAGAAAATTTCACAACTTCGAATTTCTTGAGAAATTAAAATTATCTGCAATCATATAAGCTAAAATTTATTTTATAAGTTGAAAATTGGTCAAATTTTTATTTGCAAGTTCCTCACGCTTTTATATTTTATTTTATTTTTTCATTCTTTTTATTTTATTTCTCGTAAAATTTCCTCTCTTTTGTGATGATTTGTTCTAAAAAGAAGTAAAAAGCACAGTCATCCTATTCAGGGACGTCAAGCAGCATCTTAACTTTTCCTTAAAGGAAAAATATGAGATAGTAGATGCATCTGCTTTTAAAATACAGGACATTTTCAAATTTCCTCGATAAAACGGGAATAGCATTTTTTTTTGTGTTGTGAGACTATCTTCAATAGTATGAGGTGGTAATCGAAACTACTTCTTGCCAATTTATAGACGTATTAGTTGCAGATAGGGGTCGGTAAAACTGTGGTTTATTTTTCGTTGATGTATTAAAATCTAACAAGATGTCTTGCAAAAGCTGTAAGTTATTTTATTCTTTCTAAATTCATTAGTATCTTATTACTATTTTTTATATTGGGAATTATATAAAAATTTTAATTATTAAAATATTTTTAAATATCACATAATATTAGCGTGATTAATAAGCATCTATAAGGTTTTGATGATTAATGTTATGAAAAACAAATATAGTATAATTATGAAACTAATAGAGATCTAATAACTGCAGGTAATTAAAATATTCAAATATTTAATTCTTAGATGATTTTTTTAGAGGAAAACAGACACTTTTTCCCAAAGAGCAACAGTGTTTTTTATTGCATAATTTTTAATATGAGAATGCTAATTTAAAATTTTTATAATTCGAAGATACTAAATTTTTTTTATGGATTACCCTATATTTATGCTAATATTATATATGACATATAATAGATGATTAAAAATTACTTTAAAAATTGAAGTATAATAGCTTATTAAAATTATCACAAAAAGATTATATTGAATCTAGATTGATGTACCATTAAATTTTTTTTCCAAAATTAGTCAAAAAATTATTTAAAAATATTATTAATAAAATATAAAAGTAAGGTATAAGTAAGTAAATATTAATACTTTTATAATTTATTGTTATAGCGTAATTTATTGAAAAATTATTAAATTTTGCAGTTCATTATTCAGTTCATTTAAAAAGTTGTGGTGATACATTTTAATAAATGAATTTATATTTAATTTAAATAAATAAATGACTTATCTGGCCCATTTTTGATTTTAACGAATATTACACTCACCATAAATTCTAGTTTAATGACAAATGTAAAATTTAATACAGTATTGTATTTCAGTATTTCAAAATAATTTATTTTAGTACATAAAATCACTTTTCAATGGAATTTATATTACAGCAAAACAAACAACAACTTTTTAAAAGTTTTATAACTATTATTTTTCTCTCATAAATAAAAATATATTTCAAGTCTCTGTTAATTTGTACATAAAATTCAATTGGATATTGCCAAAATAACTTGCTCGATTTTAATAGAAATTTTTCATTGCATTTATTCACAAACGTAATAAAAAAAAGAATACAGACCTTGTAAGAACTCTAATTTTAAGAAAAAATAATTTTATCTTTTATCTATTATTATTATTATAATTGATTTAGAGTAAATTAAATATTGAAGTTGTTTGTGACTATAAAAGGTTAGACCATGAACTAAATTCACGAAACCACAAAATGAGTTAAATATTGACGAAATGGTTAAATCCCATTTCCCCATTTTTCCCATTTCCATTATTTATAAAGTTCAGTACTTCCTTATCATTATGTTCCTGTGAAAAGTCGCCAACATACGCCACTAAACTGATAAAACTTAACAACAATCAATTAAAGTCCATATGTGGTAGACCGCTAACTAGTTTCACGAAACTACAAAATAAGTTAAATATTGGCGAGATGGTTAAATCCCATTTCCACTTTTAATTATAAATTTTGGTACTTCCTTATCATTATATCCCTGTGAAAAATCGCCAACATATGTCACTAAACAAATAAATCTTAACCATGGTCAATTACAATCCGCTTGTGGTAGTTTCAGGCTGGAGAACTCTTGGTGATAATTTTTTAATTGCTTAAATAGCAGGAACCATATTAATAAGGAAGTGCCTAAATTTTTTATAAAAACTTGTATTGAATTCGAAGAAAATATTTATGCATAAAAACACTTTTTTTTTTCAGTCATAAAAGCTTTTTTACATATACTTTTTTTTTTTAAATCAAGATTTGTTTTTCTTCTACTGCCTCAGGCCCATTTCTCTTCTTTCTTCATTAAGCAAATTAATAGAGAAGGTCATTTTGACTTATCTAAAAAATGAAGCTAAACAAAAAAATCTTCTCATTCCCCAGCAATTTGGCTTTACTGAAAAATTATCTACAACGCATCAACTACTTAATCTCACTGAAACTGTTTCCGAGGGATTTTCCTGGAAATTAGATACTGCTGTGGTTTTCCTTGATGTAGCAAAGGCATTTGATAGAGTTTGGGTCAATGGGTTAATCCATAAGTTAATTATTTTCAACTTTTCTCCTTTTCTTATTAAAATTATTCAAAATTATCTTACTAATAGAACTTTTGTGGTCTCCATTGGTAACACAGATTCTTCTGTTCAAAAAATTCAGGCTGGTGTTCCCCAAGGTTCAATACTTGGACCATTTCTCTACAATCTTTACGTTAATAATATTCCGCAAATTTATAATGTGAAAATCAGTCTTTTTGCAGATGATACAGCACTCCTCACTCAAGGTCGTAAGCATTTTATCATTAGTAAAAACCTTCAGAATTATATTAATCATCTTGAACAATGGCTTATAAAATGGAAAATTCAATTAAACGTTGAGAAAACCGAAGCAGTACTATTCACGTAAAAGGGTTCTCAATACTCCTTCTATCAAAATTTATAATAATCCCATTAATTAGGCTGGGCAAACTAAATATTTTGGTGTAATCTTAGATCGTAAATTAAATTATGCTCCTCACGTTAACTATCTTAGGGATAAATTTAATAGACGCATTCGTGTACTGTATCCACTCATTTGTAGGAATTCTACTATGTCCTTGGAAAATAAAAAGCTTATTTATCTTGCTTACTTGCGTCCAATACTTGCATATGCGAGTTCTATTTGGGGATCTACTGCTCCGTCGAATTTCGAGATCATACAAAGACTTGAAAATAAAATCCTACGTATGATTACAAATTCGCCCTGGTTTTTCCGAAATGAGGATATCAGACATGCTCTTTCCCTCCCAAGTTTTAAACAATTTGTGTATAAAACTGCTAAAATATTTTATAATTCCATTCCAAATAGTAATAATTCCGTTTTGAATGATCTAAGTAACTATGTTTACGACATTTCTGATTTTAAAAATCGCAAAAGACCTCGCGCTGTTCTGAATATTATTCATTAACATTCCGATATCCTCCTTTCCGAATGACCATGCAGTTTCTCCACTGAGTCACAATTTCCTCTCCAATTGTTATTGTTTGTTTCTATTGTTTATCTTTTTTATTACCTACTTGAAATTATAATAATATTATTAAAAAAAGAATTATATATGCAGATTTTTTTTATTAATTAATAAAAATTTCGAATAATTAATTTTTTAATAAATTAATAATATACTTATATTGCTTTTTTCTATCTAAATCAATGGGCTTAAAGTTTAAGAAATTTCCCTCACTCACAAAGCAGGAGATAGAGGTTGCTGAGCAACCAAGGTTCTCTGTTAATCTTGCAAATCGTCGTCGTCTTCTAATGCCATTTGGAGTACCACTTGGATTCAATATCACTTGGAGTGTGTATTAGTTTGAGAATCCGCTGAACTAACAACAATTTTATTAAAGAAGGATGATATTCCTAAAGAAGGTTTCCTAGAAGGAGAATTAGTTCACGTTTCCATCCTATTTTAACTGATACTAATGAACCAGTATTACATTTCTAGATAGAAATTTTTTTATCGTATTCAATTTTCGACAAGGTTTTATCTTTTTATTGCATAAAATTGAATTTTGTTTCTAAATTCAGTTGATTTTTTCTAAATTACAACCTTCAAAATTTCTTTATATTTATTAATTAAAAGTTTAAAAAAAAATTTGTGATTTTCTGTAATAATGAATATTACCGATTTAATATTGAAGACTAGTATAATTCTTCTTTTTCATTGAGGCGCGAGGCCTGATGGCCAATTGGCTAGCTGTCTGACCTTTGGTATCACAGGCTTCAGATTCGAATCCTGGAGGTGGCATGAATCTATTTAATGGTTCGGAATCCATGTTAAACTGTAGGTCCCGGCCTAATTAGCGCAAGACTGCACAAAATCACTGTAGAGCGATAAACCAAACCAAATCTTCATTGGCGCATCAGCCCCATGGTGGACCAAGATCGTCCGCTTATTGGCAGATTTCGGGACAGTATTTTCTTTTTACGGGATAGGGTTGCCAGCCGACGCCCAACAGTCATATTATACCAGGATGAACGGTTTAAAGTGGATTCTGAACAAATACAAACATCCATGGTACCGTTGGGAACTGAACCCGAAAACTGTGACACCGAGCTCCAGTCACTCGGCCATTAGGTCCCAGACTTGTTAGTATGCAGTTTCGAAAAAATATTAAAACTTTATATATGAGTACAATATTCCCATATTAGCATGATGTATGTAAGAAATGAATGGCATCAAAATTATTTAATGGAGTTAATCAGAATCTTACAAAGCACTTATTTTATGAACACGATAGTACAGCAAAAAAGTAATAAAATAAAATAAAAATAATCCACCGGTATGAATTTTGAAGACATTTCGATGTTAGAAAATCTCTTTGGGTACCAAGCCATTTTACATTAATTGAAAACAGTCGCACGTCACTTGCTAAAATATACAAAAATTAAAGCTTTTGAGATCCAGATTCAAATAAAAGAGAGCATAAAATTAAATGTTTCTGTTCTAGCAATATAATATAACGAGTAATCTAATCTGTCGAATATAATCTAACAAAAGATTCGCCTGGATGACAAGATGGATGGAGAAGGTATGAATGTGATGATTAGAATTCATAACCTAGAATTTTCTCTGAATTTAGTTTAAAGTCTGATTTTGACAAGTATGAGATTTATCTGCCTTTATCTCATTGAAACAATATTTGGAAAGTGTATTAAGGATAAGGAAATTATCCTTGCTAATAATGTAAGTTGCTTGATGTGGTATATTGGCATAAGGGCTGGTTTTGGCTAAGCTATACCAAATAGATTATTCAACATAGATGGATGTACAGGGAGTGTGGTAGAAAATAGAATGATCTGTACCAAAACGATTGAGTATTGCATGTAGGGTATTCGACCAATATATATATATATTTGATAGACAAAATACCATCCCATGCAGAACACTTCGAGGAATTCTTAATAAGGAATAAAAGCGTGAACAATGCATATGTGTAATTTGTGAGATTTATACCACCTTTAATGAATTATAGTCTTATCAAATCTGGCGCTCGGCGGCACAGGTTTCGACCTCGAGTCCCGACAGATGTTTGTAATGGTTCGGAATCCACTTTAAACCGTAAGCCCCAGTCTAATAGGACTGTAGAGCGTTGGGCTGACAACCCTACCCCGTAAAAAGTAAACATCTCTTGCTTCGGAATCCACCAGTAGGCAGAAGACCATGGTCCTACACAGACTGTAGTGCAGGGAATTTAGTTAGTTAGTCTTACCTTAATGCAGAAAGATAAGAGTAATTATCATTCCAAAATAGACTTTTTGAGTTGGTATTTAATATATTATAAAATAAACTGAACAACTTGTACTTGAGTGGCTCGTTATTTGTTTTCCAAGATTATTTCTACTTCATTATACCATAAATTCTTTCATTTCAAGAAGAAAAGGAAATACTACCAAGTATTTGTAATAACCTACAACTTGTTAATTGGTTGAAAATATGATTTTATTTCTATAACTATTTATAGCAAATATCTACCGTTATACGGATCAATTTATAACGAGTTCTATAACAATTATCTTCAGCATTTCTATAGCTGCTTATGATACATATATATATGCTATATATATCTTAAGCAGCTTTATATGTGTTATATATATCTTAATGGTTTTATAATGTTGAATTATTCATTGCTGAGTTTTCACTTTTTATATTTTATAAATTAAAGTTAAAGTAATACCTTCGTAAAATGTCAAATTTAAAATAACAAATTTGAATAATCAAATTCAGATATTGTTCCATTAAATATAATTTACAAATTGGAATTAATTTGCCCGATTAATTTAGGTGAACTATGTGAAACCAACCAATTAAAATTAATTTCTACAATTACCCTTGATGAAAATTCAGGTAGCTAATGAGTTTACTTTTTAATTAGAAAATTGTTATCGAATAAAAATATCATTTTCAATCTATTATAAATTTCTAAAAGAAAAGTCGATATTATTTATTTATATTTCTTCTTGGTTAATCATAATCAAATGCAAATCTTTTACCTTTAAAAAACAAAGCCAATAAATCAGCTAAAAATAATTATAGCCAAATTTAGAGATTCATAATGAATTCTGACTTATAAATCGGCAATAAAATGAAATCAATAAATGTCTGAGATTTATTTACTTATATAGACAATTTCAGGAAAAATTTACTGCACAAATGTGTAAAATGAAATATATAATATTTTTGGGAAAAAGTACAAGATTTCTGAAAAATAGACTTGAACTATAATCAAATGTAAGCAATGTAATCAAATATAATATAATCGTTAAATGGGGCTTGATGGCCAAGTGGCTAGCGCTCCTGCACTCGGTACTACAGGTTTCAGATTCGAGTCCAGGTAGTGCCACGGATGTTTGTAGTGGTTCGGAATCCACTTTAAACCGTAGGTCCCGGTCTAATAGGGTCGTAGAGCGTTGCGGGGGTAGTGTTATAAGTGAGTTATTCACGTCCATAGCGTATCTTCAAGCTAACATTTGCCCCCTGGGTAGTGCTAAATGAGTAGCAGCGGTGCAGCCGTTGCATATGGCATAAAGATTAACTATCTCTGTATTGCCAGCTGCATTAGAACAACAACATAATCTTTAAATAAAATCAATTCAAAATGTAGCTTATTTTAAAAAAATGATCACTGTTTGTATTAAAAGAGGACACTAAAAAATAATAATAAAATCATTTTATAATAATAAAAATCTCTAATTATGCGTCCTCTTATTTCCCAATTGCATACTAACGATATAATTCGAAATAAAGGTTACTTTTCTGATGCTAAAACTGTTGAATCACATACAGCACACAAAATCCACCTTTCACAAAGCGGAAAATACGCCGCTATCGTATTCGAATGTTTACAGTAAATAACCTCGACGTTAAATTACAAATTTCATGAACACACCTAGCCGCAAAATGTTGTGCATTTTGACACTTCAATGCCGCTGGATCGGTTCTTTTAAAAGTCGATTTACATGGGTGATGCAAATGAGTTGCGCATTTTTAATAACCCATTTCCCTATTTTTTCGAGAATTACTAAATTTCTAACAGAAGAGGAAATTTGTTAACAAATAATTGCGAATGTTACTCATGGTGATTTGAGGAAGTTTTATACCGTCTATCTTAAGGGCATAGTGATGACAGACAGTTCCTTATAAGATATATTCGCTTGATTCAGCGTTTACAATGGAAGTGGCTTATTTTTACCTATCATAAATCGTAAGAAATCTTCAATAAATTGTTTGAAAATCATTATTTTATTTCTTTTTGATTTTTTAAAATAAGAAATTCATTTGTTCGATCATTTATTTTATCTAAAATTATGAGTCGCTTTTATCAGATTTTGAAATCCAAACATTAAACAATAAATTTTTTTTAATGGAAAATGAAATCAATTGTACGCAAAGATTTATCAAGCAGTAATAATAAAAATGAATTTCCCCATTACTTTTTGAGTTTTTTTTTTCTGAATACTTATTGAATATTTCTTATGCTTAGAAAAACGGAAAGACAGCAAATTGATATCACAATAAAAAGTATGAAATTTTTCAAAGGCCTTTGCAACTATTTTGGATTTATAAGTAACGCTTAGGGAGAGTTTTTCAATCGTTATTTGTTGGACTCGTGAAAATTGATACACAATGAAAACTTGCATTTATAATCAAAGTTTGAAGAGAGTTTTTCCAGTTGTTATTTGTCTTTCTCATGATAATTGATTCACAAAGAATATTTGTATTTTTTTTTTTTTTTTTGTTCTAATGCAGCTGGCAAACATTTAGACAGCTTGGTCTTGGATGCCTTAAGGCAAGCGCTGCACAGACGTTACTCACTTTGCATTACCCAGGGGGCGCGTGTAACTTGAAGATAAGCCACGGACGCGGAGTAACAATGCCCCCGCAACGCTCTACGATTCTATTAGACCGGGACCTACGGTTTAAAGTGGATTCCGAACCACTACAAACATCCATGGCACCGCCGGGACTCGAACCCGAAACCTGTGGTACAAAGCACCAGAGCGCTAGCCACTCTGCCATTCAGGCCCTAGAATATTTGTATTTATAATTAATGTTTGGGGAGAATATTTCAATCGTTATTTATAGGACATATCAAAGTTGATTTACAAGGGAAATTTGGATTTATAATTAACGTTGGAGAAGAGTTTTTCAATCGTTATTTGTTGGACTCATGAGAGGTGATTAAGCTTTTTAGAGATTGAATAAAATATGACTTACCTGAATTTCTTTAAAATTGATTTTGTTTCGTTATAGATCTTTTGTCAGAATATTCTTAAGGTTGTGAAATGGTTTTTCTTTTGCAATCGATTAGAAACTGAAAAATTATAAAAATAGCTTTGTTAATACAAATGTGGTTTAATAATTTATTTCATGCAAGGAAGAATTCTCATAAATAAATAATTAAAATTAATGTTAAATAATTAGCAAATTATAAGAACTATAATAAACAGTAAATTATATAACTAATTATTTAAGTAAATGTAATTAAAGCAATTAACAAGTTCTCAATTTGAGAAGTTCCAGATTTTATAAAATAAAATAAAACAGAAAATTAATTTTGAAATGATGTGTTTCATTTGCTTTAAATTTCTTTTTTTCTCTAAATAGATAATTAAATATTCTAATATGAATGTGGAAATTTAAAAGAATTCATTCAAGGAATTTAAATATTTTAATATATTTTAAAAATAAATTCATTTTTATAATGAAAGCAATAAATCAGTTGAAACATAAGAATGATTGTAATAAATCAAAAGAAATATAATATATTTATCAATATAATATATATATATATATATTTATCATACATTAATTTTTCAAAACAATAAAAAAAAAAAAAAAAGAATATATAAATATATCAATCTTTTTTTATATGAACTTTAGTATATTTTTATAAGATAATTAAATTCATAATTTTACATGTACATCATATATCGTTATACAGAAAACAGTTTTCGCGAATTAAACTATTTAAGGATTTTAAAAACTGAATATTTTATCCAAAATATCTCATTAAAATAGATATTAATACCACACACAAAAAAACTATTATTTAAAATTTATATCCTACTATAAAAATGATGTAAATATAAAATTATTTTTATCAAAAGACTTTTAAACAAGTATAAAAAAATAACATAAATAAAAGCAATATTTAGTAATACGGAACGTTATTAACCTTGGTTTTTTTTTTTTTTTTTTTTTTTTTTAATAAAAAATAAAAAAAATCCTCATTGCGGTTAAAAAAGAATATTTGTAGCATTGGATAGAGAGTGATACAATTACCTTTTGCTTTCCATTATACGAAGCAAGAATACATTTAGCGAAGTGAAACGTCATACAAGGTCATATAAAAGGTAAATAATACTTCGAAAAATATAAGTTACGTATTTTTCCTGGTTAAAAAAAGGTTTAGATTTCTTTCCTTTTTTCTTTTTGTGAATTTCTAAAAATAAAATTCTTAAATTTTTTTGTCAGTTTTTAAATTAAAAGTAAGTTTTAAAAATATGCTAATTAAAACTTATTACATAACAATTAATTTTTCTAATTATTAAGTTATTAACAAGCCCGCCTTGAACATTTTCCCGTCCCGCGAGATTTATCCCACTTTTACAAAATATATTTATTTTATAATGGTTAAAGTAGTGAAAACCAATGTATTAAAAAATACATTATTTGTGTAACCATATATTCAAAAATTAACTCTCGAATTATGAGAAAAAATTAACTTTGAATTTAAAATAATATTCTTGCGAATATATGACAGATATTGCCTGTTTTATTGATGAGTTTACAGTTATGAGTTCGCAGAATAATTAAATTACATTCAGCGAATTCATGATGAGTGGAGAAACAAAAATTGCAAATAAATATTTTTTAATGATTTTATTTATTTTATTTCGTTTATATTTATATATTTTTTATATTTCATTTTTAGTGTTATATATTTCTTTACAATGTGAGTTTAGTATCATTATTATTATATTATCTTATATTTACATATAAGAATAATAGTAAACACAATAATAATAATTCATTATGTTTCAATTTTTCACTCTGAAAAAAGATCTAAATTTAATATGGGAATATATAATTTCATATGCGGCCCGCGGAGTTGTGATGCATTTCCAAAGTGTCCCCCAAGAACATTTGGGTTGACCATTCCTGTTTTAAACTATCAATATTGATTTTTTAATCCAAAATTTGGCCCTCTTAAATATAGTCAATGACAATCTGTATATGCAGTTATTGAATTGGATATAATTATACCAACCTGTTATATTTGTTGTTAATCAACCGGTTATATTTATTTATTTATTATAAGTAACACGATTTAAATAATGTAAATTACAATTTAACCTTAAATACAGAAAACTAGTTACGCATATTGAAAATGTATATGCCGGTTTCCTTAACCCTTGAGCAAGGTAAAATTTCACGCAGAAAACCACGTGGTGGATATTTCCGGATGCTTTTTTTTTTTTTTTTTTTTTTTTGTTCAGATTGATGGTTTTAGCAAAGCAACACAAAGTTCAACAATTCCATTATTGGTTCTAATCTCTGGTCCATCTTGGAAACGAAATCTCTAGATAAGAATGTTCGAAACTAGATATTTTTTTTTTCTACTCTTTTCTATTTGTATTTAAGTATAGCCATAAATTTTACTATCTTCTGTCGGTGTTTTTCAAGGGCAACAACCCCATCAACTTTGATATATCAGTATTTTCAAAACTTTTGCCATATTTGACCAGTTTCAAGTTCAGTTTTGTATAAGTTTATCAGTTACAAAAAAAAAAAAAAAAAAAAAAAAAAAAAAAAAAAAAAAAAAAAAAAAAAAAAAAAAAACTAATTTTTTTTTTAAACGTTTTAGTATATATAAATATATTTAGTAATTACTATTAAAAAAAAATAAATAAATAAAAAAAAAAACACGAAAAGATTTTTCAGATATTAAACTTTTTAACTATTATGGATTTTGATTTTAAAAAATTATATAAATATTTAATCAAAGAAAAAGAATGTTTAACATAACTTCCATATATCAATATTTTCTTGATTTTCTTAAATCCACTATAAGAAAATTAAATTTGTAATAAAATTTGATATTCATTTATGAATGAGAAGTACAATTAAGAATTCTTAGATGTATATAAGAATTTTAGATTCGATAAATTATTCAGGAAATATTCAATTGAGACAATGACAATTCAATTTGAGTTCAAAATTCTATGTAAGAATTTAAACGAAAAAGGTCGATAATAAATGTTTTAATATTAAATAAATAATAATTTCAAAAGTTATTTAATATTTATTTTAAAAGCTATGGGACTAACTACTAACTTATATACCACTTTTAGGAAATAAAGCAAACTTTAAATATATTAAATGGAATTAATTAAATAATTTTTGTTTCTGAACGATAATATAAATTTATGTTAATATCTAATATGGTTTTGTAATTAATTAGTCATAAAAATCTCTTTCAAATGACATTAAAAAAATATCCATTTTTAAACTACGAAGAATATTAACACATTTTTGTAAAGGTTTTGAATATATATAGTACATAAACACAAACAAAGGTAAGAACTTTCTTTTCTTTTCTATTTTTTTTTATTAGTATTAAAGCAGATTTTAGAATTTTATTTATAGTTCTTATAGAGATGTTTAAAAATTTTGCGATATTTCTTTGAGCGGTTCGATTTTCTTATAAAATACAATTTTAGATAAGAGGTACACGTACCTTTGATGTGATGCATTTTTTACTTTTTTTCCCAGTCAAATGAAAATTTTAACGTTTCCTTTGTTTTTTACAATTATATCACGTGTAGAAATGTAAAAAACATGCCTTTTCACATCTTTCATTAATAATTTAATAATATTTATCTTCGTAACGTGCAAAAAAATAAAGCCTTCATTTCATTCTTTATTTTTCGAAGACATTTTAAAGCAAAGAATAATTTTAACGATGCAGACGATAATGAAATCGTATTCCAACTTGATGCCATTTAAGTTTTTTTATTCATTTAAATTTAATTCGAGAATATCAAATTCGCTACAATAATGGCTAAATATTCTCTGTAATAGTTATTTTTAAATATTCCTTTGATGCCGAAATTATAGAAATATTTTGCTCATAAAACTGCAGAGAATTAATCTTTATAAAACTTATAAAAAAAAAAATCATCGCTAGACGTATAATCTGAGATACTTAGTTATCTAATTTTTTTTATTTCTTTAAAAGTAAGAAATTTTTTATCACAAAATTTGAAAATTGATGCTGTTATAATTTTCATCTATAGTCAAATAAACGGTTAAAAGTATATCGAAATAGATTTACAAATTAATAAATTAAATTTTAATCTTTCATTCTAGCACTTTATATATATATCAATCTCCCCTCTATATAAATATATATTGCAACAAAAAAAGAAAGAATGATGTTGCAAACTCGAATCTGTGTAATATCAAAATAGATTGGATAAATTTCATTGAATTTTGACTTTTACATGCTATTTTTTTTTTTTTTTTTTTTTTTTTCATTTAGTTTATCTTTGAGAAATAGATCTTATGTTTTATGAATGTTATGCTGAAACAGAATGTTGGAATTTAAATGGAATAGTATTTTTAAAATCGTACATCATTATATAATCATATCAAATTTACAGTAAAATGAAGCTTTGACATATTCCACATTTTTTTCTAAATATCATTAAATAATTTTAATGCATTGGAACGATTTTCGATTGTTTATGAACTGATTTAACGAACGTTCTTCAACTGTTATTCTGCAGTTATGATTTTTTTAAAGGTTATAAAGCTGTATTATTCAATTTTTATATGAAAACAAGGGTTCTGTGCTTCTGATCTACATGTTTGTATATTATTATATTATATTTAGTAAAATAGAATTTCTAAATTTCATATTTTATACAGTGAATTTAAACATAAAATCTGCAACGCAAACGGTTCCACAAATTTATTAGATGTTCATAAGATAACTTACAAAAAAAAAAAAAAAAAAAATATCGCGTTTTTATATTTATTTATACAATATTTTAAATAAATCTTTATAAAAATATTCTTTTACTTTTCGATTTGAGGATTCTTTTTTTTTTTTTTTTTTTTTTTTTTTAATTTCTATTATTTTTTTATTTATACTATATTACGAGGGACAAAAAAGAAACATTATTTATAGTTATTTCTCTATTCTAATAATAAATAAATAAGCTTTATACAAAAATTTTAAAACATTATTTAATAAAAAATAAACACTATAAAGCACAATATCAATATATTAACACTAAATAACACAATACAAATACTCACCTGCGGAAAATTACAGTGTAAACCGAATCACGAAATCTATCAAAAGGCACATACAAAAAACAAACAAACTCCAAACACATAAGAAAATCAAAACAAAACAAAAACCTAGAAAAAAAAAAAATAAATAAAACCCGTCAGCTCTGAAGGAACACACTGCTTCCGCTGCAAGTGATAAACAAACCACGTTTCTTGCCGATTGTCAACTCCATTTATAAAGCAGAATGGCTCTCCAAGGCTGGAATAAACCATTAAGAAAAAGCAGTTACCCATCGGGCAAAAACCGGACTTCTCAAATACGATCTCTCCATCGAAATAAAAACAAACAAAGAAAGAAAGAGCGCCGTTATGCTAGGAAATACGTAAACCCACGTGCATTTGATGGTTGAGGAAGTTAGCTGTCTGAGTATTTGTGGTTTTAACCTCTCATGTCAAAGACTATAGGTGGATGCATGATTGGGGAGCCATAAAGGTACTGATATGTCAAACACCCCTTCGAATTTCATCTACGGAAGGAGTTTTTATTGGTGGAATATTCTAGTTTCACTTCCCAAATTTTAGAAGAGGAAAATAATTTTAGATATATGCATAACTCGATGCTAATTTATTTATTTTTTGTACCAGGAAAAGTATAGTTTTGAGGTGGACCCGAATTGGAAAAAGCGTTATTGACACAGTTTTGGATGCAAATAGTTGGCTACCACAAAAGATATTCAATCACAAACTGTCAAGAAGCAATATTTGTTTAGTCGTTTTCCATAATTCTCGGACGTATCTCAAGATCTGTATCGTATCTATCGATTTACAAGGTTATCAGTGGCAAATTAAAATCCGATGTATCAAAAAAAAAAAAAACCTTTAACATCTTTTTGCACGTTTTTAGTCGAGGAAAATAAACTAAAACATAACTTCTCTTTTAAGTTTTGTGGAGATGGATTTTATTTAAGAGGAAATATAATCTGTTAAAAACACTAACATATTGAATATAATGACAGGTAATAAGAAGATATTTTGAAAATTTAAATTCATATATTAGAAGGGTAAAGGATTTTTATCTCATTTCTGATGTACAAAGACATCAATTTACAGACGTTTCAAGGATGTCTACACGAAGATGAGCAATTTTTTGTTACATTGTAAATTTATTATTATTATTATTATTATTATTTTTTTTTACACCACTGACAACATGTTGATTTCGTTTGAATATAACAACGAGCCTCGTATTTCATTTAGATAGGCAAAGAATAACCTATCGATGGGCCATGACAAAAGATATTGCTTTCACTTCGGCATGAATTTCAGGTGTAATTAATTCGCATTTACACGTTGTATGCCCCGTGTGCGTCCGTGTTAGTATAACCCCACTGTAGCCCATGCATGTCGTAAAAGGAGACTAAAATGGGTACCCAATGCCGTGGGTATAAAAGGGGGCAAAATCAGAATTGTCTCTTTGGATGTCCCATGTCTTTGTGCCGCAAGTTCAAGGACAAAAAACATTTTTTATCCTTTATCATGACTCGTACACGGTTAATGTACTTGGTCTAGATATTGCTGTCGACCAAGTGTGATAAGAAATTGGACATATGACATTTGGGAGAAAACCTGGAAAATTTGACGCTACCAGGTAATTTGACTGTCGGTGTGATACATATATACACGATGTTACAACCTCCATCGAGTCTCCTCATTTCTGACAGCAGTGACTGAAATTGTATCGCAATGGATTCTAACCTATGCTTCTCTATACATTATCTGCTCATGTTGAACATGGATTAGAAAAATCAACTTTTTAGAGTGACCCTTTTTTTTTATCAATTTATATGAAATGTCTTATTAATTTAATTCTTCAATGGTACAATATCCCCATGGTAGACCAAAGCCTTCTGATAACTGGCAGATTCCGAAACATGAAATGTTTTCTTTTTAAGATATAGGATTTAAGATATAGATATTTTTATTGTCAACCCGACGCGCAACAGTCATATTAGACCGGGACCTACGGTTAAAAGTGGATTCCGAACCTCTACAACCAACCATGGCATCGCTGGGGCTCGAACCTGAAGCCTGTAGTACCATGTGCTAGACAATCGGTCATCATAATTAAATTAATGGGGCCTTAGGGAGTTGGAGCTATAACACATTGAGTTTCTCAGCAAAGGGTTATAAAAAAGGGTTTCCCAGCAAAGGTTATAAAACTCGCCAAGTTATGACGAATCGAAATCTTCCATGTCTATGCCGGCGATGGGTAAGACAAATCTGTAGGCACAAATCTGTTGAGGTGCGAATCTCCAGTTGTCACCCTTAGGGGACTTTTGTTCTAAATTAAGGTGTAACAACTTGATCCACATCATTCTCCATATTGTAAAAGACATCTTAACTTTAGGCAAAGTTTACTTGCCATACAAAATACCCCCAAATAATTCAATTAAAGATTTTTTAAAACATTTTTCGAGGTATATATACAAACCTTCACATGACCGTGCAAAACCGGTTAAAAAAATCACGCAATAAACGGACGAGGAAAAGAGTATTATTTCAATTAAAATAATACATCATTGATTATCAGCAAATGAATAAAACACGAATAATACTCTTAAGAAACGGAAGATAAAGAATGAGTTTTAATAAGCCAAATTATTTAATGCTTTCAAAACATTGCAGGCAGAGATTCAAAATAAGGAAGTAGATAAAGATAATGCTTTCTTATTTTCTTTGTGCTGTCTTTTTCTTATTGCTGACAGCTTTTTACACCAAAATTAAACATGAGAGGGCGTGGTCAGTATATAGAACAGTGGCCATCAGAACAATATATGCCATTGGCATTCCAATTAACTTAAGATCAACTTCTATTTTGATCTGCTGTTCTTATAGGAAATCACTACAGTCGCCTTCGACATACTGGTACAGGGGTGGCCAACCCACAGCCCACCTTGAATATTTTTCAGGCCCATAAGAATTATTACACTTTTACAAAATATATTTATTTTATAATGGCCAAAGTAGTGAAAACCAATGTATTAAAAAAATACATCATGTGTGCATCCATATATTCAAAAATTAACTGTCGAAATTATGAGAAAAATTAACTTTGATTTTAAAATAATATTCATGCGAATATATGACAAATATTGCCCGTTTTATTTATGAGTTCGCAGAATAATTAAATTATATGTGAACTCATGAGGCGCGCTCATCTTTGAATATCTTATATAAAAGGGTCTATGTGTCACTTTAAGTGACCATCCCTAGATATGTACAGTTGATTGTTGATAGCAGAGCAAACCTGAGTTTTAGTAAAAGCTGATAGTGCTTTTGGTTCAACTTACACCTACGAATAATTTTTTTTTTCTAAAATGAAATTGACCCAACACAAAGCACGCCCGAACATAATGGACGCTAACTTGTAACACCCATTACGATGTGCAAATACTCAAATGGAGATCGATTTGCAAAAGCTAAATGAAAGAGTGTAGAAACAAATATTGCATTAGTAAAATAAATATTTTTTAATGATTTCATTTATATTTATATATATCATTTTTAGTGTTATGTATTTCTTTACAATGTGCGTTTAGTATCATTATTATTATATTATCTATGTTTACATGTAAGAATAATAGTAAACACAAAAATAATAACGTATTATGCTTCAATATTTCATTCAAAAAAAAAAAAAAAAAAAAAAAAAAAATGTCTGTAGTGGGTCTAAATCTAATATAGGGATACTATATAATTTTATATGCGGCCCGCGGAGTTATGATGCATTTCTAAAGTGGCCCGCAAGATTATTTGGGTTGGACACCGCTGTACTAGTACTATATAATATAATATATTAACGAGCTTTTATGGCATGCTTCATTGTTGCCATATGTAACTGGAATAGGTGTTTATTTCATTTTGCTCATTTACAATACCAATGTGGGCAAGTTTTCATTTCAAAGAGTTATTGGAAGGCAAATTTTAAAATGTTTTTTTTTCTTTTATTTCCAATGGCAAGGCAATACAAAAAGGGAGGAAATGCAGAATAAAAAAAAAATAAAATATACACAAAAGAGTTCAACAAAGTTGGCAGAAGTCATTGCCTTAAGATTTCTCTAGCTTGCTAGTATCAGATTGATTAAATTACTAAATGGTGAAAGGATTCCACTTCTGAGCCGAAAACCCGATACTGAGGTACACGCAGGGTGAACGAAAGATACTTTCTCTCCGGGTGAGAGTCTGTAGGCCAACTAAGGCGTCGAAATGAGCTAAATATATTTCTTCTCGTGGTGAGAAAATGTAAACTAAATGTTTCTCAACAGAAGAGCGAGGTTGCGCTGTACTTCCTCTCCGGTAAGAGTCTCAAGGCCTAGACCCTTTCTCCTGAACACCATAGACGGCGCTCTTGCCGGTGTGTAGGAGGAAATAAGGTTACAATTTCTTAAAATGATTACAGATAATTGTTTTTATAACAATTACAATATAAATAAATTACTACACAATAGCATATATGATATATCGCTAAACAATACAGTATCTAAATGATTATTAAATGGATTACGATCAAACTGATTCATATATTTATTTGCATGACTAGCTTACAAATATATTCCAAAAA
The DNA here is from genome assembly GCA_021605075.1 of Caerostris darwini. Lineage (NCBI taxonomy): Eukaryota > Metazoa > Arthropoda > Arachnida > Araneae > Araneidae > Caerostris > Caerostris darwini. The sequence goes on from BPLQ01007050.1 coordinate 164,271, forward strand.
TATATTAATATATCCTTTTTCAGTCATAAAAATCAAACTCATCGCTGTCTTCTTCCTTTTTGTTAATTGTAGCTTTCACTTCTATTTCCACTTCTGATCCAGATGATGTATCCAAACCTAATACTAAAATAAAAAATAATTTACAAAACAAGTAATATAAAAAAAAAAATTGTAAAGTCAATTCCTACTTTTTTTTTCCATTATATTGCAGAAATTCCTTTATAAATAATTTTCATTCATTTCTTAAATTTTATCTGGCGTCATCTATTGGCAAATATATGCAACTTAAATGTAAAAAAAACTAAAACTAATTAATATTTTAAAAACTGTATGAACATCAAATGTCATCCACTACAAGTTAAAAAAAAATGCATTTGAAATTGAGTGGACGAATAAAAAGTATTTTATGAACGATTGAAAATGTGAACAAGATATATATATATAGGAAGAGTGTGAGCTAATAGAAGGAATTGAAAAAAAAAAAAAAAAAAAACATTTTTAGCCAGCAAAATGCATTATATAAATATTTAATAAACTAATGACATGGAAATTTAAAAATTAAAGTGTAACTCGCGGTGAAAAAATTCTAGAAAAGGTAAGAACATGTTGTATAAGCTCCTTTAAAAAATATGTTACAACATAAATGCCTACTAAATTTCTAACAAACCTAAATGTAATTAAAATATTAACATTAACCATTCAAAATATCTTTACTCTAAATTATCATGTAAATTTAAAATTTTAAATCATAACCTATCATTTGAAGAAAAAAATTCATCAGCGGAGGCAAAAGGTAATAATAATAATAATATGAGAAGAGAGAATTTTCAAAGCTTTCATAAATTTATCGAATGGCAAAAAAGAACTACCGGATTTATTAAAAAATTTTAAAAGAATGACTTCAAACACTGGACATATTGACTAAGTAAATAGCAACTAGAACGGCGGCTATATGGCAGATTCAACGTTACTCAATGTGCACCAGTTGCACAGCACCCACATGACACTATAATTTAAAACGGAAAGGGGCCTGATGGCCGAGTGGCTAGCGCTCTGACGTTCGGTACCACAGGTATCAGGTTCATATCCCGGCTTTGCCATGGGTGTTTGCAGTGGTTCGGAATCCACTTTAAACCGTAGGTCCCGGTCCTAATAGGATCGTAGAGCTTTGCGGGGCATTGTTCCTCCATCCTTACCATCAAGTTACACGCTCCCCCTGGGTAATGCAAAGTGAGTAATGTCTGTGCAGCACTTGCCTTAAGGCATCAAAGACAATTGTCTAAGTTGGTTGCCAGCTGCATTAGGAAAAAAAAAAAAAAAAAAAAAAAAAATTAAAACGGCAATTCCCAAGTATGGCATTTGGGGGATTCATAACCATTTTGAGACTTCGAAAAGACTTTCGGCCATATGGATTTATTGTGCTTATCCTCGGCATTGACAAGGGAGCTTTCGGTTCAGTTTCACTTTGATTTCGTACCCGACCCATTTAAATAGGAAAGCCAACTTCCATCGTTATCCATTAGCATGCTCTGGAACAGTTTTAAAATGTAAACAAAAACACAATCTGGACATGAGTCAAAATTATAGTTTGCGTTAAGAATGTCTCATCGTTACAATTCTTTCTTTTCTATATTAATAAGAACATCTGTTAAATACGACAGTTATCATCACTGACAGCGTACATAAAGTCACAAATAGACCTATCACATGTCTACAAATAGCGGTAAAAATTTTTCTAAATAATAGAGAGTTTTTGCATACCGGACGTCCTACGGTAACTAACGTACGGTATGCAAAAACTCTCTAATAGTAATTTTAATCAAACTCTAGATTAGATTTAAGAGAACAATATCAAAGCATATAGATATGCATAATTTTCAGTATCCAAAATTTAGTACTTTTTTACTTTACCAATTTGAGAATCCATAGAAACTTGGAAAATTGTACATTCTATATACATATAAAAAAATTTACTTATATTTCCAGGTATGTAGCGGACTTCATGAAAAATAAATAAAAATCGTTCAAAGAAATAAGCAGAAAATATTTCGTTTAAAGCATTTTTGTTCCTCCTCTATAATTAAATGTTTTTTCCACCAATGTCAATTAAGTTATCATGTTCACAAGCCCACTAAAAATTGAGAAATTAATACGGGTTAAAGTCTTCAATATTTAATTAATAAATTACAGGCAATCAGAAACTCATTGCGAATTTTGATGATTAAATTTTGATTGGCAACCTTGCCCGACTCGTGACAGCGCGCGCCGCTGGTGAGTTTGCTTGCTTTGGAAGGTCTACGGTCATCTTGTGCACACGAGGGCTAAACAGACCGGGACCTACAGTTCAAAGTGGATTTCGAACCACTACAAACATCCATGGCATCACTGGGACTCGAACCCGAAACCGGTGGTACCAAAGGACAAAGAGCTAGCCACTCGGCCACCAGGTATATGGCGAGCAACAGTTAAAGAAAGAAAGGATATATATATATATATATGATTCTACTAGTTCTTAATACTTACCTTTTCTAGTGTTCTTTGATAATTTATTTTGCGGTTTACTCATGGAAATGGAACCCCTTGACCTAAAATTCAAAAGAAATAATAATTAACTTAATGATTCATGTACAAATATAAATTTTATAAGTAGTAAAAGTAATCTCTAGTAATAAAACTAAATACTTCATATTGCTTTCTGGTATGGTCTCAGGAGTACTTTCTTTTCTTTTACCAATCTTTTGATCTGGAGCTTCTGTATCAAATACTCTTGTAGGAAGAAAGAAAAAGAAGACAAATTAGATATTCTAAAAAAATACTGTGAGAAATCTGACAATTTAAAGTCAATAATTATCTTGAAATAATTTTACCAATAATATTTAAATAATAAATCATACAAATATCAAAATATGGCAAATTTTTTTTAAACTATACAATAAAGCAAAAGCAAACTTGTGGAGTCTGTACATCAATGTTTCCTGCTGTTAATATTTGTAACTAATACACCCTTTCTCACATTAAAAAAGAATGGGTCAAAAAAGAAATAATTATCTTTCCTTTAAGCAAAGCTTTTAAAATACAATTTATGATAATTAAAGTAAGATAAATAAGGCATTCATTTTAGCATAGAATTTCTATTAAAGGTAAGATCCATTCCTGAGCTGATGTATAATTTTAAATAATTTAATAAAACACACAACAATATTTGTGAAAACACAGGACAATTTAAAACAATGAACATTACCATTTTAGTTTTGTGCTCTCTCCCCTCTGTTTTGATATTCAATATTTTATTGTTTTAAAATCTTTAGATCTCCTCCTATTATTTGACACCAAATGCTTTAATAGTTAAAAAGTTTTGTTGCTTCAAATTCTCCAATTTGTATTTCATCAAGCTTCATGATTGTTAGCCAGTGCGGCAAGAAGAAAGATGAATTCTTTATCAAAATTGTTATAAATAATTTTTAAAAAATAAATGCAGGCTTTGTATATGCAGTTCCATCATGATGGGTTAATTGATTAAGTTGTTCAAGATTAACTAAATTAGTAAACTGTTAATTATTCCACCTTATCAGCCAAATGAAACAAAAATAATTGGATCAAAGTGAATTCTAGAAAATTCTCAAACAAACACTCTCCCTTAGTTACAATGAATGAATTCTCATCATGTAAGATCATCTGGTTATGAAAAAAAAGAGAGAGAGAGAGTAAGAAATCTCACTTACTGTGCTATCAAGACCATTTAGCTTAGGTATAGATCTAACTTGAGAGGGGATATCTAACTTGACTTAACTAAAGGCATATCTCTCCCAGGCAAGAAAGTAGATGCCATTGAGAATTAAATCACAAAAACTGAATTTGAGTCAGCTTAAATCTGAATTTTGAATAATCATAATTTTTTGCATATAATCTATAGCAGCATATACAGAAAAGCAAAATTTTGGGCTACGAAAAATACAAGATTTGATATAATCTGCAGATGCATATCATCCACAAACCCCGTACAATCAAGTTCTATTCTTATATCCATGGCATAAAACAGCATAATTTTTTGTGAGTTTTAAATAGAATTTTTACTCACAATAATGTAAACAATATAAATTTAAGATAGTTGAAGCAGGAAGGATGTGTATAAGATCTGTGGTAAAAACAAACCAAATGTTATTTTTTTCAAAAGATTTGTAAACTTTACATAAGCTAGAAGCATTAAAATCTTGATCAGAATTATACTTAATAATAAATTTTGCTTTTTCTAAAGCATATTTTAATCCTCCTTTTTCCAGATCTTGTTAATCCATTAACAGACACCCATGTAAAATGAACATCACATTTTGCCTGTAAAAGTATGACACCTTTCAATAGGCCACATTATTATTTCATTGCAATAATTATATGACATCAATAACTGGTCCCTAATTGTACTGAATTTAAACTTAAATTCTTTTATCCTTAATTTTTATTTTTTATCTTACTTTTATTTATTTTTAGTATTTTTTAATTTTTAGAGTACCATTTATTTAATTTTTTGAAACTTTATCTTTTATCTAATACTAACATTTAAGCAGTCAACTAAAATTGTAAACGTATATATGAATTAAGATGAGGAAATTAAAGGGTCTATTCCCATTGGTATGCCAGTTGCAAGTTCAATAGGCCAGAACCCTTATAAATTTCTCCTTTTATGTTTATTTTTCTCTCATACATAATAAAGAATTTTTACACAATAGTTTTACCAAACTGAATTTTACATAACTTCCATATAAAAAAAAAGTTTATATTGTATACAGTGCCATATAATCCACAAAAATAAATGATAAAAATTTTAAAGTTACTATCTGTGGCTACTATAGGCAGAAAACGACATAAATTACAGAGTTTTAGAATTAGCATTGTCATTATTAGAATGCTTTCCTCTCACATTTTTCAAGAAGGAAAAACCTCTTTTTTCATAACAGAAAAGAATGTCATAAAGTTTAAGAAACTTTAAGAAGTCAACATTTAAGTCGAATAAGACTATAAGACATAAGACATTTTTAATACCGAATAAGACAATAAGACATTTAATTTCTATAAGAAGTCATAAAGTTCAAGAGATATGGAATTGTGATGGGTTACAGATAAAATAAATGGAACTTTATATTTTACTTCTTTCACAATGATACTGAGCATCTAATTTTGGTACAAGGCAAATGAACTTTTTTAATTACCCTTTCATACAAGCAATAAAAAATATCTTACATATTGCTAGACCGCCTCACAGCAGTAGCCAAAGCGGCTTCTATTTCATCTTCAGTAGAATCGGAATCAATAACTGCAGACTTTTGTTTAGTTTTCAGCACATTAACATTACCCAACAATGCTTGATAAGCAGCAGAGGCTGTAGAATAAAAATATTCAATACTGCAAACTAAAAGATAATTTTTTTTTATAGAATCATTTTTCTATTATAAAAGAAACTGAATGAAATATAAATAATTTTTATTACCAGTAAGAGGTACATCTTTTTCTGAAGAACTGTCACTTTCTGAAGCAGCTGAAATGTTTTCAGAGTGCAAAGGCAATGAAGGAACACCTGAGAATATTTTATCTGTACTTAAAATTATTCAAAATAAACTCTAACAAATAAATGCTATTATTAGATTAATCATGATAAACACTTATTTATGCCAGAAAATTTAATGAGCTAATGAAACCAACTGACAATATTATAATTAAAAAAATCATAACATCAGAAATAAAATTAACAAAAATAGGCATTTTTTCATATTATAAAAATGTATGCATACAACAGAGATTAAATAATAGAATGAATTAATGAAGTTGAATGCTTCGAGTATACTATAGTCTTAATAAATGACTGCTGAAAGGCTGAATTCAAATGTTAGTGACTTTTTTTTTGACAACATTATTGTAGTATCTCAATCCTGGCATTGAGCAGAAAAGCCTTCATTTGATTATTTTACACATTACACTGCAAGCTAAAAAACAATTAAACTTGTTGTTATAGAACTTGGCGATTTAGTTCATATGCTCACATCATGGAATAAATGTTAACTCATAGTTTGCTTTATTGCTGCAATAATTTATTTCTATATAATTTCATTTATTTGTATATTAAATATTAATTCTTCTTAATTAAATGCTGGGATGTGGAACTTTATTATTTCTTTACATATGTTATTACCAAATTAACATAATATGAATAGGAGTTAAATACAGATGCCAACTCTTCACATCAGCAGCAATAAATACTATTTATCAAAATGGTAACAAATGGCATTACACTATCTCCAGCACTCAGCTTTCTCAAACTAAAAATTATATGTTAATTTTAACAAATGTTCAGGTATTTTTCAATTGAAAATGTGATATTATACTCTTTCTTCAGTAAGTTCTAAATTTTTACAATTGTAGTTGAACAGTCACGTTTATTCAGGAGTGCAATATTTTTTCAGATATTGCTGAATGAAACAAAAAAACAAAAACAATATTCATAATGATTATTAATTCAATACCAATGTTAAATCATCAAAAAATGTCAAAACAAGTTTATTTCTATGAAATCCATATTGTCACCAAGTAGTTGGTTTCAGTGATAATGAACAAGTACCAAATATTGATGTAATGTTACTTACTGAGTAATTGCTGTACTTAAAGATAAAAATCATTACCTAATATTTATTAATAAATCATTATTCTTATCATAACATAACATGGTTTCAAGCTTTCGGACAACATTATAAAGACAAAGAAATGAACAAATTCAATCATAAATTTATAAAATATTAGATATCAACTGAACAACAAAAAAATCATAATTTCTTTTATTTACAGAAAGATTCTAAAACATTATATGACATTGAAATAGGGTTTTAAATACAGAATGAAAAAAATTAAATAAAAGACTGATTATATTATATTTTTAGGCTACTATTTTACATACTGAAAATAAGGAGATATTCAGATACTCACCTTGACTTGATGAATCACTTTTTATAGCATTAGAATTATTATTTTCTTTCATTTTATCATTGTTATCAGTTGGTTTTGTTTGTAATACATGAGCAGTTTTCACATGAGAGAGCGATTTTTCATTTAATTCAGAATAAGCATTTCTTTCATCAACAGCTAGAGAGCTATTTTGACTAATGGAAACTTCATCAAATTTGTGACTATTTGAATTTTTCCTTTTGTCAGATTCTAAAAAGTCAAATTCATGATTCATACTTTCATCATCACTTTTTGATATCGCTCTTTCAAAATTTCCATCATTTGACAATAAATCATCTTGTATTTCTATATATTGCTTTTCTTCTGAGTGAGTAATAAAATCACCAGTCAATGCATTATTAGTAGGAGTTTTGGTAACTTTTTCATTACTTGGTTCATTTAAGGATATTTGTTCTCTAGCATTGCTTTCTTCAGCTTTGAAAGATACACGCTTATTTACAGCAATATGACTTTCTTCATTTATTGCAGATGCATTAAACTCAGACGTGCTTGGTTTAGGATCTAAATTATAATTTTCTTTAACAGCCTCTGGTATAATATTGTCCTCCTTAAATACTAGAGTCTTATGAGGGTCAATTTCATGTGAAAGTTTTTGACTAGTTTCTTTAATAAAAGTTTCATTAGTAACTACTGTAGTTCTGTTATCATTTAATGCATACATTTGTGGATTCACTGTTAAAGGATAATGGCAATTTTCACAAAATATATGCTCTGTTTGAATTAATTTAGAATGGAGTTCAGGTTTTGATAAAGCATAATTAGATGGAAAATTTACATGTGATATATCATTTTGAATTCTAGGAACAAATTCATTTAATGATAAAGTTGGAGTTAAAACTTGAGGAGTGTTCTGAAGTAAAGCACTGGTATAATACGATGGAAGAATCCTATCATAGTTATCACTAACTGAAGGCCATGATGAAGTACTGGAATTTATAGTTATATTCTAAAGACAAGGGAAAGTAAAAAAAAAAAAATGCAATTAATATAATCAAATATGTATAAATAAGTTTATAATACTCAAGCAAAGTTCATTAATAATTTGAAACATACCACTTTATGAAATCCTGTTTGTATTTGTTTACTTTTTTGTTACATAATCTACAAAATAACTTTAAAGTTTTATTAAACTTCAAAGGCATACAGTTTTAAAATAAAATTGTTAATTTGCAGTGAACTATATAGAGGAGACAATCTATTATTTCAGTTTTTTAACTAGAAAAAAAAAGAACAGCAATCATCTAAAGATAAATAAAAACAATAAAAGTGGAACAATGGATGGGAATCAAACTTTTATAAAAGTAAACAAAATGTACTGCTTATCCTACTTGGATGTAAATTAGTGATAGAAAAATCCTGGAGAATGGTTAAAGAATAGATAGAGAGATAAGAATTAAAAATGCTTTACAGAAGATTAAATTAATAATTAACTATGATAATAAAATTTTCATCTTTCTAACAAACATAAAAATTAGAAACCATCAAGATTACTGTCTTTTGCATATCGTTTCATTTTCCACTTATATTTATAACAATTTTTAAATATAGCTGCAGCATAAAAAACTTCTTTTTTAAAGAGGTTTTTGAAAAAAACATTTGGTTAATTTTATGCTAAGAATATAAATACAGAACTTGATTAATATGTCAAAAAATAAATAGGTACCAGATTAAAGATAGAAAATTTTGGTAATTGATAATTTTTAAAAACTAGTTTTCTTTTTCTTTTATACCATAAAAAAAAAAGAAGAAAACTTTAGTTTTGCTAACTCTAATATGCAGCCTTTAGTTTTACAATTTTTATTGTTGATAGTACTGCTTGAAGATAAATTCAATTTTTTGGATGTTAATAATATGTGTTTAATGGGAAAAAAATCATGCAGTTCAAAGCTAAAAATCAGATAACTAAAAAACTCATTCAAATTAAAGTGAATTTCTTTAATTAACTTTTTATTTTGAGTTATATTAAAAAAAAAAAATTAAAACCTAAAATAAATAGAATTAATAAAATATTTACAGTTTAAAAGAAATATGATTGTTCTCAATCAAATGATTTATTTATTCATATTAAAGTATTTATAAAAGAAACTGAAAAATAAAATTATAATCCTAATTATGTAAAATTCAAATCATTTTTAATGCAATTACTAATCATAACATCAAATAATACACATTTGACTACAAATGCATTTGTAATTATTTTTTCAAACCACAATTTAATATTTTAAATAGATATATAACTATTCATTGAATGAATTTCCTTCTAAAAATAAAATGTATAGAAAATAATGCAAATTTACAAAAGTGAAGTTTAGCAGTGATATACAAAGTAAATTAAAATAAGATATTAAGCTAAAATGTTGGAAATTACAAAAAAGTTAATAATGAAGTTTTGTATGATTAAAGTTTAAAATAAGAGAAATATGTAGATAATGAATTTTACATTCTAATATTGCAAACATAACTTTCATCACAAAAATTAATTGAATGTAGTATAATTTGTTAACTTTTACAGTGAACATAATTTGTGTTGAAAATCATTAAAATAATTTTATTTGAAATTATTTTTAATATTGGTATTATATTAATGAGAATTTTTTTTTCAGTAGATTGGGTGATTAGTTAATAATTCTCATTTTCCTAAGCTCACATTTAAAGGTTAGTTAAAATAAATAATGGTGATATGTAAGGTATGACACTTTTCTGTAAGTCTTGACACAAAGGAGTCAGTTCGGAAAGGGAGAAAGAAAAGGTCAATCCTCTATTTCCCCCTGTGTGGGGGAAAAAAAGGAAAGGACATGAGAGTAGGGAAACATTAACAAATTTGGGGAGATGTGACACAGATTTCTGAATTTAAATGTGTATTTAGTATAATAGGCATGGTATTTAGTATAACTTTTTATCACTTATGTTTACTTGTGATGTTAACATCCAAGTCCTTTAATTCATTGCTTAAAATGACTTTTTTATATATAATACAATTCCTTATGATTAATTCTATTTTATTTTTGTAGCATTAAATAATGAATTGATATTTTTTTAGGTTACCTAGTGGTAGAAATATTCCACTATATGTGAATATAATCTTTTTATTATTTTTTTATATTAATTACATATCTGCGTAATGCTTCAATCTTGAAGAATGTACTAAGGTATGTCATGTTTCTGTAAGTCCCAAAATAAGGGGTCAGTTCGGAAAAGAAGAAGGAAGAGGTCACTCCTTTCTTTTCCCATAGGAAAACAAATCAAAAGGAAATCATATTGGTACTCGATTTTAATTTAACTTTATATCACTCAAACATTCCTTGGCTAGCTGAAATTCTTTTCATTAAGTGAAGATTAAAATTTCAATCATTTTAACAGGAATGCTAAGTGCAACATTAAGACACAATTCTTGTAAGAAGACTGAAATTCAACTACATAATATTATTTATTTTATACAACACAAAGCAATGACTACAACTCAAAGCCTAAACTAAAGCTAGCAAAACTTTTTAAATAAAAATTATGGATCACCTCGCGGTTGCCACACTACCAGAGTCAACATTGGTCTCATGAAAGTTCAGATGAAACCTCGCATTACAGCTTCTTAAAAATTTCTCGTGTAAAATAGAAAAGTGGCACATATTTTACTTAATTTATTAGATTGAGTATCTGCATAACGCTTCAACTTTGAGGGATGTAAGGTATGTCATGTTTCTGTAAGTCATTAAACAAGGGGGTCAGTTCGGAGAAGGAAGAGGTCATTCCTTTCTTTCTTTATGGGAAAACAAATAAAAAAAAAAAGGGAAGGACACGAGAGTAGGGAAGATATAAAAATTTCAGCAAGTATGAAATAGATTTTAACTTAATCAGAGTTCCAGTTGCCAATAGTTAATTAACAGAAAGATGAGAACATCAATTGATGCTGAGATCAATCACAAGTCAGAGAAGTTAATTGCAATTGGTGTTGAAATAGAATTAGTGACACAGAAGCAGATTCAACCAATGCACAGGTCTGGTAGCTTCATTTGTCTGAGATTTGGTGTGGTTAGTCACTCCATGATCATTTTGAAAACATTTTAATGGCTAATTAGACAGCGACTTACAATTTAATACAGAATTCCGAACCACTAACAAACATCCATTCGTCTGAGAATATTAAATAAATTCAATTGACATTAAGGTCTATTGCTTATAGTGTAAATGAGGTAAAGTTTTTCTTAATTAATTAATAATATTTTCAGCAATGCAGATAATAAATTTTTGATTATGTATTAGTTGCAAATAAAATAGATTGTACAATATCCTAAACAAATTCTGAAGATGATTGAGGGCAAACACCACATCATTGTTACAATGCTATATACTTACTCTTAAAGCCTTAAGCTTTTCTAACTTTAAAGACATTTGATCAGTACGTTTGTCTAATTCTTCCATCTGTTTCATCACGTCTCTGTAAGTTTTTTCAGTTTCCTGTTCTCTTTTATTCACTTTTTGTAGATACTCTTGAAGAGGCAAATTGATATTTCTACAAATATAGGATATCAATGCCTTTTAAGGATTTTAGCTTATAAAAATTATTTGAATAATTTTATTAATTGATTAATATGAAACATTGAAAATATGTTAATTAAAAATAAGAAGAGCTCTCATCATATTAGCTAATCTAACAAAAAAGATTAATTGATTTGATTAATTATTAAACATATACACTTGTTTTTTTAAAGTTACCACAATAGAGAAGCCTATTTGATTCTGATTTCTAAATTACAAAGTAATTTTTATCAAACTCACTAATAATAAAAATACTGAAGCAAAATTATCAATTATACTTTACAATTGCATTACTTTAAATTAAAAAAAAATTCTGATTTATAGATATTCTTCAACAATATCAATTTCAGTAAACTTCAGATTCAAAGAAATCTTAATTCTTTTCTACTTTGTTAAGCATGATTTATTTGCAAGATCTCTATTATTTAACACATATTCTTTATGGACCAGTGGAATGATTAAAATATATATACAGATGGAAGAGGATTCATATCCCCAAATATTTTAAAACTAAAGAGTTTATCTCAATTTTTTTCCTTCTTTTATTCTACTTGCATTCCCTAATTAATATATCACGCAAGAAGGCAAAGAAAAAAAAAATATATCATCAATACTAAATCAAAGGATTAAATGAAATATCAGTTTAAAAATCCAAAAACCTCAATGTGTGTATAAAAATCTATCTATTGTATAATATTATTTAGAATGCATTTATTATATATTAAATACTTTATAAAGTTAAAAATAATTGTTCATAATGCAGAAAATTATTTAAGATGATCATATTTCATTTAGATACATTATTTTCATATTTCGTGATTTGATTATCATTTTTCTTTGATATAAAATGCACGATTATTGAAACATAAAAATAAGTTAATGAATTGAAAGTTGATAATCTTAAGTGTTATATGCTGATAACCTTCAAGCAAAATTAATTCAATTACTAATTGTATATTGATCAATTTTAACCAAGACCATTAAAAATTTTTTTCTGGTTTTTGTTATTAAACTTACAATATTTTTTTGTTTATATTATATTTTAGTTAAATATTAGATTATATGAATACAAAAATATTTTTTACTATATAAATTTATATGTAATTAAAAAATTTATTTATAAATACGAAGAAATTGTTTTTCAAATTTAATCATAAATGAGAACAAATCTATATTTTAAATTATGAGCCCGAGTGACCACAAGGATAGTAAATTAAATTTTTGATCGAAGGGATCTTGATTCAAGACCCGATCAGAAATGGGAAACTGAAAGCTCCTGTGTAAGACAGAGCATGATAAAACCATAAGCTGGGAAATCTTTCAATTGAGTCAAGGAAAAAGGTGAAAATTTCACAGATTGCCATCCTTTTGAAGTTATTTTAAAATTATGGAGAGCTGAATTGGGTGTGAAGCTGATTCCTAGAGTGCATTTTTGGGTAATTTTGATTCTATTATATATCTGCTATTTAAATTCTTATACTTTAACAGCCATCTGCCAACATATTTAAAATTAATAATAAATCAGTATTAAAACACACACTTTAATGCATATAAAAATATAACTAAGTAAATAATAATAATTAAAGGATTGCTTACTTTTTCAAATTGATACTATTATTAATATTCATTTCCGTATTTAAGAAATGAAGTTCCCTAAAATAATAAAATATACAAATAAAATACATATATATAAACCCAAAGTTTAAAATATACAAATGAAATATGTGATATAAAATGCACAAATATTTGAACATAAAAACAAGTTAATAAATTATTAGTTAATAATTTTAAAAGTTATATGCTGATAAAATGTAAAAAAAAAAAAAAAAAAAGTTCAATTACTACTTATAAATTGATTAATTTTAATCAAAGGCTATTTAAAAATTGTGTTCTGATTTTTTTGTTAAAATTAAATTTATAAATTTTTTTTATATTTTATTTCAGCTAAATATTACAAAGAATTAAATGAATATAAAAATAATTTTTAATATATAAAATTCATATGCAATTAAAAATTTTACTTAGAATAAATGGAAGGAATAAGTTGGAAAAATTTTCATATTGAATTATAAATAAGAACAAATCTATATTTTAAATTATGAATCTGAGTGGCTTAAAAGATGACAATAATGACTAAAACATACATTTTTTTAACTTTTAAAATAAATTTTAAAATTTTTTTTAGTTTTAACAAAAACTTTAATTTTTAAAATAAAATTTCTTTATCACTATGCAATTTCCTAACCAAATCTATTAGAATCAAAATTTTTCATTGAAATTACAAATTTAGTTATTATTCATACACTTTCTCCAACATAACTTCTGGTTTTGAAATATAAAAGAAGGAAAAAAAATAAATAAATAAATAAAATTTAAGGATTTTAATACAAATATTCATAACTTTTGTTTTTCAAAAGTTATGAATATTTAATTAAAAAATAAAACATAATGGTTTCATTTCTTAATTAGTCTATAACATCTCTTAATTAGTCTATAACATGCAAAATAACTAATACAACACTATTTCTTTACCTCTTTTTAAATTCTTCAAATAAAGCTGCAGTTTTACGATGAAATTCAGCTGCCATAGTTAATTCTCTACATTAAAATAATGACATAATTTATAAATTTAATAAAAGTTACATAATTACAAATTCTAGTTCATACATTGGCTACATAGAAGCTTAGGAACACAGGGATTTAGCAACATTTTTTTTTATTGATACAAATATGGTTAAACAAATTTTATAATAAAATGAAATTTATAATAAATTAATAGCCACATGTTTATGACAATCTTTTTTTCTAAAATTATTTAAGAAATCTTTTTAAATAGCACTAAAAAAACATGTAAAAACTGTTTTTAAAAATTGTTATAGAATTGCTTTCTTTTTTACTTAATTGTGATCACATTTTAATAATATAACATTAATTTTAAAAAATTAAAATATGTTATAGTACATAACAAAACAAAAAAGTTAATTCGAAGTAATTACTAAAAAAAATATCGCTAATAAAATAAAACTTTAATATTAAAAATATAAAAAAACCATTCAAAATGCAAACACACGAAAATTCTATATTACTTAGATATACGGTATTCCGTCAATTACGAATAAAATAATTTTAAAGCAGTGACAATAAGAATCTAATTCAAATTACGGAACAGAAACCATCCAAACATAAATAGTTGGAAGTGAACAAGTTGACAGTTAAGTTTTAGAAAGTCATGGGATTTAAATTTTTAAATTAAAATTGTCAAGGAATACCTAATATAATAGTTAACTTAAAGAATTACTTAAATTTTTAAACTTCAGGTTTATTTCAATGCTTTGAACAACTTTTTTCGACATATATTTTTGTGTTTTGTAGTACTATTTAATTATGACATCATTTCTTAGTTGTAACCGCGGCAAACTTGTGATATAATTTTTTCGGTTTTATCTATTTACTTTTTATTTCGAGATTCGCGAACGAAGTGTGGAAAATTCGAAAGGTACATTGATCCCATGCTAATTGGTCTCTTATAAAAATAAAAGAATTAATAATAAGTACGCATATATTTGTAAATGTAAAATTGTGATTAATATATCACTTTACTCTCATTTATGATATTTATTAAATAATAATATTAAAGAATTTTGTTCAAAAAGGAATATTATCTATAGTAGTAATCAGTAACTTAAAACTAAAATTAATCTTGGAGGCGGAGATAAGACAGTTTTCATCTAATATTTTTCTAAGTTTTACCTTCAAATATGTTTTGAAAAAAAAAAAAAAAAGGGTTTCGTTTAGAAATTTAAATCTTTTTTTTCAGTAGATGCTTTTTTATAATTTATTAAAATTATATTCTTATCTAATTATTTTGTTTCAAAATAATTATTATTTATTATATATTTTTTTTAGGTGCAATCATGGGCTGGAATTTGGTTATAGTAATTTTGGCTGTAGGAGTTTACTGCTTGACTTCTGACTTTTTTAAAAAAGTAAATCCTGTCAGTTATAGGTAAATTCTGTTATTATATTTAAATTTCATTAACTAGTGACACTACAACTACTTAAAAATTGTACCATGCAAATTATGTAAAAACTTTATTTCATCATTTTTCTTATTAAAAGATAAATAGTACTAGCATATTAAAAAGGCACTTACTCCATTATTATCAATAAAATGCAGGTTAAAATTTAAAAAATGTTGATTATATGCATTGTTCATTTATTTCTGATTCCAATTTTTTAGTAAAAAAGATGTCAGAAATTTATTTATTAAAGATATTATTTTGGTTATATTTGTTATGTAAAAAAAATTATATTTTTAATTTAAAAATTCCCCATTAAATTGAAAGAGTTATTTTAAATTGAACTTAGATTTATGTTTGAATTGTGAATTAACTGATGAGCTTTAATATAATTTTCTATGTATTAAAAAAATCATGAAAAATTAAAATTTATATTTTATTTATACATGAAAATTAAGTTAGTACCCCCAAATTTTTTTTTAATGTAACTTAATGTATTTTTATTTTTACTGAAGGGAGAAAACAAAGTAATGTGTTAAGCAGATTTACAGGCATTATTTTATTATTATTAAAATAATACAATTCACTATAATGTGCCCATCTAGGGACAAATATTTTATCAATATTATAATTTGACAACATTGTTTTAAAGAAGAAGTGATAAAATAATTACCAGATGTTATGCGATAAATGTAGAAATATATGAAATATATATTGTATTTACCCCTTTTTTTTTTTTTTTTTTTTTTTTTTTTTTTTTTTTAACCTGGATTTAATTTTTTATTTTTTTCTTCTGAATGTTTAATCATTTAAACACATTAACTAACAAGTTAATATTTTTCTCTTAACAGTAATTGTACACTCATTTGAATTTTTAAAGTTATTATTTAATTGATAATACAGTACTGTAGCAACTAAATTTGAATTCTGAATTCTGTAAACTAAAATATAGTATTACTTATTAGAATATCTTACTTCAACACATCTGATTATATATAACTTAAATTTCATACAGCAATTATTTGTAAAAGCAGGACTAAAAAATTACAAAAAAATTTATTTCTCACTAAATACATATATGTAGTTAAATTTTTAGTAGGTTTTTTTTCATGTCTGATGATAGTTCTTTTTTTAGAGGATAACCTTCTATCCACATTATTTTAACTCTTATAGTGTCTAGTACTGTATTAGAAAATATTCAAATGCAAAAAATATTTATGTTCTTATATTTTTTGTAGGTGTTTATTAATCAGACAGGTTTTTTGTTTGAAACATAGTGTGAAATTTTGATTTATTATTTAAAATTATGATAATTCAAATATTAGTTACATTTGAATGCCTTGTCTGTCATATATAATTTTTTTTATATTGATAATAATAATAAAAAATAGTTAAGTTGTTAAAATTATATTTTTGATCTTATGAAGTCATTGAAGTAAAATATAATATTTATACTAATTGTTTGCAAAAAATTATTCTGTAATAAAATTTTATTCATATTTCTGATCTTTTTATTAAAAAAAAAAAAAAAAACGTTGAAATTTTAAGCTTAAAATTCACTAAATTTCGAGCAGCAGCGGATATTTTCTGCCATTCCTCTAGAGTTTTTTTTTTTTTTTAAATGTTTTTTCTTTCCCTAATTTTTCGTAATTCCACAACTGCTGAATGAAATTAATATTGGATACTAGAGAAAAGTTTTGATTTGTTTTTGTGCATTGTAAAGCAAATATTCTAGTATGTGTGGGATAATTTTTTCTTTCAATATATAATCTCTCTCAAATCTCAATTTAGAGGAGTTTTGATGCAGGTTACTTTTCAGAATACTCAGATGGTTGTACTGACTATTCCATAGAGAATGTTTAAAATACATTATCTAAACAGCTGATTTGCACCACAAAATCAAAATAGAATCGATATGTCACAGCACCTATCATATTTTTTTGTCAAATTTTTTCTATATTTGGCTGATTTACATACATTCCTGAAAATTTTACATGTTGATTTATATGTTATTTTTTTGGTATAAAATAAGTGAACAGAAAATTAATATTTCTATAATTTATTCTTTTTAAATTTTTATTTCAAAACAATAAGGAACATTTTCCAACAAATTGTGTCTTGTGTTTATTGTAAAAAAAAATTAGACTGCATAACTTGAAATATAAAATATATACTCAATTTTTTGTATGTAGTATTAATTGTAGAACAATTATTTTTAATAATTTATAATGTCATATATTTTTATTAAAAGAAATTATTTTTAAAATATAGTTATACTTTTAGAACAATTTTGTGATTTAAAATAAGTTTTGCAGTGTTTTAAAATATTTAAAATAATTTATTTTTTCAAGGGTTTCACTTCCTGAAAAATTTAGTGGTGGCTTAGTACCTAATGAATTGTTAGATAAAGCAGAACATCTCCATGCTGATGCTCTTCATTGGGCAGAATCTTTTGCAGAATATAAAGGTAAGAAGGAAAAAAAAATATATATATTTATGAAGTTGTATTTTGAAACTTTTACCTGAAAACATAATTATGAAGTCCTTTCTTATTAAATATTGAAATATGATTTGAATTGATAAAATATTATATTTGATAACTAAAAATTGAATTTATTTTTTAACAAATTGATAAAATTCATTACTCTGTATAATATAACAGTTAATAAATACATGATTCCTTGGGTTAAATAAATGTTTAGTGTCTAATAAGAAACTGAGTAGCAAAGAAAAGTTTTTTATAATGAATTAATTGTTAGCTTTGGCATTTGAAATAGTTGTTTTAGCCATGTTAGTTGCATCAATATTCTCCAAAACCACATTATATTAATATTTGAATATGTTTTGAAGTATTACCATGTTTAGAATAATGCTTTTCTGTGTTACTTTAGTAAAAAAGTGAGGGGTGAGATGAAGTAAATAAACGAAAGTTTATGCTAGGAGTTAGAAAGTTTAGCTACAGTGCATGTAATGATATACCTACAGTGCATGTATGATATGCATTTTCTAAGCATGCTTTAAATTCTTCAATGATGTTTGTAGATCAGTGATGTCTTGTATGCTGTTCATTTCATTAAAAAGAGAGATACAAAAAGTCTGAAGTAATTAGGCATTTTGAAGGATGACTTCTTTAATAATTGAAAAGAAATAAAAATACTAAAGTTTAATTAAATTATCTAAAAATGTTTTTGTCTTAATTTATTAAAATAATGAAATAACTTATGAAACTTTAAAAAATGTGATGTACTTCCTTATGATAGCCCCTATTATTTACATATATTAACATGATTGTCAAGAATTCTTCTAGCAGCAGACTTATTGTAAGTAACAGTGGTTAGGACTGTCTGCAGTTTGGCAATCTTTGGCAACAATTTATTGTGAGGGTTCTAATAATAATGAATCAGATAAATAGAACTGAAATCATGAATTTAATGCTTCTATTGAAAAGTTTTGCAAAACTTTCTATTTATAAACAGTATTTTTTATTTTAATATACTTTTAAATTAAAAAATAAATTCAATGTTTATTAATAAGAAATGTATAGCTGTCTGTTTTAGTATTATATTATAGTTATTAAAAATGAAAAATATTCAGTTCAATATTAGTTTATCTTTCATTTTACATAACAAATATTTAATATTTATTTGTAAATTTTTATCAATCAGGTAAACTTTATACTGGATTAGGAGATGGCAGAATTGTTAGAATAATAAATAAAGAAGTTGTTCCAATACTTCGCACTGGAGAAACATGTGGTAAATTACTTTAAATCTTTAATTAGATTGAAAAAAAAAAGTATATATATAAATGTTGTTTTCATAATCCTCATTATTATCATTATCACATTTTATATCAAGTTGTGCTAAAAAATTTAACTCTATATATTATTTATTTTCATTATTTCACAATTAAAAAAATACCAATAATTGTTTATTACAATTAGTTACAATTACAATATATATAATATTCCACCCAAAGAATTTTTCACTGAAATTGTATATTCGTGTATATATATATATATATACAAATAATATATAACATAATAAACAATTATTAGTATTTTTTTTTAATTGTGAAATAATGAAAATAAATAATATACAGAGTTAAATTCTTTATATATATATATATATATATATATATATATATATATATATATAATGTATATATATATTTATATATATACACCCACACCCAAGCTTTTTCGAAAGCAAAAGTTCTGTTTTGCTTAATACTAATATATTTGTATAATATAAATAATTATATAATCCATATTGTTTACAAATTTATAATGTCTATTAAAAAATATTTAGTTTTAAGCTGTAAAACATTAAATTAAACAGAACTTTAACTCTGAAAATTATTTTGAGAAAACTTTGTAAATGAAAAGTATTTTTAAAAAAAAAGTTTAATACATAAAAAAATAAATAACCTATAAAATTAAAGTTTTTTTTTGTAATTGGAATGACAATTTTTGTTGTTTCTATGTCAATTTTTATATTAAAATATTCTGGAAAGTATTTTGCATCATTCTCAGGTAACGAAAAATTTCGAGGTCCATATTTATTCACATTCTTTTATATTTCATACCAATCAATATTTTTAAAATTTTTATACTTTTTAGAGGGACAACACGAAGAACATATTTGTGGAAGACCTTTGGGATTAACTTTTAACAAAGCTGGTCGGCTTTTTGTTGCAGATGCTTATCTTGGGCTTCTTAGTATTGATATAAATACTGGTGAGCAAATTTATTTTAAATGTCTTAGATTAGCAAAAAAGAGAAGTCAATATTTTGTATTAGTAATAAGTATGATAAAAGTTCAATTTTCATTTTTATTGTTTTCAAAAATATTTTTATGTGCTGAAATAATTTTTTTTCAATTTAAAAACAATATAAACTTGTGTACCCAGCAATGCTTTGCTATTGCTAAATTTCAGTTTATATATAAATGCAACTGAAGTTAGTTCCATATAAATTGATTTATTCAATTAAACTAAATGGTAGGAATTGAATTTTGTATAATTTTTTTTCTGTTTTATTACTGTTTTATTTTTGAGATTTTTTTCTTTCTTCTTCAGCTTGTTAAACTATTTGACTATACATTGAAATCTAATTTTGTAGTATTTTATTCATTAACTTTTTATATTGAAAATTTCAGGGTAAAAGGCTTTTTTTTTAGTATTTGACGAAATGTGAAAAAATATGATCTTCAGTTAACACTTTAAAAAGAACACGTTACTTATCATATTTCACTCAAACTACACTAAGCACTCTCAGTACTAATAAATTGTGAAATTTCCAGCAAAACAAGTCAAGTAGTTTTTGAGTCTATTGGGTACACACATATGAACATTGTCTTTCATTTAGATTCATATAAAAACGACTTCCTGTCTGCATCCTGTTTTTTCACTATATGTCAGTTTTGCATTTTATTCAAAATATATACTCTATACACTTGTGACACTACTAAGAACAAATTGTGAAATATTCTGCAAAATTAATCAAATGATTTTTGAGTTTAGGACACATTCACATGCATACATTGCTTTTTTATTTATATAGATGTTGGTATTTTAAAAATAATTATTTTTTGAAATTTTTTTTTATTAAACATTGACTACCTGCTTCAGAATAATACCTAAGTTAATATTTTTTTACTACATATATGATTCTATGTACAAAATATACAGAACTTTAACTCTGAAAAATTTTGTGAGGAAATTTTGTAAATGAAAAGTAGATTTTAAAAAAATGTTTCATACATAAAGAAATAAAAAACATAAATAACATAAAATTTGAATTTTTATTTTTTAACTGGAATGTCAATTTTGTTGTTCCTATGTAAGTTTTCATATTTAAATATTCTGGAAAGTATTTTGTATCATTCTTAATTATTTGTATAAAATTTTATATTAAAAGTTAGCACTGTTTTAACATTAAAATTAATAGACTATTCTAGGTTTAACTTAATAAGTTATTATTTCTTAATTGATTCAGTTTGCTTGATTAAAACTGATTACTCCTATTATACAATCAGAAAGAAAATATGCTATTCTTTGTAAATAGTAAATTTATAGGGATAACTTTTGAGAAAAATATAACATTGTTTGATGTATTTATAATCTGATCACAGAGTGCTTGAAAAGGTAAATATCCAGTTTAACGGCAGAAATGAGCAAATCAATTACAGTAAAAGCCAGTCAGATATGTGTTAGATGTCAGATGTTATAGTAAAAGCTAGTCAGATATGTGTGTTGCAAAGCTGCTTTGAAAAAAATGTGTAACAGTTAGTGTGAAATTTTTTTCATTTAATTTTTCTTTTAATATTGTGCAATCTAAAATTTTAATTGTTAAAAATTGAAATTCCTTTTATTGCAATTAAAATCTCTTCCAAATGACATTTAATTCCCTTTGATGTCGTTCTTTTTGAATTTGTCTGACTCGATTACTTGCTAATTTTCCTCACTATCTGTGGTCCGATTATACTTATGTGTATGTTAACTAAATATCATATATAATTTCCTAGATTACTGATATTTTTGTAAATTATTGGATTAGACATTCCTGGGGATTTATTATTTATTTTAAGAATTTATTAATATACAAAATCATCGTCATCCGATTAATACGTTTTGAAATTTATGTAGTATGTTGTTGTTGTTGTTGTTTCTTATCCCACTTGGCTGGCCAAGCCCACGAGCCCATACGTACTCATGATTGAAGGGGAAGGAAGCAGCTTCTGTTGTGATGGAGCACCCCGTAGGTAGAAGCCTGACTTTTGCTCCATGACGCTCTTACAGTCATAGGAGACCGGGACCTACGGCTTAAAGTGGATTCCGAACCACTACAAACATCCATGGCACCGCCGGGATTCGAACCCGAAACCTGTGGCACCGAGCGGCAGAGCGCTAGACACTCGGCCATTCAGGTCCCAAATTTGCCAACGGCACGCAGTGTTCCCAGGTGGTCACCCACCCAAGTACTGACCGCGCCCAATGATGCTTAACTTCGGTGATCTAACGAGAACCGGTATATTCAGCATGGTACGGCCGTTGGCATGGTATGTCAGATATAAAATACTACTTTTTGTTTTGAAAATATTAATTTATTATATTTGATGGTTATTTTAGGTAAAAAAGTCAACCTTTTGCCATCAAAAACTGTAGTTGATGGTGCCCCTTTAATGTTTTTGAATTCTTTGACTTTTGATGCAAAAGAAGAAAACCTATACATAACTCAGTCAAGTACTAGATGGAATATCAGTTCTGTTCTTGTAAGCATTATTGAGCATGACACTTCTGGCAGGTGAGTTCATTTTGTGAAATAATTTCGTTTTAATATATTAAATTGTAAGGTAATTATTTAAATTTTAGAGAGATTTATGCAAATAATTTAGCTAATTATATTTAAGAATTTATTAGAGTAAGTTTGTTTTATTCTATTTCTTTGCAGGAAATATTTAAAAATAAATAAGTAGCATCATTTGTTTAGTTGCAGATATTAAAAATTACTTTCAATGTTGGTATTTTTAAAAATAATCAATGATTTTTAATAATTAATGTTTGTAAAAATGACTGTTAATTATTTCAAAAATTAATCTTAAATAAAATATAAAATATTTCAATATATTTAGGTTTCACAAAAGTATAAAATCGGTAGCTTGGTTTCAATTCAATAAAATATACTTGTTAATATTTAATTTTTAGTAGTATCTTTTGCTTGATGGTGAGATGTAGTTCGAGAAAGAATCTTTCAGGGGTGTCACTCTAGAATAGTATTAAGAGGATTAATATTAGGAATGATTTTATTTATTGTTAGAGAAGTTTTTTTTTTATTTATTTATTTTTTTTTAGCCTTTTTTCATTCTAGACTAAATCTTACAGTGGAATTAGGTGTAATATGACCCCCCAGAAGGTATTAAGGCTTTTAGTCCTTTTCAAGTTCCTTTATTAAATACTGTAATTTTATTAGCTTCTGGTGTTACTGTTACATGAGCTCATCAGTCTATTTTAAATGAAAATTGAAAAAGAGCTAATTCTTCTTTAGCTCTTACTTGAATATTAGGAATTTATTTTTTTATCTCTTCAGGGATTTGAATATTTATAGCCGAGTTTAGAATTTCTGACTCTGTATTTGGATCAGTATTCTTTATAGCAACTGGGTTTCATGGATTTCATGTAATTGTAGGAAGATTATTTTTATTTGTAATATGATTACATTTAGTTAAATCTCATTTTAGAAGAAGACATCATTTTGGGTTTCAATTGCTGCTTGGTATTGACATTTTGTTGATGTAGTTTGGTTATTCTTATTCTCTGTAGTATATTGATGAGGGACTTAATATATTAGTATAATCATAGTTTATTAGCATTGTATTTTTGTCTTGTTTCATTCAAAGATATTTTTAAGAGAGATATTCTATATGAAATTTCGATACCTGAATGTTCAACAAGTATTATAGAAATTTGTGATTAACTGCTAAAATATTATAATGCCATATATTATTATCTATGGCATAAATATTATAAGGCCATATATTATTTGATTCTTCTTAATATATTTTTCTTAGATAGAAATTATTTCAGGGGTTTTTAATGTTGAAATTAATTACTTTTTTCTTTTTTTTTTTAATAACATAGAAGTTTCATAAACTTTTATAAGTTCATACAAGTTTCATTCATTAACATATAAGTATTTATTTTTAATATAGTATAATATTCCTGTTTTTATATAATTTGAAATAATTAAAAATTAAAAAGATATATAATTGTTGATTTATTTTTAAAAAAATTTATAAAAATTCTTGTAAATATGTTTTTACCTTCCATTCAAATCGGTATATTTTGCATTTTTGTTTTTGTATATATTAGATTACTCAAATACAACTTAAAGACTAAAGAAATATCTGTTGTGTTGAAAGATCTTGCATTTGCCAATGGTGTTGTATTGACTCATGATGGAAATGCATTGTTAGTTGCAGAAGGAAGCAATAATAAAGTTTTCAAGTGAGTATAGCAGCTTATTCAATCATTATAAAATTGTAATTTTTTATAACTAATAAAAATAATAGTATATATATATAAATAAAATTTATATAAAATCGCATTTTATAAGAATATTGATTCTTTAACTTCTTTAAATTCCATTAAATCAATTTCATCATAAAATTAATGTTGAAATTGTTATTCTTTAACACAAAATTTGTAATATATATTTGAAATATACATTTAAAACAACATTAGTAATTTTGTAGTTTAATTGTAATTGATAATTACATTAACAATTTTATAGTTTCATTTTTTTTAATTGAAACTCAGAAGAAACTGCAAAATTATTAAATGGGGGATGTAGGGCAAAAATTTTATATGTGAGTTTTCCTTTGTTTTTTGAAAATTATTCTACTATAGTAATTCATTTCCTTGTTAAAACAAATATTTAAGCATTTAAAATGCTTATTTTTGTATGGTATTGCATTTGATTTTTGCTTATGACTATGAATTTGAGGTATAAATATTAGAAAAAATTCAATATTTAGTAGAATATAAAGTTAATCTTAGTAAGTATCTTATAAAACATAAATGTAGCAGAAAAATATTATGTATTGATTGAAATTATTCACTAATTGTTTGTTAAATATTAAATGAGAAGTACTAAATGTTTCAAATGAATCATCTTCGATTCATATCTTTGAAATCCACTGCAGAAAAGTAAAACTAAACTAAAAAAAAAAAAACTAACTAAAACTAAACTAAAAATAATTAAATTCTAAAAAGAATTAAATTCCAAATACAGCTCATTCAGCCAGCATATTTGGGACTACAGTCATGCTGGATTGTCAAACATCAGTACAGTTTTAATTTGGAATTACAAAAATAAATAATTCAAGATACAAATTTAAAGGATTAACATATGTACATATTTAATGTGTTTAATCTCATTCTGAACTATGTAGACAATATAAATATCCAACTAAGTATTTCTTCATTCTAGCAAATGCATAATTAAAATTCATGTATTGAACATTAATTTAACTGAATATTCTTGTGTAGATAAATAAGCTCAGCACAAAAGAAAAACGAATGCTGTAAAATGATAATTAAAATAAGTTGCGATAGGTTTCTCTATAATAAAAAATACACATGAGTCTGCCTTATTGTTTAAAAAATATATGTGTGTTATTGCATTGTTTTTATGATTCAAATCTATTCTACAAAAAATCGTTACAAATTAAACACAAATTTTCCGAGTTTTGCAGATTTATAAATTTTAGCCCTACTGAAATGTTTTTGTTAGTTATGAAAAACACTGGGCAAAATGCAAGCAGCTCTGTGTCATCTCGATTTAGCGGTCAAGGTCAACAAACAACTGAATTCACATGAAAAAATCCAAAAGCGAATGGTTCTATGTATACCATATTGTAGAACATACCAAACCATTGAATTTCAGATTAAAGAGCACTTCCTGAAAAATTTGTTGATGGTACTTGCACAAGACTTTTACACTTACAGTAATGCAAGAAACAAATGAAATTGGTTCATTTTGATGGTTTAATTATAAATTTCGAATGTGAAATATGTTTGATTGGTATTTTAAATATTTATTTGCTTCAGCTCTGAAATTTGATCAGGTGGATTATAAAAATTGACAAAAAAAAAAAAAAAAGGAATACTTTTTTTATTATAATTTTCTATCCGATTGTTAAACTTTATAAAGTAGCAGATTTGTCCACTGTATTATTGTATAATTTTAATGAATATAAAAATATTTATATACTGAATTATATCAGATTATAGTTTTAGATAGTAAATCAAATAATTCTTTATAATTTTATTTTTATTATTATTATTATAGTTATATAATAATTAGTATATCTCATTGTTATTTAATATTACATGACTTTTTTTTCCCTTTATAGATACCAAATTGCTGGGGAAACTAAAGGTTATCTAGATTTCCCTCTTGTATTACCAGGAGAGCCAGATAATATAAAACGAAGCAAGAATGGAAATTACTGGATTTCTGTGGCAACTGGTCGTACACTTGATAATCCATCCATATTAGATAGGATCAGTGACAAACCTTTCTGGAGATCATTATTTCTTCATATCCATAAATTATCTACTCTTCCCATTTGCTCAATTATGCAGTTAATACCACACAAGAAGGTTAAAGAAATTGGATTCGAGGTATTCTTTTAGCTTATTCAGTATTTATAGTATTTGGTTTGTAATATGTGTTTTTTATAATGTTTCATTATTTTAAGGGTTCTGTAATGGAACATTAGAATCGTATAATAATCCTTTTTTTATCAAAATTAAAAGGGATAAAAAGGAGTGAACTGACTTTTAATTTGATTAATGGAATTTCACATATGAGTTATTGTTAAGTTTATTGTTGTTGTTTGTTAAATTTAATATAAAAACTTTTTTCCAGTTGTATAAATAGGTTATAATAAATATTTAACCTATTTATGAAACTGGAAAAAATAAATTTTAAATAAATAATGTAATATAATAATAAATACTAATATATATAATAATAATAATATAAATTAAATAAATATTTTAATTTATTTAAAAGGATAAATGTATAATTTTATAGTTATCAAAATGTTTTATTATTTGATAAGTTGTTTTCAATTTTTATTAAAACGGAAAGAATGTATTTATTATTATATTTCAGCTCTTTTTCTGTGTTTACAATAAATATTCTTTTGAAATCAATTTATTTATTAATTTTTTATTTTATTATTATTATTATAATATATATATATATAGTGTTTAAATTTTCTGAAGAGCATTACATTTTAATTAAAATATCATTTACTCTTAAAATATGTATAATTTAAGAAACTGATTCGGAACAAGTAGAAGCAAATCAAAAGAAAATGCTAGCGAGTTCATTGATACAAATATAAAATTCTTATAAGTAAGTCTTGAACAAATGTAGTAATAAAAGACTAGTATATTATCTCAGAAACTATGATTTTACATTCACTTTGTTAACATTCATTGATTTATATCAGAAAAAAAAAATCACTTTGTATTTAATTTCATTTTCAGTGAATGAAATTAAGGTGTTTAAAATATATATATACATTTATGAATTTGGGGAGGTAGAGTTACTCGTGTCCGTAGCATTTCTTCAAGCTAAACATGCCCCCCGAGTAGTGCTAAATGAGTAACGTAGGTGCAGCCCTTTCTTATAACATAAAAGATAACTATATCTGTATTGCCAACTAGATTAGGGGAAAAATACATTTAGAAATTTAATATTATTATTTTACATTTATGAAAATAATTCAATTTTAAGTTTCAATACTCTTTTTTTTATTTAAAAGCCGTTTATTTTTTTCTAGCTTCAAAATGCAAGAATTATCGCTGATGTTGCCATCAACTATGGTTTGGTAATTGAATTTGATGATAGTGGTAAAATAATTAGAAGTTTCCACTCTCCAACTGGAAAAGTCAGTCATCTTTCTGAAGCATTTGAGCACAATGGCTACTTATACCTTGGTTCCTGGCGTAACAAATATATTGGTAGATTAAAGTTATAAAATTATACTCAGGTTTTTAAATTTGCTACTTGCTTTTTGATAACTTTATTTTTATGAATCATATAATCATAATATTTTTATGAAATTGAAAAATATTTTTTGATCTTTTTTTTATAGCATGTTTTGCATAATCTGTTAGGTTTATTACATTTGATTTGTTTAAAAATTTTAATTTTAGTGTTTCTTTTATATACAATTAGTAAAATAAAAGTAGTAAATATATGATATTTTTATAATCTATAAAGTGAAAATAACTGTTTCTAACAATGTGGAAATTTATAAAAACCAATAATTCTATTTACATCTTATTGTTTTGAATATGTGTTTAATTTATATTTGATCTGTGAAAGAGTGATCAAAATGAAGATTTAAAGTAAGTTTTATTCAATTAAAATAAAAAAATATCAAATTGCAAACTAAGAAATTTATTTATCATACCTGCTATTCTATTACATTCCATTTTTTAAAAATTTACACATATTTGTGGAAAAGTTGATTGTTTCTTACTGTTTAAAATTAAATTTTTGATATTTATCAATTTAAATGCATGAACCAAACTTTTACACTTAATTTGAATACAAAAATCAAAATATAGATATGTATTATTTTTATAACCAATAAATCAACACTGGTCATAATTATAATTTATAAAATACTTAATGTTATATTGTGTACCAAAAAGAATGTATTTTTGAATAAATATATTTTTATAATTGTATTTATGAATGAATTTTGTTATAAACTGACAGTTCCATAAGTTACATTACTACATTATATAGAAATATTTACCAAATTATATTATTTTAAATACAAATTTTAGTTAACATATGTTAACTTAATATCAAGTATGTATATCCAGTCATTATTGCATTAAATATTTAATACATTCTGATTACAAAGATGCTTTCATTGATAAATCATGAACGATATATCATATGCAGTTCAAGGTTCCAATGTTTAAATAGTTAGCATTTGTCACCAGATGATTCTATTTTAAAATTTTTAAGTTAACATTGGGCCGATCCATAGATATCCATACTATTTTTTTCAGATACATGGATAGAAATGACAAGGCATTATTGAAATTTTCTAGCAAATCTTTAACACAAGATTGCTGGAGAAATACAGATTTTAAGTATCATGCAACTAGAATTTTATCTAAATGATGAATGTTCTGTTCCACAGTGCACACAAAGTCCTTAAAATTTCTGCCTCAGTCATCCTCCTTTTCAGATTTTAAATTTTGCATGGATTAATTTTCATCTTTTGGACTAGTATTCAATAAAATATTTTGCTCAAGTGGCCTAAAAATTGATTTTATACTGATTGATTCATTTTTGCTTATAACTTTTTAATTTCATATGGTTGGTCAGAGCTTCCTTACCAATATTATTCAACATAGTACTATAATAAGTACATATTGCAGAAAATTTATCAGTTTTTACTTCTTGTACCAATGATAGTATTCAATAATTTCAATCCATCCTTTTTGAAATGCTGTTCCTTTGGACATGACAAATCAACGTTTTAAGTCTAAAAAATTGCCACTTAACAATTTTTTTTAGCTATTACACATCTTTAATAGCTATAAAAATAGTTGCAAAATAGTGTTCATTCTTTATTCTCTACAGAAAATGAAATTCATATATAATTACACTACACAACACAATTTTAGTTTTTTGAATTAGCATACATTTTTTTTATAGATATTGAAGTAGAATTTTCAAATAAGACCTATATATATATGGTAATATTCACAATAAATACAAAAGAACACTTTTTGAAATCAAAAAAAGTTCTTGAATTAAATTATCTTATTTGAATATAGCTACTTATTGAATACATCCAAAAAACAAAAGATTTCCATAAAAATTTACTCATGCACATTATATGCGTTTCCTGTTAAAGAAATGAACATTGCTTATTCCACCATGAAAACGCGATTTCAATGTTTGAATTCCGTTTCGACTGTTGACAATGTTTCTTTTCCAGCATTGCAATCGGAACGGGGAAAAAAAAAAAATATCGGAGGTAAACATTCCGGATATCAAAGGATTAACTTCTCCACATTTTTAAAGAATGTTCAGGAAGGAATATTAGCAAGGCAAAAATTGCACTTTTATGGGATTTTTTGGTTAAAAAAACCCCAAACTTTTTGGAAAAAGGAAAAAAATCTCATACCTATTTTCGATAGAAAAGAAACATCAATAAAAAAAAATTGTCAAGTGATGAAAAAAAAATCACACTCAATTTTTTTTGATGTTTTAAAACTTATGTTAAAATATAAGTTAAGTTTAGTTATTTTTCGATTATTTTCGATATTATCGATTTTCTTTTATGGTCACATATTTTTTCTTTAATTTTGAAAAGCAGCAGTAATTCATATTCACTTCTGCTTCTTTTAAGGGCAGTTTCAGTATTTTCAAGAATATCATTAATCAAAACGGATTTTTCATCAGTCGTAAAAACGATTTTTCTCAGTAACACCCAGTATATTCTAAACAGATTAATAAAAGGCTCTGAAATTTTAGCTGTTCCACATATTAACCAGAAAATATAGTTTTTTTTCAAATAATTAGTACTTTTGAAGTTGATCGATGCTTGGAAAATCTTGTTTTAGATGCTACCATGACTAGTCCTCCGATAAAAAGGACTAATTAACAGAAAAATAAATATGAGAAAATTTTCTTAGTGAAAAAATTAAAGGAAATCAGCACTTCCAAGGATGTTCTGTAGCAGAAATTTCAAACAAGTAAAATTTACTGCATTAAAAATAAGCTATACATATCTAAAATACACTGATAATTAGAAATCCTACGTAAAAATCCATATAAAAAAAGTAAATAGGCTATAACTGTTTGTTACACAGATACAAAGTTTCATATAAAAATTCGCTGTTTGTTTTCTGTATATATACCGTATAGATATATAAAGTTTCATATGTTTGTTTTTCTGTTTCATATATAAAGAAAAAAGTTCCTCATTCCAAAATTGATGAATCAAAATACATCTAGATGGCTAATGTTACTTGAATGATAACCCGAAAAAAAAATCCTGAAATTTCTGTGATTGTAGCCAGGAACTTTCGAGCCTAGGACCAACCAAACGACATGCCATCTTCTGCATGAAATACCCAGGCATCAAACTGTAGATTTTTTTATGCATAAATAAATTATTTTACATTGATATGGTACAGCACAGGATTTCTATAATTTGGCAATTTTTATTCCATTTGAATCTGCAGTTTTTTTAGTTTTGTTTTTCCAAAAAAAAATTTTTTTTTCCAGTTTTCTTAAAAAATTGCATGACTTTCCTGACCTTTTATGAAATTCTCTGGCTTTACTGATTTCCCGGTTGAGTGACCATCCTGATTTAAAATGCTTTAATTTTTTACATGATTTAATGTAGTGTGTTTTGGACATGTACTTTATTTATTTCTATAATTTATTTCAGAGTTTTTTCGCTTATAGAGCAAAAGTACAACAATTTTATTTACAATCTGTACAAAAATATATATTTAAATTTAGATATGTGGAATTTACAAAACCATATTTATACAATGGCAAAGTATATAAATGCATCACGTTTAAGCTAAACAGCAACATTAATTTTTTTCATAGTTATCAACAGGATAATGTTCCTGGTATTGCTCCACATGAGCTTTTATAGCTTCAAGTTGTTCCTTCAGATGAGGTGGCATTTCATCATAAACATCTTTGAGCATTTCATCTATTGGGGCTCTTTTCAGTTTCTCTGCTTTGACAACAGTTTGCATGACCTATGAATATAAAAGGTTATGATTATCTTGTTAAGAAATGTTTATAAATTAGCATAATATTACAATTTTTAATACTCTAATTTTACTCTTGTTTATAAGCAATAAAGGTAGTTTCCTTTCTCCAAAATTTGAAAAGTTTCAAAATATTTATTCATTTTTTCTATTAAAAAAAGTTTTTTTTTTTTTAATTTCTTTGTGCAGTACTTATTGCATGAAAATTCTCAGTTTTCCTGTTGCATATTGTAGGAATATTTGGGAAAATAATAATGAATTAGACGAATCCATTAATCTAATGTAAATATAATTAAATGTCTTAAAACTTCCAATAAACAAGAATTTACAGCAATGGCAAAAATTCTATTCCTTTTCATTTTAAAATACTAAATGTTGGGCTATATAAAATAGGTAATATCAAAAGAAAACTGATTTTGTTAGTAATGAATTATTTTGCTTACCAAACAAATCTACTATGATATCACATTTTTATAATAAATACAAAATTATAACTTTCATTTTAAAAGCAAAAACATTAATTTTGTTCATAATTGATTTTATTTTGAGAAAAGTATGAATCTGTATATTTACATAACAACATATGACAAAATTTAATTTACTGTAATGAATGCCTTAATTCCCTTTTAAGAATAATCAAATGTATACAAAATATGTATATTTTATAGTTGAAAGACATTTTTGTTGTTTTATTGTAAATCATGATGCACTGTGATAGGTATTATGGGTAACTAAATAATAAATTCCAATTTTTAAATAAAAATAAGTATACTTGTTTTTTAGTTTCTTCTTTCCATGCTTTTTCTTTTGAATCATCCCACCAGTTGAGATTTTCCATGTATTTTCTAAATCTTGATATAGGATGATCTTTCTGGTGCCAAAATCTGACTTCATCCACAGATCTGTAAGCACTACTATCATCTGAAGTGCTGTGGTGTCCAATTCTGTGAATATATTTTTGTATGCAACATTTTAATAACATTTGTATGTTGATTATTTTGGAATATTTTAATAAAAAATTCCAAAATAATTAAGCAGCATGAATTACATTAAAAATGCACTTATTTTAAGGAAAACATTATTTGAAAATGCAGTAATTTGATACAAGAAACCAGCATAGTTTTAAATATATAGCTGAAAATACATTTACCA
This sequence comes from Caerostris darwini, assembly GCA_021605075.1. Classification (NCBI taxonomy): domain Eukaryota; kingdom Metazoa; phylum Arthropoda; class Arachnida; order Araneae; family Araneidae; genus Caerostris; species Caerostris darwini. The sequence goes on from BPLQ01007050.1 coordinate 197,330, forward strand.
GGATTTGGTTCTTAATTGAAAGTATTATGGAATATGTTTTAAAAAATAATTTTTTCAGAAATTTGGAAAAATAATTTTTATTAGAATGATTCTTATCAATATTCTTTTTACATAGAAAAGATTGCATTTAATTTGGAGACTTATTTTAGTTATATAGGTTTAAATATTATTTATGTTATTAAAAATTACATTAAAATAATTATATATTTTCAGAACTCAGAAGAAAAATATTTCAATAGTATTTTACCTGTAAGTCATGGCTTCTATTAAAACAGGTTTTGATTCTTCAACAACTAATTGGCGAGCTGCTTTAGTAACATTGTAAACTGCTAAAATGTCATTTCCATCAACTCTTATGGAAGGAATGCCATATGCAGGTCCTCTTGCAGCTTTAAAATTTTATTTACAAAATTAAAAAATTATAAATATTAATTAAAAAAATATATGATTTCGTTAATGAAAACATAATCTTACCAACTCCATCTCCTTTATATTGCTCATGAGTAGGAGTTGATATGGCATAACCATTATTACGACTAGAAATGAATGAAATAGCAGGCATAATATATATAACAAATAGAACCATAAAACTTTTTAAATACATAATAGTTATCCTTATTTATTATGACTATATGATCTTAATTTACATAAGAGATATGTACATATATTTTACTTGTATATCCATTTAAAAGAGTTTTCATTCCATTTTTTATTCAAGTCAATTAAATTGCCATAATCACACTTTTAATGCCGTTTCTTTTCATTAAAGTTTTTAAATATATCTTAATTTACAAACCTTTTGATAAAATTTAGTTGAACAATTTAAAGCATACTTTCAAATTATATTAACCATATAATAAAATGCACAATCAAATTTATAAACCTGTCCTATACTTTTTGAATTTATTAAGTGTAAGAAGTTAATTAAGTACATACTTATTTGTTAATAATAACAAATAATTAATTTTGTTAAATTGCATGTCCTGTTAATTGAATTTTAAATGGAAATTTGTAATACAAAATATTACAACAATTTTAACAAAATGAGATATGAGCACATACCAGAAGAAAATGATGGGGCAGTTGAGAGTAGCTGCAAAATTTAATGCTGCATGAGCATCTCCTTCACTAGAAGCCCCTTCTCCAAAATAGCAGATGACACAAAGTCCTGTTTGGGACCTTTTTAAAGCATATGCAGATCCTACAGCTAATACAAAAAATGAAGTTTTAAAAGATTATCACGACAAAATCTTACAACTTTAAATAAAAATGTAAAGATTTTTTCAAGTAAAAAAAAAAAAAAAAAAAAAAAATACATATATTGGACAATTATTTCATGAAAGTTTTTATATATGAAACATTGCTATCAAATACATCATTTCATATCTTGCAATTTAAAACTAAGCAATTGGCATCAAAAGATATAAAAATTCAAACATATATTGATGAAATTAATACGTAAGCAATATTTTAAATTAAAAAAAATAGTTTATATAAAGAAGTATACAACTTTCCCCTCTATACATACAATGCATAGAGGGAAAAGAGATAAGAACAGGTACTAGAGGAATAATTCCAACCTACCACTCAAAATACAACAATAAACAAAAGACAAAGCAGTAATTGTACACATAAAAGCTGTTGAAAATTTTATGCATAAAATAAAAACTAATGTTCTCTGAATTTGAGTTAAGAAGGAGTGGGTAAAAAAGGATGCCTAGAAAAAAAAATCATACCAAAACATTTTATTTTTGACTTATTTGAATTTTTCAGTCAATTTTCAAACAAAATTTGTTATTTATTTAAAGAAAGCATGTTTATTCATTCAGATTTTGGGAATCAGTCTCTTGTTTAACTTGCAAACAAATTCATCTTTAATATTAGGGTCAAATCCACTGTAAATAACATGGATGCAATCTTAGCAAATGGTGCAAAAAGACAATTCATTTGTAGTTAATCTGTCAGACATAAGTACGTTGCAATGCATATATACTTCCTCATCATATTTATTAATGTTAGTGGAAGGTATCCAGTCTTAAATTGCCTCTTCATAAGACAAATCCTTTGCAATCTTCCTTTTCTTCTTCTTCTTTTTGGGGTCTTTTTCTTTTATCTCTTGATTTTACTTTTACAGGGCCTGAATGGCCGAGTGGCTAGCGCTCTGGCACTCGGTACCACAGGTTTCGGGTTCGAGTCCCGGCGGTGCCATGGATGTTTGTAGTGGTTCGGAATCCACTTTAAACCGTAGGTCCCGGTCCTAATAGGATCGTAGAGCGTTGCGGGGGCATTGTTACTCCGCGTCCGTGGCTTATCTTCAAGTTACATGCGCCCCCTGGGTAATGCAAAGTGAGTATGTCTGTGCAGCGCTTGCCTTAAGGCATCCAAGACCAAGCTGTCTCATATTGTCATGCCAGCTGCATTAGAACAAAAAAAAAAAAAAAAAAAAAAAAAATTTCCTTTTACTTAGAACAAAGTAACTTTTCTTCTGATAGGATCTGCCCTCTCTGGCTAATTTTTTAAGACACAGTAAATTCATTTTGTTACTTGGATGTAGATTTTGCTACTTAAGATTTATAATGATGTTGGACGATGAGATCAAAATGTCTGCAGAACCCATTTTGCTTGATTTTCTTTTCCCCCTGTACTTTTGGAAAAGGTTGGATATCCCTTGAAGAAAAATGAAATGGAGATCCACTGCTACTAGGTCTGGAAGAGCTAATTTCAGATGTTTTCCATTCTGAGCATGTTGCTGTGCAACTGGCTGCTATGCTGGTTCAGATCTTGTATATTTATGATGTTGACAACTGACAATCAAGTTGTTGCACACATTTTGTTTCTTCAATTCTTTGAACCTCTAGTGAAATACAATGTTGTTTTATTATCAGCAAGCATGGCCAAATGTCTCTGAGGGAGCAAAGAAAATATCAGGAATAGCATCCCTGTCAAAACGATGAATTCAATGTTTGAAAAAACCTGTTGATAGTTGTTTACATAAGTGCTGAATAAATGAACACATTATTGAAAACTTGATGCCTTCTATTGATGGAAACTTGACAAATAGAGCTACTGATAATCCTGTTATGAATTTTCTGTTCATAATATGCAGTAGGATAAGACCAGGTTTAGACCTAGGTATAATTCACAAAATTAATCACATTAGACATAACATCAACTAAAATACATATTCAGTGAAAGTGGCAAAATCTAACAAAAAAAAACCTAGTCAAAGAATGAGTCATTTACTTGAATATTACAAAATGCAAGAGCTATGTTGCTGGTTTAATGGGTGTCTTTAAAAGCAATTATTTTTTCACTTTAAAAAATATGTTCTTGTAAGAAAGTGTTGTTCTCAGATGGTAACCTACAATACACTATCTGGCATTGACAAATGGTCTTATTTCAAATCAAAGCTCACAAGTAGATCACCTGCAGAAGAAAATAGGGAATACCTATTTTTACCCCTCTTCCTCTACTGAAAATTTGACTAATTTAAACATTATTTTGTTATAGAAAGTCAAATAATATTAAAAAACATTTATTATAAATGTTACGCATCATAATAATTTTATTTTTCAATATCAATAAAGTTTATAATTAGTCAATTATAATATTTTAAAAAATAGTAAATTATTATTTAAGGAACATTTTTACTATATAATAAATATTTTACAAATATAGATTAATAATGAAAAATTTAACTAAAGGATATTATATTTACCTTGAGGCATTTGTGTAGCTAAAGGTGAAGATATGGATACAAAATTCAGAGCTTTAATTCCATAATGAACAGGCATTTGTCGTCCTTTACCAATGTCATTTTTGTTCCCATAGCACTGATTAACAAACTGATCCAAGGTAAAACCTCTATACATTAATACACCTGTTTTTATAGATGAGAAATATAAAAAGACAATTGAGTTAACAAATAAGGAAGATTTTTTATATAGGGTACAATATAAAATCTATTACTAATTACTGAAAAAAATGTTAAAGACAAGTTCTATTTTTATAAAATACAACTTTACTTTTTTAGTTAAATTAGTTAATTAAATAATGAATTGCCTTTTGTTATTCAGCTAATTCCATGTAATTGTTTTAAGGTTTAAACTATCAAAAGATTTAAAATTATTTTATATAAAAATTATACTCTTGAATTTAAAAACTATATTTAGTTACAAAAACTTGTTTTAAACCAAAAGAAAAGAAATAAGGAAATTTATTTTAGACAAAACCATATTATTTTAAATTCAAATATTTAAACTCAAAATTATACGATAAAACATAATCTAAACACTACTTTAAAAATCATATGATTAAAAGACAAAGTACTGAAATAGCAAATATTGATACAATAAAGTTTAATTAATTATAATAATTTAATAAGTAATTTAATTATAATAATTTCTTTATACTATCACTTTTTCTTTAATCCTACAAATTTTAATTCTTTATTTAAAATATATTAATTAGTGATTTTAAATTGAGAACTAATTAAATTATTAGTTACAGAATATTTATACAGAAAAATGACTCAGTTTCTCATTTTTTAGGGGAAAAAATAAAATTTAATTTAAAAAAAAATTGATATAAATTTTAATTATACTTAACTAGAATTATGCATGGTGGTTATTTATGTACAAAAATAGACTTTTAAGCATTTTTAAATTTTATAATTTATGACTGTTTATATCAAAAACAAAAACGAATTAAAAAAAAAAAAGGCTAAATTTAAATTTATTAAAGATTTATTACAAAAAAGCAGGTTAAATGATAGATTTTACTTTAATCATTAATTTTTATCTTTTAAGAGTATGATGAGTGCTAGAATAAGAACTCTTAAAATTACGATAACATCATGAACTTCTTTATTTATAGCAAAATTACTATTGTAATTGCCATATTCAAATTTCAATAAATATTTAAAACAAAAATGAATTTGATTATAATGTACAGAATCATAATTCTTTGAAAAGAATAAAAATAATTTTTTAATACAAAAGATATTTCAAATTAAAAAAAAAAAAAAAAAAATGGAGAATATTGAAGACAAGTGAATTTCAATTTTTAGAGGATTGCTCATAAATAACTGACTACCTACCAGCTTCTCGATATTGTCCATAAATCATATCTTGAGGATCTAAAGCAGCAGCACTTCCAAAGTGTGTGCCTTCTTCACCAAAGCTTGTCATATAAAAAGATATTCTGCCTTGTCTTTGAGACTCATACAAAATTCTGTCCATAGTATTTAACAAAGTCATGCCTTTATACAATTTAGTGACCATTTCTCGGTCAAGCTGAGCAAATGAAGAAGAATAAATGTTATCTTATTACAAAAAATCAAATAAATAAACAGTAATCCTCACAAAATATTACAATTTCAAAAGTATCATTTCTGTTTCTTACTTTATATGAATAAAATTTTACAAAACCCAATTAGACACATTTCAATGAATACTAATGTTTTTTTTTTGTTCTAATGCAGCTGGCAAACACTTAGACAGCTTGGTCTTGGATGCCTTAAGGCAAGCGCTGCACAGATATTACTCACTTTGCATTACCCAGGGGGCGCGTGTAACTTGATGGTAAGCCACGGACGCGAAGTAACAATGCCCCTGCAACGCTCTACGATCCTATTGGGACTGGGACCTATGGCTTAAAGTGGATTCCGAACTACTACAAACACCCATGGGCAAGCCGGGATTTGAACCCGATACCTATGGTACTGAGAGCCAGAGCGCTAGCCATTCGGCCATCAGGCCGCCATGAATACTAATGTAAAATTAATAATAATAAAATTTATTTCCTACAAATAATCCACATTTGATTTTTAGTACTTTGAGAAAAAGTGTTTTGTATAATCTACAACAAAGCATAATCTGTGGATGATTTAGGTTTTTTCACTTAACTTTCTTTGACATATGTTATGTCAACAAAATTCTATTTTTGTACATCTGGTTGAGATGTTAAACTAATATAATAGATTTCAAATTCTAAAAACACTTTTGATGCTTGAATAATATAAAATAAAAACATACATTAATAATAATATACAATTGAAGATGGCAGAAATTGTAAAAAAAAAAAAGAAAAAAAAAAAAATATTCACCGGAATATTCAATGAATACATATCTATATATTTGAATCATCCTGTTTTGAATGAAAGAAATAAAAAAAATTTCTAACAATTGCATTTTCATATTTTTAAGAGATGAAAATCTTGATCAGTATTACAGTAGATTATTAATTTTGCTTTATGGAAAACATTTTTGTTCTGTTTTTTTTTTTTTTTTTTTTCATTCCTTTACACACATAAGCATACAATAAACATTCAATCCAATCTTACTAATTTGTGCAAAATACACTTTCAATCATTTACAACTTTAGTAAGTTATTAAATATATTCTTTAAATAATCTACTTATTCTTTTCTCACATTGAAATTACGTTTATAGTTCATATTTTTATTGGTGCTAATTAATTTTACTTGCTACTATCTTGCCAAGAAGCTATTTTTTTTATTTCATTAATTATAAATTAAGAATTATTCATTTTATTTGCAAACATATTTTAGCAACTCTTATCTCTAAATTTGATTTCTACATTTCCTTGTAGAATTTATGATTTTTCTATTATTTTCTAGACTTTATTTTTCTATTGAATAAACAATGATTTGAAATGATTCAGCAAGATTGTCACTAAGTAATTAATATTGTTGATTCAGCAAGACTATCACTAAGTCCTTAACACTGGATGAGTGTTAGTATCAAAATTTAAAATATAATATAAAAACTACTTTATTTTTTAAAGACATTAAGTTTTTTTCTCCAATACTTTCACATACAGTTAACTTATCTTTTAAATATTTAAAAATATTGTACAAAAAAAGTTTTTTTAAAAAGTTTATCTACAAAGATATTGTGAAAGAATCAAAGATAATAAAATGCAATAGTTAAAATTAATTACTTTTGGATCATGGGATGGATCAATAATGTTTCCATCTCGATTCATAACTCTGTAAACTGGAATGCCATCATAAATATCACCTCTCACAAACTCCAACTTTTCAGTCCAGTTTGATTGAGAACCAGGAAACTGAGGTTTATCAAATTCTTCTAATTTAGGAATTTGTTGAGATGTGTTTTCCCACTGCGGAGGAGAAAAAAAAAATGTTTTTAATGAAATGGTTGTTTAAAAATGTTTGATACTTTTTTATTAGCAAGTCACAAGGCAAAGTACCAAGGATTCCTGAGAGGTATCCTAAAACATTGTGTTAAGATTGCCAATGAATTAGCACCATTTTTAGATATTATAAGAATTAGCATCCTGCTAAGAATGGCAGCACTGATGTATAGTGGAAATTACAGGGTGGCTACAGAAACTGCAATAAATTTTTTTTTCCATGACTAAACTTGCAACATTTCCTTGATTTACGGCTATTAATTGTATTAGTTTCCTGGGTTTCTCCCTAATCTGAATAACTGTGTGTGTACAATACAATATACATAATTAAACATGCTTTTACCAACTATTTAATATAAAAAACATATTTTTTTTAAGAAATTTAATTTAAAAAAATGTAATGAACATCCTTTAAAACAGCATGTTACATTTCTTATATGTAAAAAATGGTGGAAATTTTAGCAAAATAACTAATTTATTTTGAATCTAAAGATAGCATACATCATGATGTTCCAAAAGTAATAAATATTGATAAGAGCTTATCCTGTTAACTTTGTGATATAAGGCTTTGGATGTTGATATATGATAGCATAAAATCATTGACTGAACACAAGTTTGGCATTAAATATTCTCATCAGTAATTTTCTTTGATTTTTAGATATTTTTATGAATTTTGCTAACTTTACAGATCGATAAAATTCCCTGATATCTCAGTTCTGTCATCCCCTGAATTAATTACATATAAAATGTTTACCTAGCAAATAATGAGAACATGTACGTTCTCAATATGTGAGAAAGAAATTTTATGCATCTTCCTAGCATAAAAAATATTTGATATAGGAAATGAACAAGGTAGTATGGGGGAAATAAAAAGAAAGTATAATATAAATATTGCTAAAATTTAAAAACAACAACAACTTGGACTTGATAATAGAATATTTGTAAGAGAGGAAGTAGTATCCTCATTGAAATGGTTTTAGCAAAATAACTTTGTAACACAATTGGTAATAAAATGCATAGAACATGTGTAATATATTATTTACATTTTATTCAAAATAAAAAAGAAAACATATAATATTTTAATAAGTCTTTGAAAACGTGCGTTTAATTACAATGTAATTTATTTACTTCTGCTACAAAAAGATAAATTGAGAGTTATGCAAAATTTAAAATTTACATGATAATCAAAGAGGAAGTGAAGTTTGCAAATCAATCATTGTTTGTTGTATTGTATCAATCAATGTTTCATTGTATCCAACTTATTTTTATCCTTACAAAATATTATTTATTAAATTTTATCTTCTAGTTTAGGATATAGAAAACTAATTTACTGCTTGTTATCTGAATTGTGTGGATAAATTTAATGCTAATGTTTAAAAAAAATATTAAGTATAGAAAAGCAAATTTTAATTATATTTAAACATTCGTTGATTATTTCTTATAGAAATCTACTAATAGTTTAATGAATGGGAAGAATAAATCGATAAAATTGATTGTATTCATACCCTTAAGAATTGCTCTTGAGATTTATTTATGTTCGCAGTTAGAACTGGTAATTTATATTTCGGACATCTACTACCAATAAATGGAAGGGCTCGAATTACAGCAGCCATTATTTAAAAATAACAACACGAATTACTATAACTAATCGTACAACCCAACTTAAATCAATACATCTGAAACAATAATACACAAATGTTTGTTTATTTTTTTTCTTCCCGGAATAGCTTAACATGTTGCCATATTTTCATGCTTATTTACAAATTAAATTTTTTTTTATTATACTTATTTTTTGTTTATAAATATTTAACAGAAATTTACACTACTATCAATCATAATTATGTGAAAAAGAATGCAGAGAAAGTTTTATATTAATAACATTTATATTCGATATTAAATAACACTTTCGTTAAGAATGGCATTCTTCTTTATGTTTCATACACATAAGTTGTATTCAGGGGAAGTATATTTATTAAAAGCGGGAATACATCTCAACATTAAGTCAAGTAAATTAAATTTATTATTTTAAAATTGAAAATGGTTCTAACTGTATTTTGCATTTTTTGAAATAATTATTTTGCCGAATATTTAAAAAAAAATTTTTTTGTTGAATTGCCAGTAAAAGTTGAACTATTAGAAAAGTTAGTAACTTCATGATCGTAGTTAGTACTTAAATAAAATATATCGATGCGATTTTGCATGTGTTTTGTTTTCCGGTATTTGCAGATGAATATATTTTAAATTTGCAATCATTGCTGAGCCTTGAATAACCGTAACTATTTTAAATTTCTTATTTTGCAATAAATATATTTTTATTTTATTTGCGTTCTTATTTCTTCTTACTTTTCATGAATTATCCCAATCACGTTGAACGTAGATTTTATAAATAAATCACTGGTTCATCCGTTGAATAAAATCTGTAATTTAAGTAAGTAATATTTTCTCATTTAAAAAAAATTCTAATGTGATTCTTTTCAATGCTAGGTACCTGTGAACATTTTATACCGGAACTGGGTATAATGTGGAAGTGTTTGTAAATATTTGTTTCGATACAGATAAGTTGACGTAAGTAATACGTACTTTAGAATACAAATTTATAAGTTGGTTGACTTTCATTAATTTCGATCTTTGCTATATCATTTCTTTTTTCATTTCTGTTTAATTTAATTTTATATCTTAAATATATTTGATTTAACTATTTAATAGTATGCATGTATTTTATAAACATTTGAAGTTCAATTGGATACTTTACCCATATATTTTGTATTTGAAGTTCAGTTGAATACTTCTAAAGCCATATTTAAAAAATATTTGTATTTGATGCACACTAATGCTCATCCATAAGCCAAATTTTCTTTTATTAGGAAACCTTAAATGCATTAAGACCATGTTGGTATATGCAGAAAAAACAGATTTTGAATTATAAATTCTAGAAAGTTCTCATTTTAGAAGACACTTTCTTGCGATTTTTGTTTTTTTTTGTCACCAAGTTTTAGTGCCAAAGTACAATTTGCATCCAATACATTTCAATCCTACTCTAATAATACTTAAATAAGGAGATAGAAGGTTGAAAAAAAAAAAAAAAATACTGGGACGCATTCAAAAATTAATATAAATTTAAAATAACTTAGTGGTTTAAATTAAAAATGTATGCTGCACAAAATTAAGTAGATAGAAAATAACTTAAAAATTTAAAAAAAAAGAGTAAACTAAATATACTTGGTAACAATACATAATTAAAAAAATGATAAGCAATTATGAAAATTTAGAAAATGACTGTAAATAGCAATAAATTGAATGTTTTACATCTACTAAGTAGACTTTAACAACCTTCACTAAGTTTAGAATAATTTGGGAGATCAAGAAGTATTATGTAAATTTGATTTTTAAAATATGCAATTTAATTTGTTTGATCTGGTGAAAGCTTTATCTGAACAGCAAAAGGACGTATGTTTGATAGGTTAATATTTTTACCCTATTTTCTGTAATTTCTGTACCTACCAAATATGATATCTTGAAAGAAAGTTGTCTAATTCGCTAGGGCTTTTTTAAGAAAAAAGTTCTTAAATCAAATTGTACTTTAAATAAATGGCATCACCTCATCTAATTGCTTGAACAATTGCTGAGGTTGTATTGCCCTTTATCTGGATATTAAATTTAAATCAGAATTTAAAACATAAAATCAGTTAGAGAAACATAGTTGAAATCAATTGGAAAGCGGATATTACTTTTATTGTTAAATCTCATTAGTACCAAAACAGTTGCTAATTCTAGGATCTTTAAAATGTGATCTTGCCTTTAGAGGAAGATAACCATAAAAATGCAAGTTTTCGATACTTTTATTAATATAAATTGCATTTGATGGTATAAAGTTTTTTTTTTATTGTTAAGTAGTAAAAAAATATTTTTATTGTAACACTATTTTTTTTTTTCAGTTGCTATGACAGTCCTAATGCCAAGTTGGTACTACGAAAAGAAAGATATAAAGCACTCTCCATCTGTGCTAGATGGAATCGATTTTGAAAGAGAATCTAGATACCGTCGAGAAGGAGCACGCTTCATCATAAATGTTGGGACTAAAATGGGATTGTATCCTTTCTTCTAGTTATTTTAACTTATTATACAATAATTTTTAAACTATGAAAGAAATTTTACTACACTTAATATATGGTTAATATTTTTGATCAATTTGCATGTCAACTATTGGCTAATATCACATTAGTATAGACACATTTAATAATTGCTTTTTTGGTAAATTTTTTGTAATAAATTTAATGGTTTAATTTATGGTAAAACCTCTTTGATTATGTATCATATGCTACTAATATGACATGTATTAACTTGCAAGAAATGTTAATTTAAATTTTTTTCACATTAAATTTAACTAATCAAACTTCTGATATCTTTGATCTTATTTTGCTCCATATATACCACCAAGACATAATTTTGTGAAGTTTGACTCCATAACCATTATATGCATTTTCTGCGGGGAGATAAAATTACTTTGTGTTCAAAAATATTCAAATATATATACTTTCTAGTAATTAGTAAGTTAATATGATTAACTTACTAATTACTAGAAAGAAATTACTAGAAACATTAGTAAGTTAATCATGTTAAACATGATTATAAAGTACTTTTTATCACTGAATGAGCTAGTAAATCTGAATAATAATAAATCTAAACTTACACTTTCAGCTTATTCATTCTAGTAATTTCAAAATAATCATAAGTTAATATGAAATAACTTTAGTGCTTGCAACTCAATGATATTGATATGTTGTCAACATTATTAAATTTGACTAGTTCTTAATTCTTTAAAGTTGTTATATAAAACATCTGATTTTGATAAAGCAGCTATGATATGCATTTTTAATTAGTAAAATTATTTTTTGTAATTCAGTTTAATTTCAAAAGAATTATAAATAATAGTAATAATTATAAATAAAAATTTTAATAATTAATCTTGAAAATTTATTAAATTTTAATATTGGTTAAGTTTTTAAAAAAAAATTAAATCTCTTATTGGATTAGCAATTGTAAAAATCACTTTTTGTTTTAAATTTTATTCTGCACAATATTAATTTTTTTGTAAATTTTCATTTTTAAAATTTATTTTAATAACAATGTTCCAGCAATACAGTAAAAATCAAATGTTGTGGAATTCAATATTAATTTCTTGCAAACAGTTGTTCACTGCCATTGCTGCTTGCCCTTAGTGATACTAACCAAGTTTTGTCTTTTGGTGGAAAATATTTAGCAGTAAATGATTGTTGTAGAAAATGCTTGTGGCAAAAAAAAAAAAAAATTCAAAAGTTGTTTAGACACAAAATGTTAATATGAACTATCAAGTGTCAACATAGAGGGTTTTACAGGCGATACAATATAGTTAATATGCAAGTTCCTTTTTATTTTAATTTGAAATATTTGTATTATATTTTATAAATTGAAAGCTCATATTTATAACAGTACATTATGCATAACAAAAGGAATGTGCATTTTTTTACCAATAGGTAAATTAAAGAAAATGCATGTAATATCTTTTTTTCTTCCTTGAAATAAGCCAGTTAACATTAAAAAAAAAAATAAAATAACACTATATATGGATATTGTTCTTCTGATTTAAAAGTGTATTGGTTCCGAAATAACTAAAAATCATGAATTTGTTTTATAGTTTTGCCTAATTTTTGTCATGTAATAATTTATTATAGATAATTAAATTATAAAATTAATAATTTAATATTTTACAAATATTTTTGATTGTTTTTATTTTAAATTGTAATTTGACTTAACTCTTGCTCAGACGTTATGACACCATGGCTACTGGTGTTGTTTATTTTCATAGGTTTTACATGTTTCATTCTTTCAAGACATTTCCTAGATATGTAAGTATTTAACTTTATTTAATCTTAATAATTTTTAATCAATCACATAATTTTCTTAGTGTTTTATTTTCGTGTGAATTATATTTATTATAAATTGAAATATCAAAATTATATTAAATTTTTTTATATTGAAAGCAATGCTAAACTTTTAAACAATTTGGTAACTCCAAACTGCAGTTGTTCCATATGAAATGCACTGTTGCATAAACAGTTCTTAAAAGGTCACAGGCACAAATTGTTTTAACATATTTAATCAAAATTTGCTTCATCTACTGCCCTCCATTACATATTTTTATGCCAGTTTCAAAGAATTCAGATTTAGAGGCAATAAATTCAATAAAAGCTAATTTGACACTTTCTTAATTGTCAAAGTAAATGAGAATTTTTTTTATTTTTTATTTATTTATTTTTATTTATTTATTTATTTATTTTTTTTATGCTTTGTTTTCTGAATAAAATAAAAATATTGTGATAGATTATCTCTACATGTAAAAAAAAACTTGTTTATATCTATTAATGTTCAAGCACACATTCGAAATTTGTTACATCTAGGACTATGTCCAGATTTGAAATATTTTTCTAAATGTGCATCTGTCTTGAGGCATTGTAGTTTGAACATGAAAATCAAGCCCTTATGTCCTCTTATGAATGAGTTTTCAGTTGTCTTTTGGAAGGTCATGGATCTTTAGATCTGTAACCAAAACATCACAACAGGAATTTTGTTTCCCTGAAAGCTTGAAGATGTTTTCATAAGCATTGCATTTTCCATCAAACTGAAATTTGTTCATAAAGTATTTATATGAAGTGCCGAAAAAGATGTAAATGAACTGGTGCTGAAAACTTATTTGATTACACATGTATTCAACCAATCAGTAATTTTTTTTTTTTTTAAATAGTACTGTAGCCAATACAAAAATTATTTTATATTCATAAAAGACTCGGCAGTTGAGTTCAGAAAATCTTTTACTAGGAGAGTTACACAAAGTTATTTAAATAAATGAAACCAGAAATCGATTTTGCCAATAAAATTGGGGAAAAAAAAAAAAAAAAAAAAAACCACAATGTTTCTTTCTAATAATAAGAATATAATTTATATGTTGCTTGTCAGCAAATAATAAATTTATTATTTCTGTGTGAAAACGTAAAAAAAAAAAAAAATCACTGGAAAAAATATATATTCACTGCAACCTGCATTTAAATAAGGAACACAAAAGATTTTTGTTATTAAACTGTTTGTAATATCTGTAGATTGTGTTCTTTTTTTTTTTTTTTTTTTTTTTTTAGTTATGCACATTAATCCATTAATATGTTAAAATTCATTTAACTGAGTTGTACCCTTCAGGATATCTTGTACACTATTTCTGGGAATAGTAAATAACTTTTATTTTATATCTCTTTTGATGGATATAGTATCAGCAACAACTGAATTTATATTCAAATATTTAATTTAATTTGTTTAGAAAAATATTTTCTTTCATTAAAATTTTTTTTCTTATTAAGAATAAAATCGTAAGGATCTTATCTTTCTCTTCAGGATTGATTGTTCCAAAATTTCCAATTGTGAAATTTTTAATTAATTAATATTTAATTTAATTTTTGTGTTTTCTGAACATTTCATTTTTACACGTTTGGAAATCAAATATTTTGAAAATGTTTATTTTCTCTCTTTAATAAATATCTAAATGAAACATCTCTGTAATAAATATGCTTCAAAATATACACTGAAGTGACAAAAGTCATGGGATAGCAATATGCAAATTTTCAGATGGCAGTAGCATCGCGTAGAACAGGTATAAATGCGCAGTGCTTTCGCAGAGCTTTCATTTCTGTTCAAGTTATTCATGTGAAGAGGTTTTGACGTGATGATGACCACACGACGGGAATTAACAGACTTTGAACGCGGAATGTTAGTTGGAGCTAGACGCATGGGTCATGCCATTTCGGAAATCGTTAGGAACCTCAACATTCCCAGATCCACTGTGTCAAGAGTGTGTCGAGAGTATGAAATTTCAGGCATAACATCCCACCATGGACAGCGCAGTGGTCGACCGCCTGCACTTAACGACCTAGACCGGCGACGTCTGCAAAGAGTCGTAAATTCTAACAGACAAGCAACACTGCGTCAAATAACCGCAGAAATCAGTGTGGGACGTACAAGGGACTTGTCTGTTAGAACTGTGCGGAGAAATTTGGCTTTCTTGGGCTATTCCAGCAGAAGACCGACTCGAGTGCCTTTACTGACAAAACGACATCGCTTGCAGTGACTCTCGTGGGCACGTGAGCATATCGGTTGGTCCCTAGATGAATGGAAAACCGTGGCCTGGTCCGATGAGTCACGATTTCAGTTGGTAAGAGCTGATGGTAGGGTTCGAGTGTGGAGCAGACCCCACGAAGCCATGGACCCAAACTGTCAGCAAGGTACTGTTTAAGCTGGTGGTGGCTCCGTAATGGTGTGGGCTGTTTTTTCATGGCATGGACTTGGTCCTCTGGTGCAACTGGACCGAACATTAACTGGAAATGCTTATGTTCAGCTACTTGGAGATCACTTGCAGCCATTCATGGACTTCATGTACCCAAACAACGATGGGATTTTTATGGATGACAATGCGCCATGTCACCGGGCCACAACTGTTCGCGATTGGTTTGAAGAACATTCTGGACAATTCCAACGAATGATCTGGCCACCTAGATCGCCCGACATGAATCCCATCGAGCATTTATGGGACATCATCGAGAGGTCTGTTCGTGCCCAAAATCCTGCACCATCAACGCTTTCACAATTATGGACGTCTATCGAGACAGCATGGCTCAATATTCCTGCAGAAGACTTCCAACCACTTGTTGAGTCCATGCCACGTCGAGTTGCTGCACTTCGCCTTGCGAAAGGAAGGCCGACACGATATTAAGAGGTATCCCATGACTTTTGTCACTTCAGTGTATATTAATGTAAGAGGGGATCTATCTAAATATATATTAATGTAAGGTGGGATCTAATATATATTAATTGGAAGCTGGGCTTCTAAAAATTTCATATTTTAGAAAATTTGACATGTAGGTCCAATTTCAGTGGTACCTTTGATAATATCTGCCCTTCCCTTTTATTTTGATAAAGTAATTATGTTGATAAAATTTAATCAAATGGTTGTAAAGCTTTCGGCCTTCTATTAAAATTTTTATGGCAACTTTTTTTTTTACATGTTGCATAATGATTTTTTAAAATTAATTATGCCTTATCTTCTATTTTATCTTTTTTGTTTTAGGTAACTGCCTGTTGTTGCCTTTTTCTTGCTGGGAAAGTAGAAGAGACTCCCAAAAAATGTAAAGATATAATTAGGATAGCTAAGACTTTCCTTGATGACTCTCAATTTGCACAATTTGGAGATGATCCTAAGGTAAAGAAATGGAAGGAGAGGAAAAAAAAAAATATTACTTCAATGTTTTTTTTCTTACCAATTAAAATTTTGTACCAAGTTGAAAAATAAGTATTGAATTACATACAATAGGGCTTATTATGTTATTAACTACCGAATACATACCTAGTTTACATTTAATGTAAAATTCAGTCCAATGTTTTTTATTCTGTTAAATTTTTCAGTAAATGATTTAACCATCCAATTCATTATTAGATGTAACAGCATCAAATTGATTGGGAAATTAATAATTTAAAGCTTTTCTTTTAAGAATGTGACAGAAGAGAGATTGTAGAATTAGTTAAAGTTTTATATTTAGCTTTTCAAAATTTTTAAACTCTTGAATTTTCAAAACTAAAGATGCTATTAATTTTATATTTATAAAACATATCCCTGAAATACTAACTTTTATTATTTTGCTTAAAGTAATCCATTACAAATTACTACTGTGTCCAAAAAGTAAGACCAGTTTTCAATTTAAATTTTCCATGCATATAGTATTTCAATTTTTTTCTTTATTAGGTTGTTGGCACTGTTCTTTACATCTGTGTGAAATTTTATATCAAAATATTCATTAGTGCGTAAGTTGCGCTTGGTTTTGTGAGATGTTAAAACTTATTACTGATTTTTGAAATGTCTCTTCAATCGACTCAAAACGGTGTCCCCGTAGTGGTCTTTTGAGTTTAGGGAATAGACAAAAGTAGCACGATCTAAATTAGGTGAATACTGTGGTTGTGGAGTGATATGGGTTTCATTTTTGACGAAAAAGTCACAAAGAATGAATGTAGTATATGCTAGCGCATTCAGTGTTTTCAGTACCAATCGAGATTTCTGAGGCCCAAGACATATTTTAAAATGGAATTTTGAAATTCCAACATCATCAGCTAGGACTCTAATTGTAAATCGACGGTTTGCAAGCAAATCTTTAATTTTTTTAATGTGAGCTTCGTTGGTTGAAGTTGGTGGTCGACCAGAGGGCTCTTTGCCTTCAATGTGTTCTCTACCTTCTTTGAACTGTTTTGACCACTTCTAAACACTTCTTTCCAATATAGGAATGCTCACTGAATGCTTTCTGCAACATTCTATTCTTTTCTGCAAACAAAATTTATTGCAAGTTCTTTGCTCAATTAATTCAGACATTTCAAAAAATTGCCAGAATCAGTTCTAGCATCTCATAAAACCAAGCATAACTCAAACACTGATGAATATTTTGACGTAAAATTTCACACAGATGTCAAGGACAGTGCCAACAACCTAAAAAAGAAAGACAAAATTGAAATGCCATATGCACAGGAAATTTAAATTGAAAACTGGTCATACTTTTCGGACACAGTAGTAAATATTATTACAAGTTATATTATAACCTTTACAAGTAATAAATATTAGTATATAATATTTATTAGTTTCTGAAACATCTTTTCTTTATTTCTTTGTAATTTTTTTTTATTAAAAGAATTGTATCTTAATTGGATTCAGTGTTAAAATGTATTGTTTCATTACTTAATTGTAACTAGGAAGTAGCTAGATATATTTAAAAATTAAATACTGTATGAAATTAATAATCTTAAGTAATTAAACTTTTGAGAGTGCTTTATTAAAGGTTTATATTCATCTTCATATTTTATATAGCAAAGATGCATATTTAATCAATAACTTACTAATTTTTAATTAAATCATAATATTTTAATAATCTTGTAAAATTAATTGTAGTTTTAAAGTGAATAAAAATTTAATTTCATATTTTATTTTCCTCTTTTTAAAAATTAATATTCATTAGCAAATAGTGTTGAACTTTGTTGAATACAGTTTTTTAGTTAACTGTAATATGTATTGAAATTCTTTGTTCAATTTTTATTCATATTAATATTACTTATTTAAGGAAGAGGTAATGACTCTGGAAAGGATACTTCTACAGACCATTAAATTTGATTTACGATTGGATCATCCCTATGGACATCTTATAAGATATGCTAAATGCTTAAAAGGTAAAAATTTTATATTTAAATGTTTCTCTTTCTTCTTCCACCTCAAGACTTTAATTTTTCTTGAACTTGTAGTATCAAATGTTTTTTCTCTCAAATAAAAAGCTTTTAAAGTTATTTATGTATAAATTATGTAACCTTAACATACATAATTCTTGTTCTTTAATGCTATTATACATTGAATTATGTGCAGTGAGCATAAAAGGGGGAGGATAGGACAGGACACCCTTTTAATAACTTGAGTAATTATCATTAGATTTTCATGAAAAAATGTCTTGAAGGGAACTAACTTATGGTGTAATGCACTTGATTAACAAATTAAGTAACAGGATTAATTAGCTATTAACTCAACAATTTTCCATTACTGAACCCACAATTTTTAACACATCAATTCAGTGTGATGAAATTAGAATGTGAGGAATGTGAAAATTAGAATGTAGAGATCTGGTTAAAACTTTGAGATATAGAGATTCAAAAATTGACTTTCCTAATTTTAAATGAAAAACTTTTGCTGAATGAATGATATCTCACTTTTTAATTTATATATATATATATATATATATATTGATAAAAATTCTTTTATTTCTATTTCAAAAGAATTCCATTCCAAAATTTAATATTTCATATATTGCATTAATGATGTAAATTATTTTGTTTTTTAATTAGTACTTGCTTTCAATTAGAAAATTATATAACAATTCAGTTTAAGGTTTTTTAAATAAAAGAATAATTCAAATCATTAAAAAGTAAAATATAAGAGGAAAAGTATTTTTATTAAATAATGTAGCATTATATCTGCAGAAGTTTAAATAAATATGATTGATAAAATTTGTATGTACAAAATTTTAAAATTTAATTTTTAAATCTCTGTAAAATAAATTTTTATTTAAAAATTGTTTTATTAAATTGCAAACTTGTCAAAAATACCTGTTACCTGACCTTAAAAGGTATAAAAAAAAAATAAGCAAATATCAGGTTTTCGTAATTAGGCATGTAACTTTTATTGATTTACAACTTTTGTTAGCAGATTCGTTGACAATAGGCAGTGGGATCCCGCAATGTCTGAGAGAAGTCGTTTGCCCGATTCGTTAAGGTGGCGCGAGTTCGGATGGATAGAAAGGGGATTGTCCCAGGTTGATGCTGTAGGCGTCTTAATGTGCCTCACAGTATGGTCCACCATCTCTGGAATCAATATTAAACCGAAGTTTCTGTGACCAGAAGACATGTTCTAGGTTAGCCACGAGCTAAAACACTTGCAAAAGACCGTTTCACAACTCTTTCGGCTCAAAGAAGAATCATTTCTGTGTCGTTACTTGTTGCAGACCACTCTGTAGCCTCAAGGAGAAGAATATCCGCTAGGTGTGAAGGAGTCTTCACAATTTAGGTCTCTATGCAAGGCGACCAGTTGTGTGTGTCCCCCTCAACAGACAGAGAAGGGCCCGCTTGTCTGGGACAAGAAAACATGTTTCTTGGACCACACAACGATGGGCTAATGTACTCTTTACAGACGAGCCCCGATTCACACTGGAGAGCGATTCGGACATCTGCTGTTCTGGAGGGAACAAAGCACCAGATACCATCAATCCAACACTGTTGAAAGACACAGTTACCGAGGTGGTGGCATAATGGTTTGGGCAGTGATCTCCCTCGGTGGTCACACTGACCTGCATGTTTTCCAGGAAGGAACTGTGGCTGGTTTGAGATATCGGGATTGGATCCTTGATCCATATGTCTGACCATATGCCGGTGCAATTGGCAATTTTTTCACTCTGATGGATGATAATGCACGAAATCACCGAGCTGTAGTTGTTGAGGAATATCTTGAGAGTCTTGGTTTGGAGCGAATGGAATGGTCAGCTTTATCTCCGGACCTGAATCCGATAGAGCATCTTTGGGACTATATTGGTAGACAGGTTGCTGCTTTAAGTCCTTCTCCAAGGTTTTTAGGAGAGCTAAACAAAGCTTACTCCATGTCTTTTTCTACGCTTCCCAATTCGGTAACTGACAACTTAATTGATAGCATAGAAAGTCGATGTCGCCAATGCATTCAAGCTAGGGTTCAAAGAATGGAACTTTTTTGAAGAATGGATTTTTTCAGCGAGATTGCTTTTTTTTTTTTTTTTGTTGTAAATCATTTTTGTGTTTTTCTTAAACTTCTATGTTGTAGTCAATACATAACTGTTTTGTGCACATGTCATCCAAATTTGGTATTTCTACATTCATTCATTTGCAAATTAGGCGCAAAAAACCGGTTGTTCCTTAACTTTTGGAGGGGCAGTATATTTAGTTAATGAATGAAATAATTGAAATTTTATATGTTGTCCCCTTTCGGTAACCTTAAAAATTATGGGAATTTTGTCAATAAAATTGGTGGACATACTATTTATGACTCGCAGAATCAATTGTGCTAAAAATCTCTGGCTCTATGATGGAAGAATTTTCAATAAGTGGTTAATTAATTGTTAATGAATGTACCATAAGTTATTTTTATTCAAATCATTTCCAAAGATACCACTTATGTGAAAATCTAACAATAATGACAAAAGTTATTAAGGGCTTGGTTTATACAGTTATTTTTGGTCAACTTGTACATTGAATTATATTTTTTGATGAGTAATATAATATAAAGATTAACAATGATGACTAAATATTAACTTGCATTCTGTCTAGTTTTATTTACATTATTATTTAATATCTAAAAAAATATTGAAATAAAAGCAGTTTTTCTTTTTAACTTCTTTTTTCTTCTTCTGAACAGTAGTGAAGTTTTTACAATCTGGTCAAATGTTTTTAATTAAATTGTCCTATATTTAGGTTATTTAAAGCATTTAATAATTAAGTTTTAGTTATTTTATTGTATGTTTTATGAAAGGAAAAGCATATTAAAAATTGAGAAATGTTTTTAAATTTTATGGAATATTTAATTGTATTTAATCAAGGATTTAATTGTATTTTTTTCTTTCCCTAGGAGATAAATTAAAGTTGCAGAATATGGTCCAGATGGCCTGGACTTTTATCAATGATAGGTATTTATAAATTTTATATTTAACTTGTGAATCTGGAAAGAAAATATTTATAGATTTGCTACAGAAAATAATTTGTTTCAGCCTTTGTACAACTTTGTGCCTTCAGTTTGAGCCAGAAGTTATTGCCATTGCTGTGATGTATCTTGCCGGAAAATTAAGCAAGTTTGAAGTTGTTGATTGGGACGATCGTACTCCATTACAGAAGCACTGGTGGGATATATTTGTGGAAGGGATGTCAATTGAGCTTTTGGAAGGTAAAGGGTGCTTGCTTTTTTTAAAAAGTTGTCTTTTTAAATGATATTTATTGGAAAATGTTTGGGCAATATTGTAATTAATAAACAGGTTGATTTAGCTTCTAGTATCTCAAAATAAACTATTAATGAAAAACATTTTGGACAATTTACAAAATTATATTAATATTAAGCAGGTTATAATTTCATAAATTCTGTAGTTTTTATTTGTAGTTTATTTATTGTTTTTCTTATTCTGCAGGATCAGTGATTTATTCAAATTGCTGAAATGTACTATTGTTTTGGGAATTTAGAACATACATATTAACAGACATACCACTATTAACGAATTCTTAAATTATTTGCCTGTTTTTCATTTGAAATTTTAAAACAAATGTGCAACATGTTTAATAAATAAAGAACTTATTCATTAATTTGTACAAATAAATATATTATCACTGTTACATTTTCTCTGCATTACCAAAAAGAATTGTTTAATGTAATTTTTACTTAAAAAGGAATAGAGTTTAACGGCTAAGTTTATTGTTGGTATGTATAAGTTTTTAGTTATAAAGTTTCATAATTTTCTTGCTTTTATAAAACTTATATTCTAAAACATTGAGCAGCATTATGTATTTAATTCTTTTATATTAAATCTAATCTGTTATAAATAATATCAACATATATAGACAGCCTTAAGTCTAACATAATCTTTTTTTTAATGAAAATTTCCTCATTTTTAAAAAAATAAATCTTGCATTGCTTGATAGCATTATAAATTGCAGCTATAAATGCAAATATGCATCTCTGTTTACACAAATTTTGTGGTGATATTTGTGATCGTTTTGATTAAATGGTAATGGCACTTTGCCCCAAAATATCAAACAAACATCAAAACAACTGAAAGTGCCATTTCAGGTTGACATCTCTCATTGAAATTTTCAAAAACACTACAAACATTACTGTATTTATTATAATTAATTAGTGTTTTAAAAATGATTTTTGAATAAATATTCAAATATAAAAAAAATATGCTTAAAATGTTTTAATATTATTAAATAAAATGTTTAAAAAGATTTTTAAAAAAAACCCGACTACTTGGGTTCATGCTACTTATTTTTATTCCAGTATCTCCTGTATTTTTTGGAAAAAAAAAAAAATTGTAACTTTGACATACAATTAAGAAATAATTAGTTAACCTTTCAACTACTTTATACAAAAATTTCAAAATAATGTATTCAAAATAAAATGCTTTAATTAAATTCTATTATGTTAAGAATTGAAATAAAAAAGAACCATGTAGGGAAACTTAGATTATATTATGCAGTTTTTATTAAATTGATATTTTTTTCGTAATTAAACTGACTCATATCAATTAATTTCTTTATGATAAGGAACTACAAAATTCAATTTAATCAAGGACCTAAAGGAGTTTAGAATTGTATTTTACAGTCCAATTGAATTGGTTTGCTTGCTACAGTTTGTATATGAATTAAAAATTATTACTAATGTGTAATAAATTATAAAATAAAAATATATATCTGCTGTATCTGTTAAAAAGATAACTATTTTAAACAAGGTAAAGTATTATATTTATTAAGAATGTTATATTCTGATTATAGTTTTTACATTGTAATTTTAAGATACATTTTACTTTTAGATATTTGCCATCAGGTCTTAGATTTGTATTCTACTCCAATTTCCAACCATCCTCAGGATTCACCTCCTGCAACTCCACCGACAAAATCAACCAGGAAGATATCTCAACCCGTGAGTTTCATCTACTGATATGTTTGTGACATATTCTTACCTATTTGATGTTTTTTGCTGCTTCATGCTTGACGTATTTCATTTCCAAAATGGATATTTGAAATTCCTTGGACATTTCTAGCATAAGTTGGTCATATAATATTTTGAAATTTTTTCCTTCATTCTGAAAATGGTGTAAATATGCATATGGAATATGTAAATGAAGATCTATCAATAAATTTCATGGATTTCTGCTAATTTATTATTTTGATTTGCCTTAAATTTAAAAGAACAAAATATTTTACTATTGATAGCTAGTTGTGATTTTAATTTTTCTCTTAAGGATAATTAATAAGTTTTTTCTTCATTTTTAATTTGTGACTTAGATTAAAAGTATTGAATTTTTTTATTTATTTTATTTTTTACATTTGATGTATAAAATTATGTAATAAATTAATGTATAAAATAACTTTTTAAATAATTTTTATATACAGTAAAAATAGGCGTACTATTTTTTTTTTTTTTTTTTTTTTTTTTTTTTAATATTATTAAACAAAATCTTTAAAAGACTAAATTAAAAAAAAAAAAAAAAAAAAAAAAACTAGATGGATGGACATGCTACTTTTTGCTATATTTTTTTCCTATAAACTCTCTCATTTTCTGTAAAAATTTGATTGTAACTTTGATATACAATTAAGAAATAATTAGTTAACCTTTTCAAATTATTTAGTTTACATTGTTAAGGGGAAAAAAAAAATCCACAAGCAATCCTAAACATTAAAGAAAAAATATATATTAAATAAAACTAGGATTACTTACGTTATGCAGTTAGTTATACATTTGGTTAAATAATGCAAATCTTTAAATGTTTTCATGTTTTATCTGGTTTTGATTATATATTGAGTTATGCAGTTTAACATTTTCTGTTGAAATGTTAATGTAAATTATGAAAGTAATGTTCTGCATAACAAGATTTATTAATTAAAATTTTAAAAAGCATCTTGCTTGTTACTTTATAAAATTTTTATTCTCTCCCCCCTCTCCCTCATTTCATTGCTCTTTTAAACCACTTATTATAGCACAAATTAAAAATTCTTTTGACTTGACTATGACCATACTGCTGGATTATCAGTTAATAAAAGCTTATTTAATTCAATTATAAAAGTTATTATTTGCATTTAAAGTAAGATACAAAGCTTTAGAGAAAATTCATATAAAGTTTAAATGCAGATGACTGAAATTGATTTTTTTTTGTTATTTTAAATTCACTGTATAAAGTGTGAATCAAATAGTGTTTATGGATTTAACTTACCATTGTTTGCTGCTAAACTATTTGCATATTTTTTTTATAAAAAATTTTACTTAATGGCAATGGTATATATTTAAAAAGGGTTTTCATAGGTAATGTTAAGATTAAATAAATTATATAAACTATAATCAGTATATTATATTTTATGAAATCAAAATTATTTTATATTGTATCAGTTTAAAAATTTTTTAATTGAGAATATTAAATATTTACTTAAATTATAATATTGTTTTAATGTACTTTTTATAGCTACTGTATTTGGGCTGTTGTAGTATTAGATTTAATTTTGTAACTCTTGGAATTTTTAAATGTGATTCATGATTATCTACTATATAAGTTAAAAGAAAACTTTAATTGTAAAATGCTAATAATAAATATAACAGTTTAAAGTTTTGACTCTATCAAATTAGTTTAAAAATCTGTATAAGATTTTCTGTGTTAATATAACTGAGAGTTATAGGTTAATAAAATTAAAATTATTAACATATTATTATTCATAACTCACTTAACAAACATTTTAATTTTTAATTATTTTATGATTACTTTTATAAAGTTTTTATGTGTTTAATTTCATATAATTACTTATTTTTTTAGCCGTCTCCAGCGGAAGTATCAACTTCTCCAGCTCAAATCAAACCTAAAGAGGTAGTTGTCGGTCAGCCAATACCTAGATTAGAACCTGGGGAGCTAAAAAGAAAAACATTACAACCAGAAATAAAGAAAGAATTGTTGGAAAATAAAAAACGCAGACCACAAGAAGGCAAAGCAATTCCTATTATTACTAGCAGTAGTGGTTCACCAAAAGGAAATAACAGCACTCAAGTGTCAGAAACTCAACCTCCTTCCCCAACCACACCAATTCCTCTGGAAAGAATTTCCAAACCCATTAGTAAATCAACAGAATTGCCTGCTCAGCAATGTACAACTGATGTTGCTTTCACAACTGGCATCTCATCTATAAATCAACAATCGTTTCCACAAACCGTACCAATTTTATCAACAGATATTTCTTCAAAACCTATAGCTATTTCAACTATCGCTAATGTGGCTTCTGTGCCAACGGCTAGTTTTTCTCCATCTATTCCACCTCCTACTGTGACATTTTCTCAATCTGCTCCAACATTTTATTCTGGTGTTTCTATTGAAAAAACTTTCCCAAATATACAACAACCTCCTCCTCAAATATATCCTCATCAATTTCAGCATCCACCACCTTCTGGTCCACCTCCACCCACAGGGCCCCCACCACCTCCTACTGGTCCACCTCCTCCAGGCTTGCCTCCTTCAAAGTTTAATGACCCACCACCTCAGTTGCCTGCTATGCCACCATTTAATTCTCAGTTTCCTCCTCCCAGGCATCAACGTCCACCCCTTCCTCCTAATATTCCTCCACCTGCTCCAATGCCTGGTATAACCCAACATCCTCCACCACCTCGCCCTCAAGGTCTTCCTCATGTAGCTGGTATAAGACCAGTTCCACCCCCTAATTTGCCTAATGTCAGACCACCTCGTATGATGTCTGACAACCGTTTTGGCCCTAGACCACCTGGTACAGATGTGTTTAATTCCCGTCCTCCAGATTTTAGACCGCCAGGCCCAGATTTCGGACCAAGATCAAGATTTGATGGTGACAATCAAGGATTTAGGGGAAGGAAGGATTCTGATAGTCCGTTCCCACATGATCGGCCATTTCCTGAATTTGATCCTGGTTTTCACAGGCCACCACAACCTAATCAGTTTGGACACATTTTTGACAGGCCACCTAGACCACCAATGAGATTTCCCCTTGAGCCTCGCAGAACACCAGAAAGAGGTCCACGTCCTCCAATGGGTAACAATATGTCACAACCTCAAGGAGCACCTACAGGAATACCACCTGTACGAATAACAGGAAGGTACTAAACAAAAAATTTTTATATTATGTTTTTCCATAGTTTTAGTAAGTTTTTTGATTGGTCTTGTCTGAGTATATTTTCTTAATGTATATAAATTGTAATTTGCTTAGCATCAAAGCCTTTGTATAGAATAAGTTCAAAAAATATATATATTTTCTTAATAAGTATAGGTTGTAATATGCATTTATATTAGCGTTGAATTTGTATAGAATACATTTACTGTCACTTAACAATTCATTTCATGATATTAGTATTCATTCACTATTTATAATGCTGTTGATAAGCCTTCATAATTGATCAGTGCTTTATGAAAGGAAATATGGATTCAAATTAAAAAATGTTTTAAGACCATAATTTAGAAGAAAAAGTTTTTTACAGCGTTTTGTTTTAAATATTACTTTATAATGTGGTGTATGTAATTTTACAATATTTAGTACTGATGTGTAAAATTTTTTGCAAACATTTATGTGCATGCATAATTTCTATGTTTTACACTGTACAAGCTGTTTTTATTTCAATAATAAAGTTAACTTAATTAAAAAAAATCATTATAATCTTTGTACACTATCCATTACTTATATGTTTATGACATTTAAAATATATAATAATTTTCACCATTCATATAAAACATATATGTTTGATAAAATTAATTACATTTTAAAAACATTACACTATTTTATAAACATCTTTTGGAGAATAAAAGTAACAATTTTTCATTAAATTTTTTATGTTAAGAATATTGATTATTATTATTATTTCTAATCACTAAATATTGCGTGATTTTAAAAAAGGAAAGTATTCTTTCTAATTTTATTCGAAGATAAAATATTCTTCTTGTCGAAGTATCATTTAAATATCACCTTTTACATACATTCTTAAATATATTCATATATAATAATTATGAGACAACGATATGTTTGTTTATGTGAAATTGTTTAAATATTCATTTAATTGTATTATATTTGTATTTATATTTCATACATTGTGTTATTGTCTTTGTGCTGCTTGTTTTTCATTGAAGAATGCTTTGGTTTCAAATGCTGCTTTACCATTATTTTCAGTTTTTTTTCTTATGGTAAAATACTAATTCACGATAAGTAAAGATTTTATGATTTGTGGATATTTCCCTATATTTTTATGTTGATATTTCCCCTTGTTTCATAAATGCTTAATTCCTCCATGAATATTTCTATTAAAATGTAGCAACTCTATGTATGTATGTATTTAGCATTATAAACATTAAATTTTATATAATAAAATATGTCATTATAGAATATTGTGTTATATGCCATATTAACATTGAAAATAACAAATATTTCAGTAATAATTTAATTTAATGGTGAAGTAGCTGTTATTGTTTTCTTTTAAATCTTCTATTTTTTTTTATCTGAATTTTGCTCTTGTACCTGTGTAAAGTTTTATCTGCGGTAAGATATTATTAAATTAAAAGATCATTTGTAAATTATGTAAAGGTTACATAGATCATGATTTGTAAAAATATCATGATTAAAGGTATTGCTCATTGTTGCATATTTGTTTGTTATCATTTATTACAAATATAGAAAATGATCGGCAGTTTTTGAAAATTTTCAGTACTTCAAATTATGTTTTTACCATTAACTGACCATGCAATAAAGCAATGTGATGCCTTGAATAATTATTAAATTCCCAACAGCATTGACACTTATGTTCAGTTTATATCAAATTTTTTGTTTTTTTTTGTTTTTCCTTAATTTTATAAGATATTTATTTTAAGATATAGTATAATTATTTAATAATACTGAATTCTTTTTTAACATTATTTCATTGGCTGACTGATATACATCACTGTGTTTTTGTGTAAACTTGAAGCCATAAAATATTTGTTTAAAAATATTTAAATCTCAGTTTTATCTTATTTTTTTTATTATAACTGATTAGTTATACATTTTATGTCTACTAAATTAAATGCTGATTGATTTCTGTCATAGAAATTTAATTGTAAGTATTGTTGTAAAATATATTTGGATTAAAAAAAATAGTGAAAAAGTAGCAAAATTATTAGTTTATTAAATTTTTGACATTAACTTTATATTGGTCTTGGTGTATCTAAGAAGGAAAATAGATTTGATTTTAAAGAAATTTACACTATTTGTAGATAATTACGATGTTAACTAACAAAAATAATAGGGCTACAAAAATATTTATGAAAATTGAATTTGCAGCACTCTTATAACATTAATGTGCTACATTGCAAGTGATTTATTAATTAGTATTTAATGTTTCTATTGATCACGCTGAAGCTTGTGCGTTCTAACTTCTGAGGAGTTTTTTTCCCCCTTTTTAATTTCCTATCTTGCACTCATCTTAAGTAATACAGCAAAATTAATAAGTTTTTCCTATTAGAATCACACATGCATATATATGTAAGTTCATTGTAAAAACAAGGAGAATCATTATACTTCACTTCATCTAGAACATTTAATGAACATTTATACATTAAGAGATTTTTGAGCTCTTCAAGATTTATCTTGCATTTAAGGAAATTGTTCATTTAAATTTTCTTATACATGCTCATCTACTTTTTCATTCAAAACTTTTATATGCTCCTTAATTTTTTTTTTCATTTATTCGATCTTGTAACTTTTATTTGCAATTTTTTTAATTGAGTTTTGTACTAAGATATAATATTCTGTACCTATTTCCGTTTTTTTTTGTTTTTGTTTTTGTGGAATATGAATAGATATTATTTTCTAATTGCTATAATTGCAAATATTTCTCCACACACACACACACACAAAAAAAACCTGTTAAGAAGTTAATGTGTAATAAGGTTATAGATAAGGTAGATTAATAAATATATAAATGAAAGAAGAAAATATGTATATCAAAGTGTGTTTCTTGTAATTTTGCTGTTTTATTTATAACGAATGTAATTTAAGAAATAAAGGAAATAAACCATTGAAGTTTGACCTTAAAACTGCTGGAGTGCTAACTAGCATTTTGAATCGTTATGCCATGAAATTACTTGTGAGCATAATGCTTTAACAGTATAAAAGTACTGAACAATTTTTACTCTGTTTTCTTGAATTACTGAGATACGATTGCTATAACTTTCACCGTTTAACATATTAATCATGATTGACACATATAAATTTCAATCCAGCTATATACAGTTGTTGATCTCTCTCTCTATATATATAAACATAAAATTTTATTGTTAATTCCAATTTATCTTTATCAACATATTTGTCATAAAAGTAATTGAATTGTAATACAAGTCATAAAAGAAAAAAAAAAAGCAAGGCTTATGTTCAAATTGCAATAGAAATTTTACAAAGACAATGTTATAAAATTGATAAGTTTTTGTGTTATTTAAATTTGGCTTTTGACTTATCAATGAATAACATGGAATAAAATTAAAATTAAATGCTGGTGATAAAAAAATATTTTGCATAAGTATTCTTTTAATTTTAATGCTTTTTATAAAGTAAGTTATTAATTAGTTATGTCACTTAGTACTTATTTACAAATTTTACATTTTTATTAGTACTTATAAGTTCTTTTATTAATTATTCTATGTAGAATCGAGTTAATGAAAGAAAAAAAAAAGTTTGCAACTAAACTAAACAAAATTGTAATTGTAAAATTATTTACATTATTTTAATAAACATATCTGGATATTAAGCATTTAATATTGAAATTATAAATTTGCTATAATTATGAAATGTTTTTATTGACATATTTGTAATCATACGTTTGTATCTTTGTCATTCTGTAAGTATTTTTGTAAATTAAAGTTTGTTGAGAAATATGTACATTTTTGGGTTAAAATGAAAAAAGAATGATTGCTCTTTTTTTTTTTTTTTTTTTTCGCAAGAGATACGCAAAATGTGGGTATATTTTAAATTTTTTTTATTAAACATTATCCTTTCCTCATTAAACATGGATTTTTCTTAAGTATTATAATGGTAAAATAGTTGTATTTTTATTTTATTTATGTAAATTGTGTGTATTTGATCTCTTGTTACAAAACTGGTTTAAAAATGTGCTTGTGCACTTTATATATATATATAAATCAACTCTTAATTTATCAAATTTTCTATTTTCTTGTTACAATATATATATATTTAGTAATCATGCTCAAATTAATACTGTTTGTATTAACTCATTTCAGAATAATTTTTGAATTTTTTTTGTTTCGTAAAGCAATAATGTATATATACAATTAAATGAAAGTAACTTACAAAGTTTGATATGGTTGTAAATTTTATTTTCAGATAATTTTATTTTCTGAATTCCATCTTTAAAATGAAATATATGTTTTCTTTGTTCAAAACATTTATTATTTCATTAAAAACATCTATTGAATATTTTTTTCTTGAGCAGTATAATTTTGGTATCTCTTTGCATTTATTATTTTTTTTAAATTGTATTATTATTTTTTTTTACGTGGAGTTTTATACTCCATTTTTAATCTTGGAAAAGCTAAACATAAAAATGCCATCTGTAGATAGTTAAAATCAATCCATCTATCCTTAATTGGATAACTTTTATTTTGGTTTTCAATCTATGGACAACCTTATGTTTACTCTTTTACTATATTTTAGGTCATATCAGGATTAAAGAGCATTTTGTTTGTGAACCCCTTTTTAGTCAAATTAGGCTACATTCAACTTTTCAGATTTTTTTTTAGTTAAAAGTATTTTATCAAAATCCTTACTATAAAAATTAAGTAATACAAAATTTTTTGTAACTTGATTGAACTTCATTTTATTGTGTATTGTAAAATGTACCTTCTGAGACCTGAAAAACACCTATGATAGTTTTATAAATTAAGTCATAAGTGTCAATGTAGTTGAACTAATTAAATCCTTATTGGAGTAAGTTAAATTTTTAAATTCTTTTTTGTTTCTGGAAGGCATTTTGTATACTCACTATTTTTTTTTCCATCAAAGAAACATTTGTAGTGAAGTTGTAACCCTTATTTGTGATCAATTTGTGAACCCAACTGTTTATTCAATAAAAATAGGTTTCCAAAACCAAATATTTAATCATCTTGCATCAAAAAGAAACTGGGCTTTCTAAAATATTAATTTCGGAGGATTGGGACTAATTGGCTAATTTTTGGTATGTTTATTTGAACACCGTGCATCATTTCTCTCCCCCAATGCTGCATTTCTTGATATTGAACTATTCTGAAAAGATATAGAGTATCACTTTCTTCGAATTTTTAACTAAAAAAATATGTGATCAAAATCTGACTCCTTATTTATAAATTAAATGAAGGTGTTGATTTATAAATAATAGCTACTTCCTAAAATAAAAAATTAAATTCTTTTTAAAATAACAATTAATCTCTTGTACCAATTAAAATATTTTTAGATTAGTGAAGATTTACTATCTTGCAAACTAATTATTTTACTTTATTACAATGGCTAAAAAGTATGATCTTTTATTCAATTGTATCAATTTTTATTGAACAATTATCATGTCTGAACATGATGTTGTCCTGGTTAGGGGTTTGTGACGTTATCTGAAAATAAGGGCCAAGCAAATAAAACTCAATTATAAATTTTGGCAGAAAATGGTATTTTGAGCCCATAACTCTTGAAATGCTTCATGAATAACATTAATCTTTCTTAAGAATTTTCTGGAGCATTTGGCTTTTGATTGAAGTGTTTTGTAGTATGGTTTTGAATCACTTTTCATGTTTTGGGTTAGGATTTTAAACATTTGTATTTCCAATGGCTATAAGTACTTGTAGTGCTTTGATCAATTCCTTCTTTTTGAAGTTTCATATTTATCACTTTTGGCATTTTTGCGTGCTTATGGAGTTTTATAGTGTTTCTTATTGTATCTGGAATTCTTCAATTATACCTAGAGTTTTCAAACTTTGATATGTTCGTTTGGTTATTGAATGTGATAATGTTTCTTGTAGAATTTGGAATACTTCATTCTACATTTACGATGACATTTATTTTACTTTAGTATATTCTTTTAGAGATTCTTAAACAATTCATTCTTCATGAAGTTCTTGATCTATTCAACATTGCTATATTCATGTGGCTATTTGAATTTGGCCACTCTTGTAGTATTCCAATCAATTGCTCGTGTTATTAAACATTGGCATATTCCTGAGTTTATTCATCCGTTCTCGAATGTTCACAAATTATAATTTGAAATTTGCCGAGCAGATTTCAGCATTTTTTAATTTCCTTTTTCATTAACTTTTGGTATGATAATCTGATTTACTTTTTGTTAAAGTATAGAAGGGAATTAATCAAGAATTAGGCATAACCCATTTTTTCCTGCCTTTTTTCCTTCTGATTTTATAAAGTGTTATCATGCACATTTATTATGAACCTTTTTCTCCAAACCGCCAAATAAAGAAAAAGGTTTAAATTGTTTTTCAATAGAATTATTAATTTACAATTGCGAGTACAAATTGATGATAATATATATATATTCTAATGCAGCTGGCAAACACTTAGACAGCTGTCTTGGATGCCTTAAGGCAAGCGCTGCACAGAGGTTACTCACTTTGCATTACCCAGGGGACGCGTGTAACTTAAAGATTAGCCACGGACGAGGAATAACAATGCCCCCGCAACGTTCTACGATCCTGTTAGATCAGGACCTACGGTTTAAAATGGATTCCGAACCACTACAAACATCTATGGCACCGCTGGGACTCGAACCCGAAACCTGTGAGCGCCAGAACGCTAGCCACTCGGCCATTCAGGCCCTATTGATAATATTGAATGGCAAAAATTCCCACATATTAAAAATTTCATTTCAATAGTTGTAACGTATATATCGCGTGTATAGCTATATTTAAGATCAAATGGTAAGCATTTATTAGTTCCCTCACTTTTCAGTTCGATTTCTAAAACAAGGCCCATCATATGTTTTGAGCAAGCAATCGGCCGTCATTTGATAAATTGCAAATTCTTTGGAGCGAGATGAGACATTTTACTCATTCTGCATAGTGCATCTCGAGTTCTGTTCATACGTGAGGGAGGTGATTTTCATGCGTCATATAGTCCTTTCGTTCTCAAGCGCGGTATAAACACAATGTGCTCAATTTATTATAGAATTCAATCTATATCCCAGTCGAGAACATATCGTGCGAAGTATTCCGATAACACAAAGCAGACAGAATTAATCTTCCGTTTAGAACCAGTAAAGTATAGCATATTTTATAAGAACAAAAATCGAGTCACGTGATAAAACCTCGTGACTGTTCGTAATAATGTGGGCAATCAATAATTTATCGGACTAAAGTAATATATGTTAAATATTTTCTGTATTTCTAAAGTTTGTGTATATTTGCACAATTTTCCCGGTGTTATTTTTCTATAAGGCTGAAGTATCAATAGTATATAATTTTCCTAAAAGAACACATAAAATTTTTCCTATTTTTTTCCGCATCTAGAATTTGTATTTTGATGCTACGATTTTTTAAATTGTTTTTTCTCTTGATGGATATTTCAGTGTAATTTCTCCACTCTCCTTATTATCATCATCATTGGCGCAACAGCCCCATGGTGTAGGCCAAGGGCTACTGCGTCTGCCTACTGGCAGATTTCGAAACAGATGATATTTTTTTTTGTAACGGGGTGGGGTTGTCAGCCCTACGCTCTACACAATGTGCTCAATATACTCATGTTAGACTGGGACCTACAGTTTAAAGTGTATTCCAAACCACTACAAATATCCATGGCACCTCCGGGACTCGAACCCGAAACCTGTGATACCAAGCGCCAGAGCCATTCAGGCCCCATTCTCCTTATTTTAGAAATCCAATATTTAAAAATACCAATCTATATTGGTATTTCTCCACTTCCGTCCATTTCTTTGTAGGTCTTCCGGTTTTCTCTTACCTGGAACACCTAGGATCATCCCCTTGCCTTTATTATAGATTTTATGAATACAGCTATCTGAATGAAAATATTTTAACTGAAAATTAACGTGCAATAAATAGACTTAAAGGTTAATAGAATGATTACTTCACTTAAATTGCAAATTACTAATTAATTAGTATTAATTAATTACTTTACTTTTTTGCATTCGTTTAGTAAGCTATTTAATAAATTTTTATGCTTTGAAATTTTACACTTTAATAAACTCAAAAGTAAATGGCATATATTATATTTCTTGTACAGAAATTTGTGTTGGATATTTTAGAATTGTAATTTAAATTTATCTCATTTTCTGTGTGAACTATAATTTGTTTTTAAGTATTATTATTATAGAAGGAAGTTTAATTTTTATATTGCTCAGATTAAGAAAAAAATGTTAAATTTATCAAGCGCGTACGTTTGTCAAACCTTTGAAAGTATTCAGTGCTGATTTTTAGGGTAAGGTTTTTCAATGTTTTTTTTCTTCTTTATTTTTATTTGGAACTGAATTTTTTTTATTATTTTTTTTTTAGAATTCTAGATTCTGAATTATCGTTAAAGTCGATATTTTTTAAATAATGTAGATTATATAAAATTCTAAAATCTATAATTTGACTCTTCAATTACATGTAAAGCTGATGCATACATTACAAAGTTGACTATCATAATTATTTGTTGCATACACGTAAAAATCGTTTGTATAAATTCATATTAAAAATTATATATAAATAATGTATTGTATAAATTGGTTTTAATTATTAAAATCATTTGTTTAAATAAATGTTTCTATAACTATTTTGCTTCCAAATTTCTGTTAGTAAAAAATAGCCAGTTGAAATAAATTAATAATTCAAAATCAAGAAATATCTCATTCGAATATACTTAAAAGCATCATATTTTATTTACTTACTATTATGTTCATTAGTGTATTTCTTTTTGTTTCTAAAAAGTTGTTAAGAATTGGTAGATTTCGGATGGATTAATATATTATTATTAAACAGTTTACATGAAGTAAGAAAATTTGATTTTGATAGCGACACTGGTTGTTTGGAAATTTAAAATCTGAGGTTAATTATTTTATAGCTATTTAAAGAAACTATAAAAATATATCTGTAATTAATACGTCTTAAAAATCTTGCTAATTAATCTAAGATAGTTATGGGATGTATTTTATTTTTTAGTTTAATTTTTACATATTTTTCTTTATGTAGCCACTTATCTATTATCGGCATAAACTTTTTCCCGTATTATTATTGATAATTTTTAATAATAAATATAATGTTATTTATTATCTTTCATTCTGTAATTTTTCTTATCATAACTGACACTAATTCTGTTTACGAATGATACTAGGATTCATTTATTCTTTTTCTATTGTTTTCTAAAACACCAAAAGAGGGCAGCACAAGACTCATTTCTTGTGATTTCCTCATTTTTTATTGCACAATTTAATTATAGAATTTACTACATTACATAAGATTGCATGATTTCGATCTTAAAAAAATTACATGAATATTGTATTTGATTGGATTTTTAATGAAAGTCATATCCATAAATTAAAAGAAAATAGTGAAAATCGTACTTTAATATTTCTTAATTTCTTTTTAATGATTAAAAAAAGGTATATATTTTTTTATAATGACTGGTTATGTCAGTTAATTTAATTATTCATTTTGTTTTAAATATACGCAAGTTTTTGTGTTTGAGGTAGAATTTATATTTTTGGAATATTTCAAATGCTATTTTTTTATTTATTTTTTTTTTATGTATTAATTTTTGTACAGATTTACTTCCCGATGTAGAGTAAAAAAATTTATTAACCAGAAATTTTTAACTATAGTTTTTAATTTACGTATTTTTTCTTAATTTGGTCTTGTTTTGCATTTTTATCATACCCTAAAAGAATATCCGGTTTAGATTAAAATTACGAGAAAGTATAACAATTTTTGGATGTATAATTTATTCAATATATAAAATACAGGAAAAGCTCGAACGGACAAATTAAAGTTTTTATTTTTCATAAAAGTTAAAAGAAAAAAAAATTACGAGGGACTTATGAATTATATTTAACAATTTAAGAAGATAAATATACAATATAAATCTTAAAAGAGTGTATATATTTTTTTATGTCTTCTGGAAAAAAGAAATTTCCAAAAAAATTAATAATTTATATATTTTTTTATTCTGTATTGTATTAAAATCG
Source organism: Caerostris darwini (assembly GCA_021605075.1). Taxonomy (NCBI): domain Eukaryota; kingdom Metazoa; phylum Arthropoda; class Arachnida; order Araneae; family Araneidae; genus Caerostris; species Caerostris darwini. The sequence continues at coordinate 234,080 of BPLQ01007050.1, forward strand.
GTGCGATTTAATTTCTTACGAAGACCTATTATTGTTTTTGAATAAAATTCATTTTAATTTCGTGATTTTAAAACAATTTTCTCATTTTTATGAGGCTGTTTATTCTGTATATAATTTAGTACAGATTTCAGAAATGAAACTGATTAATCTAATAATGTAATATTAAAGAATTTTGAATTATTGCGTATTGTAAGTATGAAATAATAAATATGCAATATTTTATATTTTTTCTTTTTGTATTTTATATTATTTTCGCTTTTTTTTTAAAAAAAATTTTTGTGCAAAGATAGAAATAAGAAATTCTCTTGATATCTCAGAGATTGTACAAAATGGAGTATGGTACGCAAAGCGAATTTTAATGGGCAATTAATTTATTGCAGATAATTTTTATTACTTTCCTAAATTATGATTAATTCTATTTTTTTTTAAGAATACTTATCAAAATATTGTATATTTTTAAAAAAAGTTAATGTAATTAATATATTTTGTTATTAATTTAATACCTGAAGGTATTTGCGCGAACATTGAATCTTTATTAAAACAAGAAATCTAGGCTATTTGGCGTCGTGATGATAAAATAAATTTATAAGGTTGTAGTATATTGGTTACACTTTATCATTATTATTTTTAAATAAAGAAAATTGTCAGAGGAATCGATTCATTATTAAAAAAAAAATTAAGACTATATTTTTCTGCCGTATCTGGAATGGAAATAGTGAAACAATGATAGTTTTCCTTATACTGTGACAATAGATAATTTAAAATTTAACCTTTTGCACTTCTGATTAAAATTCTGTGGAATCTAAATAGTACATGAAATGAATAAGTTTAATTTTCAAAAGTGGTTTTAATATATTGAAAAAGTAGTTAATTTTAAATTTTATGCTTATTTCTTTTTATTTTTAATTTAAATTTTGCCCTGAGAATCATTTATGAGAATTTTTTATCATTAAAAATTATTAACCTCATGATAATATACAATTAATAATAATATTTTCATCTATAATTTTTAATTAATTTTATAGAACTGCTTAATGACAATTCTGTGAAATTGTCTTTAATGTTCTGTGAATTTTTTAATTATAAACTTTATAATTATAATCTCTATGTATAATGAAAGACATTTTTGTTTCTTATATATGAATTCCATATATTTGAATCTCATGATAAATTAAAACCATTAAAAAATTGGAATTTTTTTTAAAAATAAAAACTAGCTTAAATGGCAAAATGAATATTGTATGATAACATTGTTTGTCTAGATATATGGATTAATATTTTATAATATAATTAAAAGTCTTTCTGTTTGATTTATTTTGAATTTTCATATTTTTTTCTCAGTAAGACTTACAAAATGTGACATGTTTTATGAAGATAAGCAATGATATCTGATATCTGATAGTTATAAAATTAAGTTGATTTTTTTAAATGTATGTGCAGCTTTTAAATAATATATTATGAAGAAAGTCATAATTTTTTCCCCCATGAAATAGGGAGAAGTTACTATTTACAGTTCATTAAGTATGAGCTGATATTATTAATTTGCTAGTTCTTAAATATTAAATTACTAAAATAGTCATAATTTAATATATATATATATATATATATTATTTTGCAACTTGCAATTTTTTACGAACCTGTTTTGTATTATTCATAATAATTCTAATAACCTCTTGTATTATTCATAATTTTATATCGATTTCTTTTTTGGTTGTGTACAAGGTCTACAAATTTTACTAGATTGAGAATGCAATATTAGAAACCTCGAATTAGAAAACAAAACAAAACCTGAAGAATGTGAAGTTATAAAACTGTAGAATGTTGTATGTAATAAATCTTATAACTTGATAGCATCACCACACTTGATAGTTTTGTTTAAAAATTGCTAATGTGGTATTTCTGTCAGTAAATTCATATATTTTTTCTTTGAAAGAATATTTTGAATATATTTTTTGTAATGAGGAAAAAAAAAATACTATTCCAGGATGCAGTTGAATTGTTACTGAATAATACCTTTTTAAGTATTATTTTAATTGTCACATTGAATTTATTCACTGTCTTATGTACTTGAATAACAATTAATGTGTTTTTTAATTATAGAAGACTTCCATTAATTTTTTTATTTAAAAAAAATTAACTGATATTTTATTTGTTTTAATCTTAGTATTAATAGTTTACTAGGATTGTAATCATATCTCATGTAATTGAAAGAGGATAAAGTTTTTTTTTTTTTTACTATTATTAAGTAGCATTGGTAGTTTTTGAAGCAAGTAGAATTTAAGTAATATATTAAAAATGAGAACAAATTTCTGGAACTATGTACAAGGTAGAGTTATACAATTTTGTAATGTATGAAAATATGTTGTATTATTATTGTACATGATGTGTTATTTCATTCATTTCCAACATGTTTCAATTTCATGAGGTATATGAATTAATAAATATTCTGATAGTTAAATGTAAAGAATGAAAATTGAAATTTGAATTCATTTTTTATAAATTTATTCTGTGCAATTATGTTCAATTTTAAAAGAGTTTTTTTTTTTTTTTTTTTTTTTTTTTGTTATAAAGAATTTTGAATAATTAATTTTTTTGTTGTTTGTTCTTTGAAAATTATAATAATATATATATATATATCTGATGTTTAATATATATATATATCTCGATTAATATACTTACATTTTTTCTTTTTTTCATTTCAGTATGTGAATTATGGACTCTTTTTGTAAAGGCCACTTTCTACAAATACTACCGACAGTTGACACCTGCATTTTTTTTTCATCTGTTAATAATGAAAAGAGCTTTTGTAATAAAGAAATTACCAAAGACCGTCTGTTGCCACAATATAATGTGAATGTTTTAAAAGTTGGAGCAAGTTGATATAGATGCCAGTGATACACTAATTCTATACTGCTATGTGATATATAAAGAGTGAATTGATAATTAATTTACCTCTTTCATTTTTATAAGTATTTTTTTTAATTTTTAAGTTGATAATAATTATAATAATTCTTATGACATATTGAAGCTTAATTATAAATTTTTTACTACATGTAAAGAAGTCATTTATGTTCATGCAATTGCATGTGCATAATTTAATTCCAATTTTGTTAATTTATGTTTAAACATAATAGTTCTCTGAAATATCTTATGAATGTGATTTGAAGTATTAATTTTAATTATTTTTTTTCACTGTTCAACTTTATCTAAATCGTATAAAAAAAATGCAAGATATTTAATCTTGCATTAACATTTTTCTAAATTGAAGTCTGTAATGGTTGTTTCAGTGTACTTGTACTTCATTTGTTATAATTTACTTAAATTTTATAATAATGAAAATTTAAAGAGTTTTATCTAATTCTAAATTGTGCATCTGCTTTAACTGCTGAAATTTAACAAAATAAACCTTAAAAATTGATGCCATGTGACAATTCAATACTAATTAAATCATATGAAGTCTGTTCAGAAAGTTTCTTCTCTAATATTTTGAGAAAAATAATCAGCCTATCACCATGAGATATTTATTTATTTCTTATTCTAAATATTTGAATAAGTAAACCATTTTTTGAACTTTAATATCCCGCAGCTTTTTTTTTTCAATAAATCTAATGTCGGCATTGTTTTTTCATTAAATCTACTATCTCTTTGTTATTAAATAAGAATTGTTAGCTTATAAAGTATGTTTTAAGGAGGATAAAGTTCAGTAGAAACATTTAATATTTGGATATATAGTCTGTATGCAATAAGTTTTTGTGAATTTTTTTTTTGCACTTACAATGCTTATATTTTCATTTCAAAATATTATGCAACATTATGTACTTAAAAAATAGTTTTTTTTTGCATTAAATTTAATTTCTTATAAATAATTTCAGCTCAGATATTGGTATCTTAAAAGATCTTTAAATTGACACTGTTTTAATGAAAATTTCAAACTTTAAAAAAAAAAATGCTATATTACTTGATAGTATTACACTGGAGGAATTTTGTTCTGAAATTTCATTTCCAAAAATTTGAATCTACTAATTCTTAAAATTAGACATTTTCAGTTCCAAGAATTTCGTATAGCTGATTCCAAAATAAGTAAATTTTTTTTTTCAATTTTTTTTATATTTCTAAAATAAATATGCTTCAAAAGTTTATATGATGTCTGCAGGCGGGGTAAATAGCAAGTTATTTGAAGGATTATATGGTGCTTTCTTTTAAAATGTGTAGCTCTTTTACTGCAAAACTGATGACGGCTAATTTTTTATATGCACAATTTCTGAAAATTTGACATGTAGTTCAGAAAATCTACAATCACCCCTGATTATAAATTACATCTACAATTGTGAATTTTATGGACATGGTGGTGGGGGTTTAAATAGGAAAGTAATGTCCACCTACCATTCCACGCTTACCACTGAAAGTTATCTGAGAAAAGTCTCAGTTTGAGATGGGCTGCTCCATTCCATTTCATTCTTGTTCTGTTTCCATTTTATCAACAAACTCTTATTTTAACTCTGTGTTTACTTGAGCTTGAAAAGTGTTGGAAAAATTATTACTAGTTTTTAAGGATTGTAGTTTCCATCGGGAGTGCCATTTTTGATATTAAAAAATGGCAAAATTTAAGAGTGTGCAATATTCTATGAAGATTCGTTTGTGAATTTGACCATCGTTTAACATCTTTATGTGAATAAAGTTTGATGGCAGTTGGGTTATTTGGTTATGAAGATTTATTGAGGTTGTTTTGTGTATTAATTATATACTTGAAATGATTGGATATTTCTGGACTGATCTTGAATATATATTGGACTGAATTATATTTTTCAATCAAACATTTTAAATAATTTAAGCAGTATATTTTCTTTTTGGCTTGGGTATGTAAAATTTGAAATGAAATTTTTTCGCATATATATAATTATCAATGTATATATTTAGTTATACATTTCATAATTACTATTATGTATTATTTGACATATAAGAATTTTCTATTAGATTTTACATTGAAAAAATGTGAATTCTTCTGATGTATTAATGCAATTATCTTTGTAAGTTAAGTCGATTTTTACAAGTGAGGTTTTTTTAAATAACTTTTTTTTCCTTCAAATTTTTGCAATATTGATGTATTTTTTAATTGCATCATTTATTAAAAGTAAAGCTTAAAAAAAAAATTTCATCTTTTTCCCACATCATTGATGAATCTTCAGATTTTATAATCTGCAATATTTTTTGTGTTTATTTTCTTGATAGTTTATAAATCAGTGCAACTACCAAATAAACAAATGGAAGATGCAGCATAATATTTTTCAGAAGTGAACACAAATGGAGTTTTAAAAAAATTAGTAGTGTGTTGAATAGAATTTTAAAAATGCAATATTATTAGGTGAGCATACATTTCAGTAAGTTAAAAACAGCTTCCTTCAAAACATAATGTGCTTTATTTATTAAAGCTCTTTTGTGTTAATTGGCAATAAATTCTATGTGTCGTCAAATATAATTTTGTTAACTACTAAGTTAATTGATTGAAAAAATGATTAAATCAATGATAATTTCCATTTTGAAATTATAAATGATTGCAATGTTTTTGTAAAGTCGTTTTTCTTTCTTTCTATGAATATAGGCATTTGAAGAAGAAAAATGGTCATTTAAAAATGATAAGATATGAAAAAAATTTATATAATTATCATTAGAAAAATATAATTCTAATTCGTTGTTTGTATGATTTAAATGTTTTATCAGTGCCTTTTTTTATAATAGTATATTGTAAAGTCTTCCTAAAATTAGAATCATAATCAAATGTATAGTTGAAACAAATATTTTGAGGAAATTTGAATGTGTGAAATTAGTCACTGTGTTTGCAAACAAAGGGGAAAATCATTCCATGTTGCTAGTTTCTGAACTTTTATAGTACAAAAGTCACAAAGTTATTTTGCGCATGTCTTTTAGGGGAAAATTAATCGCACCACCTCGAAAGCCACCCATATCGTGCCTTCAGTATATTGGGCTAATGGAAAGTCTCTTATTATATGAAATAAATAAAATAATCCTCCCATATGCAATCCTATTTGTGGTTGTTGAGCTGGGAATTTATCAATTCTTTAATTTAATTTAATTATTTATTTTAATTCTTTATATACTGTAAAGGTTTTTTGTTATTTATATAACGTTTGAATTATTAAGGAAATAGTGAGAAAATAATTTATTGACATCCAAAATACATTTTTATTTTGTGTGTGTAATATGTTAGCCCTGACTAAAGTTGAACTGCTGTACATTACGAAATAATTTGTGCTAATTGCCTTATGCATGTTTCTCAATGGAGTTTTTTACCTGTATAATATATTTTTGTTGTAAGACATGGTGCTTTTTCTTTGAATGATTTTTAAAAAAAAATTATATTTATAAATTTAGTATTTGTGTATAGACATTGATTGCAAACTTATTTTGAATATACAATCAATGTGTGACATAGCATTGATGTTGACATTGGTTCTATATTAATGTATATATTTAAGTTATACTTTTTTTGTGAATAGTTCTTTAAATTTTTCAATTATATTTCTTATGACTATCTTAAGTTTCACTGTTTTGATATTGTGTGCTAAAATATTTATTATTAAAATCAATAATCTTTGTACTCTGTTAATCCATCAGTATGATAGGTGTTTAAAAAAATATTAGATTTTTAATAATCAGAATTAATTACTAATAATCTAACTGAATTTGTAGGTTTAACTCCAGTGATTGTGATAAATGGCCGCATCTAATAATTTGAATTATTTCATGTGTTTTTTTAAACAACATTTGCAGTTTAAAAAAAAAAAAAATTATAATTGGTTGGTGGCTCTTTTCATCTCCCTAAAATATGAAAAGGTACTATTTGTATGATAATTTTTTTAAATTATATTTAGCAAGGGTGAATTTTATAACATTTCTTTATTTAATGCAAAAAATAAATCCTCACTCTTGGTAATGCTTATTTTTTTTCTGTAAAATTTTCATTCTACATTTTTTTTTTCTTTTCAATTAGCATTTAGGCATAAATTTATTTACATAATTATTTATTTTAGCAATTAATGTAATGGTAAAAATGTAATATATTAATTATTGCAATGCTTTTTTATGTTTATTTATTTAATTGACCTTTTTGAACATGTTGACCATTTCAAGGGATCACTGTTGTCTCAGGTACAATATCTGGGGGTTGAGCCTCCTAACTATCCCTTCAAATCATATGGGAAGATTTTCCAGCCTATAGATTTATTTTTTTCACTCTGTTATAGACAATGTTGTATCTCACTTTTCTTAGTTTTGAAGATTGGCTCTCATATTATTGCTCCTATTATTAAATGTAATATTTTGTGTGTGTGTGCTTGTGTTTTAAAACATAATTAAAAAAAATAATAAATAAAAGATTCATGGTTTGGATAAAGCCTTTAATTACCTATTTTTAATTTTAATTATGTTTTGAGTTTTCATTTCTTTCAATCATCAAAATAATTCCAAATTTCATTCCTGCTCAGACACACAGGTGCTCCGCTATTAAAATGCACCTAATTCTTTTTTAAAATTGCATCAAGGTGTATTTTTTTTAGAAATAGCAATCAATTATTATAATTAATGAAGTTCAATATGCTTTCAATTGAAATCCGTTTCAATTATTGAAAAAATTGTGACTCTACATCTCGGAAATGTGTGTTCTTCAATATGTCAAATTGATGTGTTCTATAAATTAAGTTTTGTAAAATTTGAAAAAAAATAATTTTCATATTCGATGAAATTTATTGTATTTTGTCCATTTTTACATATTTTTCATCGATTCATATACTCTTGTTTAATTTTTTATTTTTCTAATAGAACTATATCATGTTGTATATACTTGAAATGAAATGAAATAAAATTGTTGACATTTGGATGTTATTTATTCTTTCTTATGCACTCGAAACATGATTTCATTCATTTTTTTTTATCCTCAATTGCTGCTCAACATTTTTTTGTTAGTTATTATTTTTTTTATAGCAGCTGGCAAATACTTAGACATTTATCTTTATGTCATAAGCAAGAGCCACACCGTTATTACTCATTTAGTACTACCCGGGGCCACGTGTAGCTTGAAGATATACTACGGACGCGAGTAACACTACCCCGCAACTCTCTACGATCCTATTAGACTGAGACTTACGTATTAAAGTGGATTCCGAACCACTACAAACATACATGCCACCGCCGGGACTCGAACCCGAAATCTATGGTACAGCCATCAGGACCCTTTTTGTAGCTAGTATTCAGGCAGTCAATACAATGTTCTATTTTATTGCTAGTTAAAATTTTATTTTCGAATGCAAATGAAGAGTGTTGAAAACCCTTACTTGTATAATCAGTTTGATTTGGTTTGCCGCTCTACGGGCATTTTGTGCACACGAGGGCTAAACAGACCGGGTCCTACAGTTTCTCTTGGTCTAATTAGCCCTCGCTTACATAAAATGACAGTACAGCGACAAACCAAAGTTTCGTCTGGACGCTGTTCAACACCATCTACAGCGTCTGGAAAGCATTTCCAACCCATATGATTTCAAGTGGTCTTGGTGTACCCTACTCTTTTTACAAGTTAATAAACCTGGTGCTGAGATATCTTATATTTATACGCACAGACTGTTCCACGTCAGCCATTTAATTAATTTGTCATGAAAAATCCATAAATATACGACCTATTACGAATATTACTTTTTCCAAAAAGTAAGACCCATTTTCAATTTAAAATTCCCGGGGCTTATAGAATTTCAATTTTTTTTTTCTTTTTTAGGTTGCTGACACTGTTCTTGACATTTGTGTGTGGCATTGTCCTTGACATCAATTTCACGTGAAAATATTCATTCGCGTTTGAGTTACGCTTGACTTTGTGAGACGCTAAAACTGATTCCTGCGATTTTTGAAATGTCTGAATTCATTGAGCAAAGAACTTGCATTCAATTTGGATTGTTGAAACGTATAGAATGTTGCAGGAGGTATCGGTGAGCATTCCTATATCGGAAAGAAATGTTTACAAGTGGTATAAACAGTTCAAAAAATGCAGAGAACGCGTTGAAAACGAAGAGCCCTCTGGTCGATCACCAACCTTAACAGATGAAGCGCACGTCCAAAAAATTAAAGATTTAGTGTTTGTAAACTGTCTATTTACAATTAGAGACCTTGCTGATGATGTTGGTTTTTCAAAAGGAACGGTCAATTCCATTTTGGGCCACAAACGAGTCAAATCTCGATGGGTACCGAAAACACTGAATGCACCAGCTCACACTGCATTGATTCTTCGTCACTTTTTCGCCAACAATGAAACCCATATATTTCCACAACCACTGTATTCACACCGTACGGCTTCTGGATATTCCCTAAAATAAAAAGACCACTCCGGGGACATCGCTTTGAGTCGGTTGAAGAGATTCAACATAAATCGTCACGCTCTTCCACGGCCATCCCTGCCGATGACTTTTTAGCATGCATTGAGGATTAGAAAGAAAGTTGGCATAAGTGCAGTGTGTCCGGAAGGGATTACTTTGAAGGCTATGAAAATTTGGAAGAATAAATGAAGACTTTTTGAAAAAAAAAAGAAGATAATTGGTCGTACTTTTTGGGCACAGTAGTAAATCGCATTCTAATTTTAAATTTATTTATTTGTAGATTAAGCAGAACGATATTTTTTAGAAGTTTCGTTTGGATTCATTCGTTGACGAGTTAGTTATTCCATGAAGCAAATGTTAATTGGGTTGGAATGATTATTTTAATCCCACGAATTCTGTGAATTCTTGGCTGGCGCTTTAATTTATGCAGCGAGGTTTTTAAAATTGCATCATGATGGTCTCTGTTCACACGAGAAAATTCCGCACATGGAATAATGCATTCCTCTGTTCTGAGAAGACACTATCGAGTTAATAGCTTTTTCAGGTACTTGAAATACATTTTATGAAAACAAATCGCCAAGAATTTTCTTGTAGTCATTTATCATAAAACTGAGTTATCTGGCTAAATTATTGGTATCATAATAATAAATTACAATGCTGTAACATCTCGACCTATATTAGACTTATAAAGGCTTCAAGAAGAGGACCATTTTCAGGCTCATGGAAACACTTTAATATTTATTTACAAGCATAGCAATCACTATAATACCGTAAAGTCGTTCTAAGTGTAAATTGAAATCCAAGAATTCGATTAATTGCTAATGAAAAGCACATCGAAACGTTATAAATATCACTAAACAATTTTTTTATTTTTATTTTTCATTAAGTAAAACAAAACATCTTCGAAACAGATGAATATATTCGTTTATTATTTTTCAATAAATTTCTATACACGTAAAGATATTTTTTGAGTACCCTGTTTATGAAACATATTTTCTTTAGAATACTTTTTCCCATAAATATGTATTTTCTATACGAATGTTAGCTGAGAATTCTCGTTGGCAACTTTTCTAAAAAGAAATCTCCGATCTACTTTGGAATATTGGTTACTTCAGAAATGAAAGAAAGCCCAGATTATTTTTCTAAAAGTAATTTTGAAAAGAATCGGAATTCTATCGCGTGAGATTTTTTTAAGCTTTCTGATAAGAATTTTGTCTTTCATTGATTATTCTTTTTATCATACATGCAGGTTATTCTCACGATGTAACTATTCCGAAATTGAACTTCTTAAGCTTTGAAAATCATCAATCCAAAGTGCTTCTTCAATAAAAGTAGTTATTTTCTGTCATATCTCTCATATTTTTGGCAAACACTTCAGCGCTTATTGTTAGTTTTTATGAGATAAATTCAATTTAGAGATTATTTAAAACAAATAATCAATACTTACATTTTAAGATACAATCTCTTTAGAAATGAGGCAAATGATATATATGTATGTAGTTCATAACTTCCAACTATAACTCTTAGAAATAAAATCTTTTTTATTGAATCCGTTTTTTTTTTATCTGTTGCTTGGATAAAAATTATAAAGGAAGCTTTGTTAGTTACTTTTCGTTAAATAAGAATCGTTAGTAAAATTATTATATCAAAAATTCTTTTTATCATCATTTGCAATATATAATATTATATATATATATATATATATATAATAAAATATTAAGACGTTAATTAAAATGTATTTTGCAATACTGAAAGTTTTTCGAATTTATTATCTGGTACAAAGCTCGAAATCGAACAAAGAATAATTCTAATTATCTTTCTTTATCATTAAATAAAACATTAGTAAATTATCCATAGATTATGGAACCATCCATGGAATATTGGAAACTAGAATAACTCAAAAATCGTCTGTTTTCATTTATTTAATTGTAATAAATAATTGATCATTGGTAAATATTTTTGAAAAAGAATTAATTTTAAGATAATTTTTGTTCTTATTGATTATTCTTCGTTTGATTTTTGAAATATTTAAGTTTTTTTTTTTTTTTTTATTTTCAATGGCAGATTATAAACAGTAACAGCAAAAAAAAAAAAAAAAAAAAACAGGCTGAAACATAGTTCATTAATCTAACAATAATGCCAAGTTGTAGATCTTTAGATCGTTTAGTGTTACCAGATGCACCACAGGGAGGTACATCTTCTGCGCACCCCATATTTAAGTTAAAATTGCGTTTTTTTTTAAATTTTTTGTTTGTATTTCTTTTAATACATTTTTTTTTAATTCTTTATAATTATTGTGTCAGTATATAGAATTTTTTTTAATTTAGTGGGAAATTCGCACAGTAATAACTTTTTAATTTTTTTTCACACTTAAAAAATGTAAACACTTTATAAGTTTCTGTAAAGTGATATTCAGGGCATCAGGGTAAAATGATTCCCCTTTTGATACATATTTATTCATCTTTAATTTAGTAAATGTAACACATATATTTCAAATATCTATTAGATAATAGATTTAAACTAATCTAATTTTGTTACACAGTTCAAAAAGATTAAACTTAAGACACATTTTTTTAAACATTAGATTAGTTATAAATATAACAGGCAGATTAATTATAAATATGAGACTAGGTAGGTAAACAAAATGTTGCAGAACAGTAAATGAAATGCTATTTGAAAACTGAATTTTGATAAAATTATTTAAAGTAATTATAAAATTTTTTTTATATATATTTAAGTAAAAAAAAAATTATAATATTGTAAAAATAATAATACATTTAAGAACAAGAGGAACCATAATAATATCCTGAATATCCTTTCTTTTACATAGTGCTCGACGGATCCTCCCTATTTCAATTTAAAGCTCATTTTATGGGTTTTAAATTTACATGAAGATCTAGGTGAACATTGCATTAATATATTATAATGGAAAAACAGCATTAATGTCGTAAGAATGTAAATATGGTGAGAGATGACTGCTAGCCCCTAAATCGAGAAACTTCCCAAATATCTCATAAGAGAAAAAGCTACATCCGAACTTATGCAACAAGTTGTTAAAATGTTGTCCATGAGAAATGACAACGTTTCCCCCTACTTTCAACATCATAACAGTAAAGATTAGGGAGTGGTGAGTAGCTAGCTATCTTGGTCTAGTAGGTTTAGTTGTTCGGCAGCTGGAAATTCGCCCTTTTTTTTTTAAAACAACTGAATGAAAATTTTAGCTGCCATAAGCATTTTTTAATGATAGTTTTTTTTTTCTTATCAATTTACATTTTAAATTTGGAACCACTTTTCTTTTTACACGAATTTCTTTTACACATTGTTTTGAATGGATCTTATTTAATTTTTTTATATATGGGGTAATTTACAAATTTTAAATATATTGAAAATTCATATAGTTCTTGTCCAAAAAATATGATGTAACAGTACAAATAAATTCCTGTAATACATAGAATATGTCGACGAGACAATAAAATATTAAGTTAAAGAACTAAACAAATATTTTATATTCTACACAATGCATTTAAAAAATTTTAAGACTTTTTTTAACCATTTTAAAGACCATTGTACAGTTTGATTATTTTAATTATGATTTAATTTATGAGGGCAATCTGCTGCCAATTTGTTTTCAAAGAATTTTTTACTAAATAAAGATACATAAATCTTTCTCAATAGTGTACCTTTTTTTTTGTTATTTTACAGCTTGTATCCCATACATTTTAAATATATAACTATCTATTCAAATTTTTTTACATTCTACATTACAAAGTTTTAAGGCTGATTGATTTAAAAGTTTCAAGGCTGAAAGTGATTCCAAAAATTAACTGCAAATGTGAGCAAATCTCACGATTTGACTTGCTCTACCATATTTTTCTTTCAAGTTTACAAGTCAACTGCACAAGGAATAAATTCTTTTTAATATGGATTCATTTCATTTCAGTTATTTCATTGATTTAGGTCAAACCAATTTAAAATGTGCATAGCAATTTTCAGTTTTTGGTTTTAATATTTTTGAATTAGTAAAAAATTTTTTTCATGATTCATTTGATTTGTTGTTTACTGTTTATGGTATGGTGCTAATCTTCTTTTAATAACAAACTTAATTCTTTATTTTTAACTATCCATCCTCATAGTTTGAGTCTGTAAGAAAAATTGTAATGTATTCAGTTATTTTTCATATTTTTCATTTTATTTGGAAATTTGTGTTCAGCATTGTCTCTTTTTCATCAGATTTTTTTATCCAATTCCTTATATATTTCGTTTCGCAAATGTAAACACTAAAAAGGGCATTGATAAATACTGCCAAGGCTTCAGCTAAATGTGTAAGAACATTCTATAATTTAACATTAATTTCCCATGTTTCATAAAGACAGCATTGGCTATTGGCCACTTGACTAGTGCTCGGGGTTTTGATACCATAGGCCTCATGTACGAATCCTGGCAGTGGCATGGATTATATGTATGTATATGTACTTTCGGAATCCTCTTAAACTGTAGGTCCCGGTCTAATTAGTATAAAGCGTGCACAAAATGACGTAGGGCGGCAAACCAAATTAAAGGCAACATTTATTTTATATCTTAAAATCATAACACGTTTATAGAATCATGACCAATTTTTATCTCAAATCAAAACGTGAACATAAAATAATAACCAAGTTTTAATATTTAGATTAAAAAGTGGAATAAATAAATTGTATGTCGAGGGGAAAAAAAAAATAGAATTAAAATTTTTCGTATGGTAATAATGTGTTAACATTTGTCAAATGTGCCCAGTTTAATAATTTTATATAACACTTGATTGAAATTTGCTTCCACTGCTATTTACAAAGATGAATCCTGCATTTTCTTAAAACTTAATTTTGAATCATCAATAATAGCCATAACTCATTTCTAAAGAAGTTTTTAACTATTTCAATGAGTTGACGCTTACGTATCAATAATCCAAATACATATAGGAGCAAGTTTAAATTTAGTGCTACTTAATAATCATATAAAAAGCTATTCAAACTTCAATATCAGTAACTACAGAATGGCATTTGAGCATAATGTTTTGAATCTCCTTTTATATACCGCCTGTTGAACCCTTAAACCAATAATCTCCCATTCTACTTCTCAGCACTGCATCTTTATATTCTTTAAGCACCATTCTGGAGAGACACAATGCAGAAAAAACCTCCATGGCAATCATCATGTACATGGTGTAGGTCCATTTCTTGGCATCCGATATGGCAATGATCACGAAAGGTCCCATAGCAGATCCTATGGCTCCAGTCCCCTCCACGATGGCAGCGACTGTGGCAAGTCCTCGATTATTTCTCCTGAGCAGACTGTTCATGCCCAAATCAACAGAAACGGAGGTGCTGAGCAAGATGTAGGGCGCCTCCACAAATATGCCTACCAATATTTGTAGAAAAATGTCCAGATAAGGAATGTCCTAGAAAGAAAAAACAATATTTTTTGTAAATGTTGTCAATATGCAGGTTGTCCTCAAATAGCTGCTTATTTTTTTCAATTCCTTCTGTTAGCTCAAACTCTCCCTGTATATATATCTTGTTCAAATTTTCGATCGTTCATAAAATACTTCTTATTCATCCACTCAAATTCAAATAATTTTTTTTTAAACTTGTAGTGGATGACACTTGATGTTAATACGGTTTTTTTCAAATATTAATTCATTCATTAAATTTAATTAATTAATTTTAGTTTTTCTTAGATTTAAGTTTCATGTATCTACATATAGAGGGCGGCAGATAAATTTAAAAAAATGATTCAATATAGTGAAAAAAAGTAGGAATTGGTTTAAAAAAATTTTTTTTTATTTAACTTGCTTAAAGTCAATTCCTACTTTTTTTCCACTCTGTTGCAGAAAGTCCTTTATAAATAATTTTCATTCATATTTTTAAGTTTATCTGGCGCCATCTATTGGTAGATATATGCAACTTACATCTAAAAAAAACTCAAATTAATTAATTAAATTTAATTCTCTATGCTGAAGATGCAAAAAACCTGAAACTGAGGAACATATTTTATTGCAATGCATTGCTACGTAAAAAATGAAAAGCTATGGCTTTTGGATATAAAGTCCTATCCTATTCTTGGTCATTTGATATGAGCGACGAACCTTATTATAAAACTATATTCCTAATTAATTTTCTACGAAAAATAACGTAATTTTTTTTTTGTGTGTATTAACCTTTTTGTATTGTTTAGTGACAGAAGTTCTGATTTCTTCTCAAGATTAATTGGATAAATTGAGATAAAGAAGCTAACGCGAGCATAAATCTCAAAGTCGAATCAAAACAATTTGATATTCGGTATTTCAATATATTGCTATATAAATGAGAAAATCCACATCCTTCTTGGAATGTAGAGCATTGTTTGAATGCAGAGATTTTGCAAAGACTTTTATGCGGATAGAAGAGAAATTTTCTTCTCGCATTGTACAGACTCACTAATTTTATCATTCGACATTTTTATGTTCCTTAACTTTTGTTTTTCTCAGTTCTGCAATTCTTTGCAAGTTGCAAGTAAGTCCTTCAAAAGAGAATTCTAATTCAATTTTTCTTTTCACATAGAACATTCTGTATCTATTCCAAAATAAAGTTTTCTCTTCTGGTGGAACGTAATTAAGTGTTCTATTCTGACTACGGCAAACGTGAATATTTCTGCAGAAATATTTGCACGTGAAAAACAAAATTAGGTAACACTAGAAACTTATTAACAAGGTTTTTCGGAAAGAATAATAATAAAAAAAATGCATAAATAAAAGAAGAAAATATATAAAGAATGTTTCTAATAAAAATACTTAATAACTTTTGTAATTTGTTGTATGTCTTGTAATGAATGTAACGTAAAAAATTAAAATGGAAAGAAAGAAAAGAAAATCCATCGGGAAATAGAAATGGCAGCCTTAAAATGGCAGAATTTAAACATTATAAATAACATTTCAAATATTAAAACTGGATTTTTCAAATGTTAAAGCTTGATCCTTATACTTTTATCAATTAACATTCTAATTATCATTATATTATTGTATTAGTTTCAATAAAATCGGTGGTGGACATTTCAAGACTTTTCAATGTTCCAAAAATGGAAAAGAATATTAATAAAGAATATTAAAAGAAAAAAAATATTAGAGAAATTAAGATTCCATAAATGTACCAAAAAGCTCTATGAAGCATAATACAAAAAAAAAATAGCATAGTAATAAAAAAAATGGGGCCAATGAAAATAAAATTGGACACACACAAAAAAAAAACATATCTTCTAAAATAATAGATAAAATAGCAATACTTTTTTATAAATCACTCAGGAAATCTCTTAGTTTAACCTCTCCACACTAATTAACCTCCACACGGAGACGTCTACGTTTTTCAACAAAAAAAAAGTCGAAACAGCATGAGTTAAGGAAATGGCACAGAACTATGGCCGAACATATCAGGATAAAAGTTCTTCTATATTGGTAAAGTTCGGACAATTGTCAATAACTGACTATATGATAAAAGATATATTTATCGAAACATAGTTTGCTCATGTGATCTGATAAATATCCCAAATAATTTTGACATTATGATGAAAGGTCGTACTTTAACAATTCTTCATTATACATTATTATTTTCAGATGTAACATTTTTTATGAATTGTATTCACATTATCCATTTGAGCCAGAGATGCATATATAGTTAGGTATCAACAGTTTATGTGCTGGTAGTTATGACCATGCATTATTGGGGTTTCAAAAATCCTCTTTAAGTAATTAAAAAAATGCTTCTTTTTAAGTTTAAGAAGGTATCTGAAAAGTTTAATTCCCTTTTCTAGAGAATATATATTAAAAATTTTTGTAAGTCTATTAAAAGATAGCTTTTTAAAATTTAAAAACCTTGCTAGGTTCTTCTAGCAGGCATTTTTCCTCGAAAATACAACCGAATAAATTAAGGATTTATCGCTAAACAAAAGAATGAGAACATGAGAAATAAAATTAATGAACACAATTTACTAAATTTACACAACATATCTAGTTGTGTAGATATGTTGTTAAGTTGAGGTATTAAAAAGCTTCATTAAAAGCCTCTTTAGTCGACTTACATCGGTTAACTTTTTCTCTAATAAGGAATACTAACAATTCGAGAAACTAATAACTTCTTGAGAATAAAAATTTAGAGCGAATTTTGCCCCTGACTATATAACAAAGCATCAAATTAAATTATGTATTAATATGTTATTACTTCGTTTTCTAATATTTGTTTGTTTGCAAATCGAAATAAATATAAATAATTTCCACATTTTTCATTATAACTCTTTGTGACTTTTGGTCTTAAGCAAATCTGTGCATTCCTTGCGTAAATTTTATTTCATATTAGCAGAACCCGGCATAAATTAACCTGCCAAAAACTGCATTGTAGAAAATTCCATGTCGCGAATATATTATCTATGTTCCAGTATATGGAACATGGATAATATATTCGCGACATGTAATTTTCATGGATATCGTTTGAAAGCTATATAAGATTAAATGCTGCAGCACCACCTGGTGGTAAGTAACAATAAAGTGGATAGCGCGAACCTATTTTCTATACACGAATACATATTACCAGATTTCATAGCGATTAGATGAACTGTATAGAAGTTGATATACAGCAGCACCATCTGGTGGCGACTTACAACAAAAGGGGTAGCATAAAAACATTATTCATGTTTTGCCAAACACACACAAAAAATTTCATCAAAATTGGTCCAGCCGTTTAGGAGGAGTTCATTGACAAACGCATGTACAGAAGAACCTGATTGCAGCCCCACCTACAGGGTCCAATTGTAAATCTAAACCTTCCAGGGATCCAATCAACCCCACACAAAAAATTATCAAAATCGGTAGTGCCGTTTAACAGGAGTTCAGTGACAAACACATGTATAGGATAATTTTATATACACTCATGTCCATAAATTAAGGATAATTCAGAATCACACAGATATTGAACTCTGAAATAAAAATTTCACCTGCAGAATTATCACACACATCTTGAAGAAGAATATGCAAATTACAGGAAACCACCAGATGGCGAGGATAGTACGTCACAATGACGAGAGTGTAAGAGAGGGGTATATAAGGAATGGTGGCAAAGAAGTAAAATTGTTCACAAGCGCTTTAAAAGCCTTTCAGTGCAATAACCGCATAGTTATGGCACAAAGGAAGCATTTGGATGATTTTTTACGTGGTAGAATTATCGGACGACTAGAATGTGGACGTACCCAGCTGGAAGTATCCGAGGAACTTGGAATCGCCCAGAGTGTCATTTCCAGGCTTTGGCAACGATTCCAAGATGATGGTAATGTGAGTAGATGTACGAGTTACAGCATATACCCCGAGTTACAGCGCCGAATGAGGACCGGTATTTAGCAGTTACTGCCAAAAGAAACAGACGGAGCACAGCATCAGACCTGTCTCGTCAGCTCTCTTCAGCTACCGGTACGACAGTTTCAAGGCAGACCGTGTACAGACGCTTAGGGCACATTGGTCTATATGCTCGTAGGAATGTCATATGTGTTCCACTTACCGCAACTCACTGTCGCCTGCGATTAACCTGGAGTAGAAAGCATGCATTGTGGACACCACAACAGTGGTCTGGTGTGATGTTTTCCGACGAGTCCAGGTTTAGTTTGCAGTCTGATTCTCGCCGGACTTTCATATTGAGAGCGCCAGGTACCCGTTACCACCAAGAGAACACCATTGAACGACACTGTTACGGTGGTGCAGGATGGCTCGTTTGGGGAGGAATTATTCTTGGTTCCAGAACTGACCTGCATGTTCAGAGTGTAACGATGACAGGCCACATCTATCGGGATGGCATTCTGGAACAACATGTACGTTTGTTTCGGGGTTCCATGGGTGCTGAATTTCTGTTTATGGCTGACAACGCCCGTCCTCACCGTACAAACATTGTAGACGAATGCCTGCAATTGGAGGATATCACCCGTATGGATTGGCCAGCATACTCACCGGACTTGAATACAATAGAGCATGTGTGGGATATGCTTGGCCGACGAATTGCAGCCCGTCAACCCCCTCCCACCTGTCAACCGGAACTTCGGAGGGCATTGCTTGATGAGTGGTGTAATATTCCTCAAGATCAGATTGATAATTTGATACTCAGCATGCCTAGGCGTTGTAAGGCCCGTATTGCATCGTCCGGGAGACATTCTCCATATTAACCATCATACTAACCATGCTATACTGTTTTTTGTAAATACATTCTTTTTTGAAATTTGCTCCAGGGAGTAAGAATTGCAAATTTTTATTAATTATGTCAAACATATAGCATCTTTCTTGCTCTTTACCTTTTGCTTAATAAATAGACTTTACAAATAAGTCAAATTTGTTTTGCTTCTGTCTCTTTCTTTGCCTCAACTTCATTATCCTTAATTTATGGACATGAGTGCATAAAGATAACGTAATCTTTACCTCTACACCAAATGTCTGAAAAAGAATCGCAGGAATGGACAGCAACAGGAAAGACACGCATATGATGGCGTTCTTTTTAAAATAGTCCTTCAAGACGCCAATGAGGACACCTCCACAGAAGCCTCCTATGGTGTAGGGAAGAGAATAAATTGCAATGTCTTGAACTGTTTTTTTGCCCATCTCCATAAGGTAGGCAGGGCGCCAGAAGAGGAAGAAGAAGCTGACCATTCGGGAAAAGAACATACAAGCGCTGAATTCGACCACTCCTGGCACTTTCAGAGCTTCAACAAATTCGATGGTTCGTCTGTTGTCCAACCATGGCGGAAGCTCTGTATTTGGGAAAAACAGAAAAATATTTAACACACTTAAAACAAGTAACGTAAATTTTTTTTTTTTAAAAAGTCAATTCCTACTTTTTTTCGCTCTATTGTAGAAAGTCCTTTATAAATAATTTTCATTCTATTTTTTTAAAATTTATCTGGCACCATCTATTTGTAGATATATGCAACTTAAATCTAAAAAAAACAAACAAAAAAATAAAATTAATGAATTAAATTTAATTACTGAATTAATATTTGAAAAAACTGTATTAACATCCAGTGTGATTCACTACAAGTTAAAAAAAAAATGTATTTGAACTCGAGTGGATGAATAAAAAGTATTTTATTAACTATCGAAAATTTGAACAATATATATATATATAGGGAGAGTGTGAGCTAATAGAAGGAATTGAACAAATAAGTTCAATTACGTTATTTTCAAACCCAATTTTCTTTGACCTTAGGCTATTTTCCAACTGGAACAGCAGATATGTAGCAGATTCAACAATTTCCAAGGTGTACCATGGGAGGGCCGCCTACACTGGATTCAACTTGTGCAACCGCAATTTGACGCGGACAACCTGAAAACCTGTACATAGAAATTCGAACTCTCAACCCATCTCTTTGAGATGGACAGAAAAACTCTCCCGACTTACGGATTAAGTTTTCCCTCCGTGGCAATGCATGCAGTTTAGCTTCGTTTGTGAAATTTATAACTGAACTGTTGCAGATTCAGTAACTCAACATGATGTCCCTTCGGCCACTCCAGACACACTTAGAAGTCCAGAGAAGCACTCTCTGCTAATTGAAATATGCTGAACACTTTACAGAATGACCTATTATTTTATGTATCAACACTGATCCCTTATTGCCACCACAATTCAGATACAAATTCTTTAAAAGTGAAACAAGGAGAGTAAACATTCATCATCATAACTGGCTCGACAGCCCGTTGTGGGCCTTGGCCTTCTTTAAAAGATCCAGTTAGGCTGTTCTCCCCTTGGCCGTGGACCTCTAGTTTTTTTTTTATCTTAATAACATTAAATTCAGAGTCAAGTTTATTAGTTTAATGTTGAATTCCTAATACAATCAAATACTTGAAAAAAATTGATGTTTATTGCAAATAAAAAATAAATGTGCAAATAGTTATAGTGTTAGTAGGTACAGAATGACGTAACAGAATATAGTCTGGAATGTTTTATATTTCATGATCATAACTGGCTCGTCAGCCCGTTGTGGGCCTTGGCCTTCTTTAAAAGATCCAGCCAGGCTGTTCTGCCCTTGGCCGTGGACCTCCAGTTTTTCATCTTAATAACATTCAAATCAGAGTCAAAACAGTCGACCCATCTCTTTTTCGGTCTTCCCCTTGATCGTTGTCCAAAAGGGGTTGCATTGAAAACCTTCAAAGCAGCTGCATCGCTTTCCCTTCTCGTGAGATGACCGGTCCATCTCATTCTGTTCAGTTTAACAAATTTTAGAATGTCAATATCTCTGAAGTGTTTGTAAAGTTCAAAATTGTATTTCTTCGCCAATTTTCATTGTCATTGAAGAGTAAGCATTCCTTTCCTCAAATTTAACAACCTGTCTTCGATGCCTTAAGGCAAGCGCTACACTGACGTAATTCACTTAGCACTACCCTGAAGATTGAAGATAAGCTCCTGACGTGGAGTAACAATACCTCCGCAACGCACTACGATCATATGCTCTACGACCGGGACATGTGGCTTAAAGTGGATTCCGAACCACTACAAACA
This sequence comes from Caerostris darwini, assembly GCA_021605075.1. Lineage (NCBI taxonomy): Eukaryota > Metazoa > Arthropoda > Arachnida > Araneae > Araneidae > Caerostris > Caerostris darwini. Next base: position 255,984 of record BPLQ01007050.1, read on the forward strand.
TCAATGGCCCAGCCGGGACTCGAACCCGAAACCTGTGGGTACCAAGCGCTAGAGCACTAGCCACTCGGCCATTCAGGAACCTGAAATATATATCTTCACTCATTAAAAAATATACGAAATAATATATTCGAACAATTGCTGTGTTATTTTTTTTATATACAATAAGTTTAGACTAATGGAGTTAATTTTAGAAAATGATTTTATGACTGAAAATACTGGACATTTTGTTTTCTAAGCTCAATTAATCAAATTCTGCCATTTTCTTAGTTATTCACATAAACATTGATAATATTGTTCTTTTCACTAATAAGGTATTTCGTCATTTATAAACATATGCGTAAGTACTTCATTTCTGAAGTACTTACTATACCTAAGTTAACTTCCGATTAAACAAATGTAAGAAAATAGTGTCATTTTATTATTATTATTTATTTAAGAAACGTATTTATTCAATTCCTTCTATTAGCTCACACTCTCCCTATATATCTCTTGTTCAAATTTTCAGTCGTTCCTAAAATACTTTTTATTCATCCACTCAAATTCAAATGCATTTTTTTTAACTTGTAGTGAATGACACTGGATGTTAATACAGTTTTTTCAAGTATTAATTCAGTAATTAAATTTTAATTAATTAATTATATTTTATTTAGTTTTAAGTTGCATATATCTATCAATAGATGGCACCAGATAAATTAAAAAAAAAAAAGAATGAAAATTATTTATAAAAGGACTTTCTGCAATAGAGTGAAAAAAAAGTAGGAATTGACTTAAATTTTTTTTTTTTTTATATTACTTGTTTGTATCATTTTTATTTGTACCTACAATGCATTACGTGCGGCCATACTTTGCTATGTGAAAATCATCTCTTAGTTTATCATCACTCTACATTATATCTTAATTTTCTTCTTTTCATACGTAAAGTTTATGTTTAGTGAAGTTACCTTAGAAATTTTTAGGGTGAATTATAGGACACTGCGAATAATATGCTGCCATTTTTGTTTTTGTGATATCGGCATAAATTAATTTCTAAAATGCAGCTCCTCATGACATTTTTTACACCGAAAAATATTTAACACGAAATTTTTGCACTGTTTGACTAGCTCTAATAATAATTTTCATAATAAAAATCGGAGAATAAGTGCTATCTAAGTCTATAGTTTTCTATTTATTTATTTTTTAAGAAACTGAATCTTGCATAGTAAAAATGGAACAGTTTATTTTATCATTTATTTGCTTAAAAGTTTTATGGCGCACGTCAAGCAAATATAGCTATAATACAGGGTGATCATAATTAAAGCCCCACTTTCGAAATGCTGTAAAAAAAAGAAACACTCGTCACAAATTTGAACTGACGATATTTGAAGAAGGGGGAAACGGTACGGCAGCAAAAAACCGTTTCAAAGTGTATTCATAGATGGCGCTGTAAGCGGCATAAAGCAAGTGAATTCGGCTGCCACTGATATTTTGAATAGAAATTGTATTTGGCATGAGTTGCACATTAAACCAATTGTAGTGTTCAATGGGCTTGATTGTTTCGATTTTTTGACGGAAAAAATAACTCCAACAGTTGTGTCACTGTGAGTGGAAAGCCCACCCACCACGGCAAGGTCATACCAAATTGGATTGGAAAAATCGGTGGAACTTTATATGAAACTTTTCTTTTGATGTCGTACCGTTTTCCCTTTCTTCAAGTATCCTCGGTTCAAATTTGAACTGATTGTGACGAGTGGTTCTTTTTTTACAACATTTTGAAAGTGGGACTTTAATTATAATCACCCTGTATTTCCGGCATTGTGATTCATGCAAATATATTTCTTAAGAATTCCCCCATGTTCAATGTATAGTGTTATTTTTTTTAATTCTACCTAATTTTTAAAATTATTTGCATTAAAAATTCTTTTTAAGTTTGGAAAATACCACACTACGTGAAGTCTAATTTAGAAACCAAAACGGCACTTAATAATCGCAAGGAAATTATCTTCTCAACTTTAGTGGGCCTAATGGCTAGCGCTCTGGTATTGGGTACCATAGGTTTCGGGTTCGAGTCATGTATACATCATGAATGGCGCAACAGTGCCATGGTGGGCCAAGGCCGTCTGCCTACTGGCAGATTTCGAGACAGGAGGTGTTTTCTTTTTACGGGATAAGCTTGTCAGCTTGACGCCCAACAGTCATATTAGACAGAGATTCACGGATTGAAATGTTACATATACATATTTCAGTTAATTGATTAATGCTTTATAGTTTGTCACTAAGGGTGCCTGATGGGCGAATGGCTAGCTTTCTGACGCTCGGTACCATAGGTTTCGGGTTCGAGTTCCGGCGGTAACATGAAAGCTTGTTAGTGATTCGGAATCCACTTTAAACAGTAGGTCCCGATCTAACAGGATCGTAGAACGCTGTGGGAGGTAGTGTTACTCCGCGTCCGTAGCTTATCTTCAAGCTACAAGTGCCCCCTGGGTAGTGCTAAATGAGTAACAGCGGTGCAGCCCTTGTTTATGGCATAAAGATTAACTGTCTCTGTATTGCCAGCTGTATTAGGACAACCTCCTCTCCAGGAATCAAGCGGCAAATCACTCACGGATTTCACAGTTTTAAACAGTCCAGTCACATTAATGTGACCCCCCCCACCATCTGCTTTCGACGTCAACGTGAAATAACCCATCAGAAAAGGCAGGTGGCAGCACATTGCAGTGGAATGTATATAAAGAATTCCACTTAAATACCACATTCCACACTCCACTTAAAGCCAGAATATATATATATATATATTGTTCTAATGCAGCTGGCAAACACTTAGACAGCTTGGTCTTGGATGCCTTAAGGAAAGCGCTGCTCAGACGTACTCGCTTTTCATTACCCAGGGGGCGCGTGTAACTTGAGGTTAAGCCACGGACGCGGAGTAACAATTCTCCCGCAACGCTCTACGATCCTATTAGGACCGGGACCTATGGTTTAAAGTGGATTCCGAACCACTACAAACATCCATGGCACCGCCGGGACTCGAACCCGAAACCTGGGGTACCGAGCGCCAGAGCGCTAGCCACTCGGCCATTCAGGCCCAAGCCAGAATATATAAGAGTGTATATTCTGGCTTTTGACAGGTGGTCACATTAATGTGACATTGTATTGTATTGTATTTTGTTTCACATTCAAAAATTACAATTATATGCAGAAAACAGATATTTTTGTACTGATGGTTGTCTATTTTAATGCGCTCTATCTAAATGAAAATAAATCAGAATTTTAAGCATGACAAGCATACCTTCAGTTTTCGAATCACTCGTCGAAAGTTCATCCATGAAAGATAAGTCCACTGGGTGAGCGATGAAAAAAAGGAAAACAACTATTGCTATGATTGCTACAAAAACAGCAGGTATGAAAAATGCAGTGCCCCATACTCCTTCAATGTATGCACTGGTTATTAATATGCCGACAATACTTCCTGTAAAAGAAATGAAAATGGCTGAAATCGTAGAATATGCTTCAAACAGTACTTCTCATTATAACTACAGTAATATTTGGCGCCTTTGGCGAACAAATTGTAATATTTGCGCGCTCTTTTTGGCAAGGATTATTATAACTACTCATATGAAATAGAGAAGTCAATTGAAGGTAAATTTCTACACAGATAATTAGTTTAAATTCCAGCTTATAGTTTAGACAATTAGTTTAAATGCTGGTAAGTTAAGTAATTTTTTTTTTTTTTTTTTTGTTATTGCCTTTTTTTAATAATCGTCATGATAATTTGTAAAAGAGAAGACACACTTAATCTATCTTAACAAAATAACATTGGTGATTCAATTTTAAAAGTGTTTTTTTGGGGGAGGAACACTCTATTTCTCTAACAAGAGAAAATTCAAACTTACCTGCTTATTTTGTAATAGCAGAAAATGGAGACCGGAGTTTGCCCAAACTAGTACCTCAAGACGGACCTGAAGCAACTTCCTGCGTCGGGGGACTGCATGAAACTCTGGCCTATCGAATTTGCAACCTCCAATAATCCATACTTCTAAATTATTATTATTACTTTTGTGTTACATTTTAAAACTTTTTTTTATTCTTTTCGCTATTTTGCTTGTTTTTGAGTTGGCTAAAGATTGTGGAAATTTTAATATATATAGTCTTCATGTTTCATTTCGAGAACAATGTGCACCATTACATTCCACAAAAAAAACGTGTGGAGGTATGAAGGACTAACCGCCCCACATACTTGGGAAACTCTCTATAAGCAATTCCTATTTGACTGGAAATTAAACAAATGCTGTCATCATCAAGTGTTGTTCCCTCGGGGGAGCCTGTAACCTCTAGAGGGGCGCGTCTCCGATGGGTGGTAGGAAGGAAATAAAATACCTCCCGCGCTCCAACCTTCCTAGGCCCTGGCAAACTTATTCCAAGATGCTAACGCAGTTGCCAAAAGCCGACTAATTCCTCGTAACTTTAAGAAGCCACTCATCACGAACTTCAACTGCCCTAGGAATTTTGACATCAGTTATCAGAACTAATCATTACAGAGGGATGTAGATTCTCCCAGACAAGACCAGGGAATACATCCCTTGCAGAAATTGCCCCAACGCTTTCCTAACACCTAAGCATATTCAAAAGTGCCCAGCACTCACTCTCCATGTTTTGCAATTGGGTAGGATGCCAATCGAGGCCAACTTAAGAGAAGTCCTGTATAGTGTAGCGGCACCGTTGCTAGCGGCAGCTATCGTGAAGACTTTTGACTTGATCTAACTTTGATAATTATATTTTAAATCCATGGACACGATAACAACAACATCAAGTGTTGTTGCTTTTGAAAGCATTTACTGCAATGCATGGTGCCATCAAATTCGAAGCAGGGTTCAGCTTGCTATCTATGTGTGTAAACCGCTGAGCTTCGTGTCGGAAAATTTTTGTTTGGACATGGGAATTTTCTTCCCTCAAAAATTGAAGAAATATTTCACAATTGATTTCACTTATATTTAAGGCAGTTTTTTCCATCAAGGATTCGTTACTTACCTACATAGCGGTGTGTGTTCCATAGCGAAAAGAAGAGACCATTTCTCTTTCCAGCGTACCAATGCGTGGCAGTATTCAGCAAAACTGGCCATGCCGTGGATTGCGCAGCTGCGTATAGTATTATAGACATATAGAAAAAGTGAATCTCTGCAATTTGCCATAAGTTCGATAGACCTAAGACGACCATGAAAAAGCTAGCCATGAAGCTGCCAAATGTCAAGAAATATCTGGGATTGAAAGTATCTGCGATGATTCCACTAAAATACAAACAAATCTGCAGAAATAAAATTTTGACGATTAATTCAGATCAAAATTGCACATATTGATTACACTTACACTATTGATGAAACATGGTATTTTGATTTATTGACACACTGACACATTCACTCACTCACTGTTCCATGTTTTGGATTTAGTGAATTCATTTAAACTGCATATGTTCCACATTTGCATTGGCACAGTGGCCGCTGTTTCCAGCATCCCAGAGAAAGGATGGTTACAAATTAATTTTTTCAACAATTATGGTATCACTATCAGCGACAGGACCAGATTTTCCTATAGACTAACTAGGCTTGAGCCTAGGGCCTTAAGATCAAATGGGCCTACATTAAAATTGTTAGCAAAATTAGAATTACACTATTCTAAAAAACACTAAAACACTGAATCGAAAATAAGGAGAAATTCTACACATATGACTTATAAGCAAACATGAAAATGCATTGGTTGAGATGTACGCGTTCGGCTCATTGGGTCTGTTCGTTTGTATAGATTGCACCAAAGTATAGGTCATACATTCCCTGATTGCTATGGAAAATGTTGACGCGCCTTATGCTACTAAGCCCTGGTTTGTTCTTGCATAAATAAAGTGCAGATTGGAACAGACAAACGAAAAGACCTATTGATATTATTATGAAATAAATTTATCTGACTTGAATTTGCTTTAATCTTCAATGTATTGAATACATTTAATTTAATTTGATAGAAAATAGGATAATTTTTATTGCATATTTAATTTTTGTACTCAAAGATTTTTAATTATTTGAATTTTGTTTCTTTGTGAATGTTGTGTGCAATGTTTGATTAGTTATTATTACAAGTACTATATATGGTGCTGAAAATAAATGTCCAAATAAGTGTTCTCAACTTTTTTTTGTGCCATATTTTTTATAAAGATTAGTACCCATCGCAACATATTTCATTTAACACATTGACATATATCACAGTAATGATGTATTTTATTATCTCTCATGTAATTTACAAACTTAAAAATGGGAGGCGAAAGGACCTCAGAAGTGGAATAGCCCGGGGCCTCTTTTCATCTAAATCCTGCCCTGATTAGCGAGATTTTCTCTTCTGATTATATGCTCTTTTAAAAATATATTCTTTCCATATTTTTTAACTGCCCATAGTATATGTTTTACTTTCAAACAAGTAATATAAAATTTTTTTTTAAAGTCAATTCCTACTTTTTTTCACTATATTGCAGAAAATTTCTGTACAAATAAACCTGAAATTTTCCACTTACATCTGGCGCCATCTATTATTAGATACATGCAACTTAAATCTAAAAAAAATAATAATAATTAATTAAATGTTTATTACTGAATTAATATTTGAAAAAACTGTATTGACGTCCAGTGTCATCCACTACAAGTTCAAAAAAATGTAATGGAACTTCGAGTGGATGAATAAAAAGTATTTTATGATCGATCAACAATTTGAACAAGATATATAGCGAGTGTGTGAACTAATAGTAGGCATTGAAATATGCAAGAAAGTCACTTACTCCGTATGAAATCCAGAAAAGCGAGCCAAAGATGTACATGAAACTCTGCGCATCTTTTTCAAAAACTCTTCCTTCACACCAAGTATGACTGCCTTCATGAAGTGTGTAGGTCCGATTGGCGAACAGCGATGCGTTGCACTCGTGAAGTATCTTCATCTGCAGGACATTGATGGGAGTTCGGGAAATGCAGAAGAAGAGATACGCGACATAAGTTAATATCAGCGTCAGCGGCTGAAGTGCGTCAGTTCTTCCTCTCTTATCTGGGGGCAGGCATCCTTTTATGATTTTCACTCCGAATGGTATTCCACCAATTTCTTCCTCTGGTGATCCTAGGGCTAGAAATATATGAATGAATAAAGATTTTTTTTCCTTCTAATGCAGCTGACAATGGGGCCTGATGGCCGAATGGCTAGCACTCTGGCGTTCGGTACCACAGGTATCGGGTTCAAATCCCGGCTTTGTCATGGGTGTTTGTAGTGGTTCGGAATCCACTTTAAGCAGTAGGTCCCGGTCCTAACAGGATCGTAGAGCTCTGCGGGGGCATTGTTACTCCGCATCCGTGGCTTACCAACAAGTTACAAGCACCCCCTGGGTAATGCAAAGTGAGTAACATCGGTGCAGCCCTTATGGCGAAGATCACGGTCATGAATAAAGATAATTAACTATATTAATGATACACAGTCCAGTCACATTAATGTGACCACCACCTACTTTCGACGTCAACGTGAAATAACCAATCACAAAAGGCAGGTGACAGCACATTGTAGTGGAGTGTATATAAAGGATATCCTAGGGCATCCTTTATATACTTATGCTAAATCCTTACTAATCTTAAATCCTTTATATACTTATGGAGTAATAAAATGGTTTATGGCTTTATAAGTTTTATGGCTTTTGACAGGTGGTCACATTAATGTGACTGGACTGTTTATAAAATAATAATAAACGTAATAATTATATTGACGAATTATATTTAGAACTCATTGATAGAAAAGCAAGCTAATATCATATCTGACTTTAATAATCATCCATCCGCTTTAAATGACGCAAAATCTAATTTTGTTGACAACCAATATTTTAATAATGATTGTACAAAAACTATTTTATATCATTCATACTTTTGGGTTGGTGCTTAATTATCAGGCATTTCTTTCTTCTTAATAAAAATTTACAATATTTTGTAAATTTATGTAGGAAAATATCCTTCCACTTTTAGGTTAATAATCGTCGGTAGGTTCGTGCCGATAATCATACTCATAGTCATTATGCTGCACCACTTTGAGAAAGGATGGAAGGCAGTGCAGTCATTTCGCGATCTCAACGAACTTTTCGATGAGGGCACAATCAGCAGGGAATGTTTCAAATCTGGCGACACTAGCTTGGAAGGTAAAGCAGGGGTCGACCACCCAATTTCGACGACCAGCCACTTTTGGCAGCCGTGGAAGGGGCCGAAAGCCTGACAACTTCAATATGACCATTCGACCATCGTTCCGCTTCTCAAAAAGTTTGAAAAAGTATGGAAATAGGCTGGATGGATCCCCCACGAACTCAACGACTACAAGAAAGCCGTATGTGTCCAAATTTTTACCAATTTGCTTCAACGAAAAGAGTGGAGTCCGTTTCTGAAGGATCTTGTCACGTGTCTTCTCTTCAAAACCCTCAAAAGAAATAAGGTCTGCGTTTTGTCAGGAGTTTCACCAAAAGGAATAACGAAGGACGTGCACTTAAGAAGGCAATGGGGTGTGTTTGAGTCTTCTTCTTACTTATTTATTTATTCATATACGTATTAGCTTGCCAAAAATATTCCAATTTACTTCTATAAAACAAAATGTAATATTTAGGCATTTTTGAGCAGATCTCGATTACAGACTTTTGTAAAAATAAAACACAAAAGTTTAAAATAAATATGAAATTGTAGAAGTTTGACATTTTTTTCAATAAAAAATGTAATTTTATTAAAAAAATGTAAAATTAAACATTTGATAAACCACACTAAGAAATTATTTACAAAACTAAACTGATTTGTTATTAGAAATTAAATTCGTTCTCTAAAACAGGTTGTGGAATAAAATTTTTATTTTTTATATGTGAATGAAATTCTAAATTAAAATTTTAAAAGTATGAAAATTACTTTTAAAAATATTTCCAAAAAGAGTGATTATATCTATTTTTTTTAAATCTGCGATGAATATAAAATACAATTAAGAGATAGAACAAAATGAATAAACAATAAATTTTATTTTAATTATTTTAATTATTAATTTAATTTTAATTAATTAATTAATTATCAATATTTAATCATAGACAACTCTTCTCAAAATCAGCCAATTTTTTTTCTTAATTTTTAGAATTAATACAATGGCAACATTATTTATTTTTATTTCATTGCAATCTGCTTGGCGAAAAATTTTTCCGCCTAAGCAAAACCACATTATCTCTATCCATTGGTCTAATTTCATTTGAGTTTTCTCTAATAAAATAAAAAGTGAGTTTATATTTTAAAACATGTGCTAACAAAACTGAATATGAATATGAATATAAGAATTTCATGCATTTGAAATAGGAGTATTTCAAATACATAATTCAGTTTTTTTCTTTTGGGACGTATTAAATATGCATAATGCTACATTCTTCAGAGAAATTTTACAATTACTTACGCATTTTCTTTTTATTTGTCAGTTAGCAAACCTATCCTTTAATGGCGTAAATGGAAAGTATTCAAAATATTTACAATATTTGTTTACACATATGAAGCATTTGTCATTTTTATACAAAGAAAATTATTTTAGTTGTTTTTAAAAATTAAGGTTCATTAATAAATTAACATCATTCTACTGTTGCCACTAAAGGTTAGTGAAACATGCTTTAATATATAAAATAAGGAAATATTTGAAGAATATTAATAACAAAATATAAAAAACAATTAATATAAAAAAAAATTTTAAAGTCAATTCCTACTTTTTTTTCACTCTATGGCAGAAAGTCCTTCATAAATAACTTTCATGCATCTTTTTAAGTTTATCTGGCGCCATCTATTGGTAGATGTATGCAACTTAAAAAAAAAAAAAAAACTAAAATTAATTAATTAAATTTAATGAATGAATTAATATTTGAAAAAACTGTATTAACATTCAGTGTCATCCACTACAAGTTTCAAAAAATATTTTTGAACTTGAGTGGAGGAATAAAAAGTATGTTATAAACGATTGAAAAGTTGAACAAGATATATATAGGGAGAGTGTGAGCTAATAGAAGAAATTGAATAAGCGGGCATTCGTTGTAATTTATTTTCTTCTTATTTTTTTTCTAATGAGCTGGCAATACAGAGACAGTTAATCTTTATGCCATAAGCAAGGGCTGCACCGCTGTCACTCATTTGGCACTACCCAGGGGGCACGTGTAGCTTAAAGATATGCTACAGACGCGAGTAACACTACCCCACAACTCTCTATGATCCCATTAGACCAAGACCTACAGTTTAAAGTGGATTCTGAACCACTATAAATATCCTGGGCACCGCCGGGACTCGAACCTGAAACCAGAGCCACTCCACCATCGGGTATACCATAATTTTTCTTATTGTCGATTACAATAGAATAATATTTTTCTGCAGTTAATTTTAAAACTAAACAAAGATAGAGTTATATCTGTTTTTATTGTTGATGTTTAACATTTTTTTAATAGTTTTAGTTAGAAAGTTTAAAACGTTTAAAAGCTAACGTATAAAAATTTAAATATAAGTTTGAAGTAAAATTTATTAAACAAGTGTAAAATATGTCGTATGTTTATATAATAATTTTTAACTTAAAATGATAGAATATTTAAAATTTGACAAAAACAAATTATTTATTATCTTGAAGTAGAATTTGAATTACTACTAGGATCATCATTAATATTAAATGATGGCAATTACTTTAATTTGTAGATTTGTAGTAAACATTCGTGTAATCCAAAAATATTGTCAAAATGTTAATAATGATACTAATAATTGTTTATAATGCTTTCTGCAATTTTATAATTTTTGGATATATAATTTTAAGAATTACATCACTTAAGAGCAATAAATTTTATTATTAAATTATTTATATCTGTCCAATATTTATCGCGGCCTGATAGTCAGTTGGCGAGCGCTCTGGCCTTTGGTACCACAAGCTTCAGGTTCCAATCTTGGCGGTACATGGACGCTTCAGAGCGGTTCGGAATCCACTTTAAACTAGATCGGTCTCGGCCTAATTAGCCTACAGTGTGCACAAAATGACCGTAGAGCGACAAACCAAGCCAAGCTCGATATTTATCGTATATTAGAGAGTTTTTGCATACCGTACGTTAGTTACCGTAGGACGTCCGTTAGCTTTTTCTCCCTAGAGCGCATGCTCGTAGGAAACATTATTACAGATACGCATGCGCAGTTTCCTATGAGCTTGCGCGCTAGGGAGAAGAAGCTAACGGACGTCCTACGGTAACTAACGTACGGTACGCAAAAACTCTCTAATATCGCTTGGATTTACTTTCCGTTATGCCATTCAAAATGAGACAAAGTGAAGACATTTCTAGTGATAATAGAAGCGATGTATCGTAGAATGATGTAGAAAACTCTAGCGACGAATCAAAAGATTATAGTTCTAAGTGTAAGGAACCATCCGGATGGCTGAATTTAAGCATGCATTTCTTTAATAAAATATATAAATAAGGATAAAACATTATTAGTTATTATTCTTGCAATGCATGCTTTCGGTTTTAGTAAAAAAAAAAAAAGGCCTTTATACAAAATTTTATTAAAAAACAATGCATTTTATAAGGTTAAACACAAAAGAGTGAAGCATCTATACCATTAACTCAATCTACCTTAATATAGTACATACACTGAAGTAACAAAAGTCATGGGATAGCAATATGCAAATTTTCAGATGGCAGTAGCATCGCGTAGTACAGGTATAAATGCGCAGTGCTTTCGCAGAGCTTTCATTTCTGTTCAAGTTATTCATGTGAAGAGGTTTTGACGTGATGATGACCGCACGACGGGAATTAACAGACTTTGAACGAGGAATGTTAGTTGGAGCTAGACGCATGGGTCATGCCATTTCGGAAATCGTTAGGGAATTTAACATTCCCAGATCCACTGTGTCAAGAGTGTGCCGAGAGTATGAAATTTCTGGCATAACATCCCACCATGGACAGCGCAGTGGTCGACCGCCTGCACTTAACGACCGAGACCGGCGACGTCTGCAAAGAGTCGTAAATTCTAACAGACAAGCAACACTGCGTCAAATAACCGCAGAAATCAATGTGGGACATACAAGGGACTTGTCTGTTAGAACTGTGCGGAGAAATTTGGCTTTCTTGGGCTATTCCAGCAGAAGACCGACTCGAGTGCCTTTACTGACAGAACGACATCGCTTGCAGCGACTCTCGTGGGCACGTGAGCATATCGGTTGGTCCCTAGATGAATGGAAAACCGTGGCCTGGTCCGATGAGTCACGATTTCAGTTGGTAAGAGCTGATGGTAGGGTTCGAGTGTGGCGCAGACCCCACGAAGCCATGGACCCAAACTGTCAGCAAGGCACTGTTCAAGCTGGTGGTGACTCCGTAATGGTGTGGGTTGTTTTTTCCTGGCATGGACTTGGTCCTCTGGTGCGACTGGACCGAACATTGACTGGAAATGCTTATGTTCAGCTACTTGGAGATCACTTGCAGCCATTCATGGACTTCATGTACCCAAACAACGATGGGATTTTTATGGATGACAATGCGCCATGTCACCGGGCCACAACTGTTCGCGATTGGTTTGAAGAACATTCTGGACAATTCCAACGAATGATCTGGCCACCTAGATCACCCGACATGAATCCCATCGAGCTTTTATGGGACATCATCGAGAGGTCTGTTCGTGCCCAAAATCCTGCACCATCAAAGCTTTCACAATTATGGACGTCTATCGAGACAGCATGGCTCAATATTCCTGCTGAAGACTTCCAACGACTTGTTGAGTCCATGCCACGTCGAGTTGCTGCACTTCGCCGGGCAAAAGGAGGGCCGACACGATATTAAGAGGTATCCCATGACTTTTGTCACTTCAGTGTAGAGCTCAATAGTCTTCTGTTTGAAAGTAATTTTTTTTCTAATGAAGCTGTCATATACTTAGACAATTATCTTTTTTTGCATAAGCAAGGGCTGCACCGACGTTACTGACTCAGCAATACCCATGGGGTGCGTGTAGCTTGAAGGCAAGCTACGGACATGGAGTAACACTACACCCGCAACACTCTACGATCCCATTACACTGGGACCTACGGTTTAAAATGGATTGTGAACAACTACAAATATCTATTGCACCGCCGGAACTCGAACCCAAAACCTGTGGTACCGAGCACCTGAGTTATAGCACACAACCATCAGGCCCCCTGCTTGAGAAGAGTAATAAGATTAAAAATGAAATGGATCAATTTCTGCTAATTGCCACACATTTCAAACAGTAAATAAGTAATTTTACAAATATATTTGAGATGTAAATTCACTTAATAGTTATTTATTCAGTACTTTAACTCAATAGAGATTCTCAAAGACATTTATATTTTTTCTCAAGAGGTTTTTATTTTTATAACCAAAATCCAACTGACTGAAAATATTGACCAAATCCAACTGACTGAAAATATTGACCAAATCCAACTGACTGAAAATATTGACCAAATCCAACTGACTGAAAATATTGACCAAATCCAACTGACTGAAAATATTGACCACATCCAACTGACTGAAAATATTGACCACATCCAACTGACCAAATCCAACTGACTGAAAATATTGACCACATCCAACTGACCAAAATCCAACTGACTTTTTCTTTCATGGCGATACAAAAGACAAAGAAATCTTACAAAGAGCATCGGATTAAACAAAAGCCCAAAAGAAGAACAACAGAATAATTGAGTTTGTTGGGGGAAAATTCCGGGACAAATAATTTTTCCCGACAAAAACTACCTGTGATTGAAATTACATCTGTCAACTGTTTGAGAATGATACGGTTACAGTTCCGCTAATTGGATGAAAGCAGAGAATTGTCATCCGAGATCCTTATAAAAAGAAAACAGGTTATTATATAGGAAAAGTAAAAAAGAACACAACAGCATAGATATCACGCAAATAGATCTAGAAGAAGAATTCTTGTTTAACTAGATAAATACAGACTGTTATTACCATAAGTGAGGATTTGGAGTCTGCCTTATAATCCGATTACCGCCGCTTTTATGAAAGTGATTTTTATTTTCTCAAAATTTTAGCATTTCATATTAGACTGAAATGTCAAAGAGGCATTTCAATTATATCCTTCAACAATGCAACCGATAGCAAAGGCAGTGATTGCGTTAGAAGTAAACCAGGCTTATAACGTATTGAGGTTTATTAAAGGTTATCTTGGATCAATAATGAAAGAAGATCACATAAAACCTACTTTACTATAAAAAATAATTAAATGTATTACAGACATAGCCTCTTTGTACTTAAAACGTACACCTTCAGTATGTTTGCCTTAAGCTTTTCTATGGTACTTTAATAGCTGTTAATTTGATACTGTTATATTCATAAGAAATTGTTACACCGCGTCCGTAGCTAATCTTCAAGTTACACGCGCCCCCTGGGTAATGCAAAGTGAGTACGTCTGTGCAGCGCTTGCCTTAAGGCATCCAAGACCAAGCTGTCTAAGTGTTTGCCAGCTGCATTAGAACGGAAAAGAAATATTCATAAGACTTGATTTTTTTTGTAAGCAAATTTAGAGTACTTGAATATCTTTTAGAGGCCTGATGGTCGAGTGACTAGCACTCTGGCCCTCGGTGCCATAGGTAAGAACGGTGCCATGGATATTTGTAGTGGTTCGGAATCCACTTTAAACAGAAGGTCGTTCTAATAAGATCATAGAGAGTTCCGGGGGCAATGTTACTCCGTCCGTAGCTTATCTTCAAGCTACACGTGTCCCCTGGGTAGTGCTAAATGAATAACAGCGGTGCAGGCCTTGCTTGTGGCATAAAGCTTAATTTCTGTATTGTCAGCTGCATTTGAACAACACATAAAGTTAAACACAAAAAAGATAAACATCTATACAGTCGATTCATCAATGAATTAATATAATACAAAGAGCCCAATAGTCTTCTGTTTTAAAAAAGTTAATAATAAGACAATGAAACTCTTTCTATATCTTTTCCTACTAATTGTCACAAATTTCAAACAATAATATGAGTCATTCTTCAAATATCATCGAGATGTAAATTCACTTAACATTTATTCTGTACTCAAGATCATTTTCAAAGACATAACCCCATTTATATATTTTTTTTTCAAGAGGTTTTTAATTTTTATAACCTAAATCCAACTCACTGAAAAGTTTTTTTTTCTTCTTGGTGTTACAAAAGACAAAGAAATCGTACAAAGAGCATCGGATTAAACAAAAACCCAAAAGAAGATCAACATCACAATTGAGTTCGTTGGGGAAAAATTCCGGGACAAATAATTTTTCCCGACAAAAATCCCTTGCGATTGAAATTACATCTATCAACTGTTTGAGAAAGATACGGTTACAGTTCCACTAATTGGATGAAAGCGGAGAATTGTCTTCCGAGATCTCTATAAAAAAGAAAACAGGTTATTATATAGGAAAAGAAGAAGAAAGAATACAAAAGCATAGATATCACGCAAATAGTTCTAGAAGAATAATTCTTATTTAAGTAGATAAATGCAGACTGTTATTACCAGAGGCTTTATAATCCGATGCCCGACGCTATTATAAAAGTGATGCTTAGTTTTCCAAAATGTTAGCATTTGATATTAGATTGAAATATCAAAGAGGCATTTCAATTATGTCCTTCAATAATACAACTAATAGTAAAGGCTTTGATTGTGTTACAAGTAAACCAGACTTATATTAAGGTTTATAAAAAGTTATATTTGATCAATAATGAAAGGAGATCGTACGGAATCTATTCTGTTATAAAAAATTAGTTTAATTTATTACAAATATAGCACCTTTGTGCTTAAAACATACACCTTTTTTTACTTGTCTTAAGCTGCTCTACAGTACTTTGATAGCTGTTAATTTTATACTGTAATATTTACACTCATGTCCATAAATTAAGGATAATTCAGAATCACACAGAAATTGAACTCTAAAATAAAAATTTCACATGTAGAATTATCACACATATCTTGAAGAAGAATATGCAAATTACAGGAAACCACCAGATGGCGCGGATAGTACGTCACAATGACGAGAATGTAAGAGAGGGGTATATAAGGAATGGTGGCAAAGAAGTAAAATTGTTCACAAGCGCTTTAAAAGCCTTTCAGTGCAATAACCGCATAGTTATGGCACAAAGGAAGCATTTGGATGATTTTTTACGTGGTAGAATTATCGGACAACTGGAATGTGGACGTACCCAGCTGGAAGTATCCGAGGAACTTGGAATCGCCCAGAGTGTCATCTCCAGGCTTTGGCAACGATTCCAAGATGATGGTAATGTGAGTAGATGTTACAGCACAGGTCGCCCCCAAGTTACAACGCCGAATGAGGACCGCTATTTATCAGTTACTGCCAAAAGAAACAGACGGAGCACAGCATCAGACCTGTCTCGTCAGCTCTCTTCAGCTACCGATACGACAGTTTCAAGGCAGACCGTGTACAGACGCTTAGGGCACATTGGTCTATATGCTCGTAGGCCTGTCAGATGTGTTCCACTTACCGCAACTCCCTGTCGCCTGCGATTAACCTGGAGTAGAGAGCATGCATTGTGGACACCGCAACAGTGGTCTGGTGTGATGTTTTCCGACGAGTCCAGGTTTAGTTTGCAGTCTGATTCTCGTCGGACTGTCATATGGAGAGCGCCAGGTACCCGTTACCACCAAGAGAACATTGAACGACACCGCTACGGTGGTGCAGGATGGCTCGTTTGGGGAGGAATTATTCTTGGTTCCAGAAATGACCTGCATGTTCAGAGTGTAACGATGACAGGCCACATCTATCGGGATGTCATTCTGGAATAACATGTACGTTTGTTTCGGGGCGCCATGGGTGCTAAATTTCTGTTTATGGATGACAACGCCCGTCCTCACCGTGCAAACATTGTAGAATAATGCCTTCAATTGGAGGATATAACCCGTATGGATTGGCCAGCAGACTCACCTGACTTGATTCCAATAGAGCATGTGTGAGATATGTTTGGCCGACGAATTGCAGCCCGTCAACCCCCTCCTACCTGTCAACCGGAACTTCGGAGGGCATTGCTTGATGAGTGGTGTAATATTCTCCAAGATCAGATTGATAATTTGATACTCAGCATGGCTAGGCGTTGTAAGGCCTGTATTGCATCGTCCGGGAGACATACTCCCTATTAACCATCATACTAACCATGTTATACTGTTTTTTGTAAATAGGTTCTTTTTTGAAATTTGCTCCAGGGAGTAAAAATCGCAATTTTTATTAATTATGTCAAACATATAGCATCTTTTTTGCTCTTTACCTTTTGTTTAATAAATGCACTTTACAAATAAGTCAAATTTGTTTTGCTTCTGTCTCTTTCTTTGCCTGAACTTCATTATCCTTAATTTATGGACATGAGTGTATATGACATGTGATTTTTTTTTGTAAGAAAATTTACAGTAATAGAATATCTATTAGGGGCCAGATGGCCGAGTGACTACCGCTCTGGTACTCGGTGCCCCAGGTTTGAACGGTGCCAAGGATGTTTGTAGTGGTTCGGTACCCAGCTTAAACAATAGGTGCCGGTCTAATATGACTACTACTACAACAAAACACACCACTTTACTGTGCCAAGAGCTGAGTTGCCCCTATACAGTTTGGGAATGATGTGGGTGAGAGAAGTCTGACTGGGCTGCGTAACTTTCTTACAGTTATATGAGACCGGGACCTATAGCTTAAAGTGGATTCCGAACCCCTACAAACATCCATGGCACCCCTGGGACTTGAACCCGAAACCTGTGTTTACCGGCCACCTGAGCGATAACCACAGGCCCCTTGTTTGAAAAGAGTAATAAGACTAAAAATGAAACTCGACCTATTCTTGCTAATTACCACAAATTTCAAACGATAATATGAGAAATTTCTTCAAATATCTTCGAGATATAAAATCACTTAATACTTATTTATTCTGTACTTTAAACTCAACAGAGATTTTCAAAGACATAACTCTATTCATTTTTTTTTCTCAAGAGATCTTGCATTTTTTAACAACTGACTGAAAAGATTTGTTCTTTTTTGGAGCTACGAAAAACAAAGAAATCTTATAAAGAGCATCGGATTAAACAAAAGCTTAACAAAGAACAACATAATTGAATTCGCTGGGGAAAAAAAAATTTTCCCGACTAAAATCCCCTGTGATTGAAATTACATCTGTCAACTGTTGGAGAAAAGATACGGTTACAGTTCCGCTAATTGGATGAAAGCAGAGAATTGTCATCTAAGATCCTTATGAAAAGAAAATTGGTTATTATTGGAGAAAGAAAAAAGAATACAACAGCATAGATATGAGGCAAATAGATCTAGAAGAAGAATTCTTGTTTATGTAGATAAATGCAGACTGTTATTACCAGATGTGAGGATTTGGAGTCGGCATTATAATCCGATTCCCGGCGCTTATTATAAAAATGATGTTTAGTTTAACAAAATTTCAGCATTTGATATTAGATTGAAATGTCAAAGAGGCATTTCAATATATCCTTTAATAATACAACCAGTAGTAAAGGCAGTGATTGCTTTAGAAGTAAACCAGACTTATATTAACGTTTATAAAAAGTTATCAGTAATGAAAGGAGATAGTATAGAATCTATTTTATTATAAAAAAAAATTAATTTAATATATTACAAATATAGCATTTTTGTATAGAATCGATCGTATAGGATCTATTCAAAAAATTGTATAAAACTATAGATATTTAAAATTAAAAAAAAAATTGTGTAAACTATAGATATTTTAATTGTATAAAACTATAGATATTTAAAATTATATAATTATAGATCGTATAGAATCTATTCAATTCTATTATAAAAAATAATTTAATATATTACAAATTAATTTAATATATTAATTTAATGTATTGTGCTTAAAACGTACACCTTTTTTTCTTGTCTTAAACTATTCTACAATACTTTGATAGCTGTTAATTTGATACTGTTATATTTATACGACGTGGTTTACTTTGTAAGCAAATTTATAGTACCAGAGTATCTTTTAGCGGCCTGACGGCCCAGTGACAAACGCTCTGGCCGTCGGTGCCCCATGTTTGGACGGTGTCATGGATATTTGTAGTGGTTTGGAATCCACCTTAAATCTTAGGTCAATATCTAACAACACTGTAGAGCTTTAGGCGTACGTCTGACAACCCTACCCCGTAAAATTCAAACCATCTCTTGTCTCAAAATCTAGTAGATGGCCTTGTTCCAAAATGAGGCTGTTGCGCCAATGAAGAAGAAGAATTTTTTTTAAGTTAATGCAAATACTGCACCCTCTAAATATGTGAAAAATAATTTAAAGTAGAATAGATTATAATAAGTTAAAATAAATCGTCCGGATGGTTGAATTTCTTCATGTCTTTCTATAATACAAATGTATAATTAATGATAAAACCATACAGATCATTATTTTCACAGTGCATAGTTTCGGTTTGAGTTTTTTTTTTTTTTTAATTATTGTTCTGAAACAAAAATGAATTAAAAAAATTACCGACTTAAGTAAAACACAAAAAATGGAAGCATCTATACAGTCAACTTTATAATCACTTAATATTATACAAAGGGCCCAATAGCTTTCTGTTTTAAAAACAGTAATAATAAGATTAAAATAAAACTCGATCTATTCCTACTAATTACAACAAATTTCAAACAATGTTGTTACTCCGCGTCTGTAGCTTATCTTCAAGCTACACGCACCTCCTGGGTAGTGCTAAGTGAGCAACGTCGGTGCAGCTCTTACCTTACGGCATCCAAGACAATTGTCTACAAAAGGTTTGCCAGCTGCATTCGAACAAAAAAATGAAGCAAAACACAAAAAAAATGGAAGCATCTATATAATCAACTTAATAATAAGATTAAAATGAAACTCGATTTATTCTACTAATTACCATTAATTTCAAACAATAATATGACTAATTTCTTCATATAACTTCGGGATATAAATTCACTTAATATTTATTTATTCTGTACTTTAACTCAATAGAGATTTAAAAGGCATAACTCTATTCATATTTTCTCTCAAGAAGGTTTTTATTCTTATAACCAAAATCCAAGTCACTGAAAAGATTTTTTTTTTGTTGGCGTTACAAAAGATAAAGAAAGAGACAAAGAGCAGAGAAAAGACAAAGAGAAAAGAGAGAGAGAAAAGACAAAGAGCATCGGATTAAACAAAAACCCAAAAGAAGATCAACATCACAATTGAGTTCGTTGGGGAAAAATTCCGGGACAAATAATTTTTCCCGACAAAAATCCCCTGTGATTGAAATTACATCTGTCAACTGTTTGAGAAATATACGGTTACGGTTCCACTAATTGGATGAAAGCAGAGAATTGCCATCCGAGATCCCTATAAAAAGAAAATAGGTTATTATATAGGAAAAGAAAAAAAAGAACACAACAGCATAGATACCACGCAAACAGATGTAGAAGAATAATTCTTATTTAAGTAGATAAATGTAGACTGTTATTATCAGAGGTGGGGATTTGGAGTATACTTTATAATCCGATTCCAGACGCTATTATAAAAGTGATTTTTATTTCCCCAAAATTTTAGCATTTGATATTAGACTGAAATGTCAAAGAGGCATTTCAATTACATCCTTCAATAATACACCATTAGCAAAGATTGCTTTAGAAGAGGACTGAGGTTTATAAAAAGTTATAAACGTCAATCCAGATTTAGACTGAGTTTTACAAAATTTTATTTTGGAGCAACAATGAAAGAAGATCGAACAGAATTTATTCTATTATTATTTTTTTTTTCTAATGCAGCTGGCAAACACTCAGACAGTTATCTTTTTTTGCCATAAGCAAGGGCTGCATCGACGTTACTCACTTAGCACTACCCATAGGGTGCGTGCAGCTTGAAGGCAAGCTACAGACGCTAGTAACATTACACCCGCAACGCTCTACGATCCTATTAGACCGGGCCTACTGTTTACAGTGAACTCTGAACCACTGCAAACATCCATGGCACCGCCGGGAGTCTAGCCCGAAACCTGGGGTATCGAGCACCTGAGCACTAACCACTCGGCCATTTAAGCCTATGATAAAAATATATAAATAGAATAAAGCCTTATTAATTATTATTCTGGCAATGCATATTTTTGATTTATTTAAAAAAAATATTATTGCTTTGACTCGAAATTGTATTAAAAAACTCTCTTTATAAAGCTAAACACAAAAATACTAGCATCCACACTATTAATTCATCAACGAATTAATTTAATACAAAGAGCCCAATAATCTTTTTCTGTTTTAAAAATGTAATAATAAGGCTAAAATGAAACTGGATCAATTTCTGCTAATTATCACCAATTTCAAACAATAATATGAATAATATTCAAATATTCACTTAATACTTATACTTAATTCACTTAATACTTATTTATTCTTGACTTTAACTGAATAATAACTTAAAGATATACTTTATTCAAATTTTTCTCAAAAGTTTTTTTATTTTTATAACCAAAATCCAACTGACTGAAATTTTTTTTTTTTGGCGTCACAAAAGACAAAGAAATCGTACAAAGAGCATCGGATTAAAACAAAAGCCCAAAAGAAGAACAACAGAATAATTGAGTTCGTTGGGGAAAAATTCCGGGACGAATAATTTTTCCCGACAAAAATCCCCTGCGATTGAAATTACATCTGCCAACTGTTTGAGAGAGATACGGTTACAGTTCCACTAATTGGATGAAAGCGGAGAATTGTCTTCCGAGATCTCTATAAAAAAGAAAATAGGTTATTATATAGGAAAAGAAGAAAAAAGAGTACAAAAGCATAGATATCACGCAAATAGTTCTAGAAGAATGATTCTTATTTAAGTAGATAAATACAGAGTGTTATTATCATAGGTGAGGATTTGGAGTCTGCCTTATAATCCGATTCCCGACGCTTTTATGAAAGTGATTTTTATTTTTGCAAAATTTTTGCATTCGGTATTAGAATGAAATGTCAAAGAGGCATTTCAATTATGTCCTTCAATAATACAACCAACAGGAACGGCAGTGGTTGTGTTAGAAGTAAACCAGACTTATATTGAGATATATAAAAAGTGATCTTGGATCAATAATGAAAAAAGATCGTATAGAATCTATTCTATTATAAAAAAATATTTTAATATGTTGCAAATAATTAATTAATTAATTCGAAATAATTAGTCAATCCATTTTGCCACGAGCCATTTTGGTATATATTTTCCCTCTGTAACTCGAAAAAAAAATTGGACCTCTGCATCTCGAACATTAGCAATGTTTTGTTTTAAAAAATCCAGAAAATAATAATAACACATATAAAATTGAATTTCATCAAAGAAATGAATTGCACGAGTGTAATTAAAATAAATAAAAACAAGAAAAAAATGCTGCACAACTTTCGAAAATTAAAAAGAGTAACTCTTAAATACATAAATGAATACTTTAATTCTAAAATTCGACATTAATAAATAAAAAATATAAATTCCAAATATTAAGGAATGTAAATTTGAAAAATTCTGGTAACATAATTCATCAAATAAATCTCATGCGCATGAGATGCGATATTAAATCTACACGAGAATAGAATAAGAATAATAACTAATAACAAGAAACTCTTTTCTCTGTATGTCTGGAAAAGAGTTTCCTGTTAATAACCAAGAGAAATTTTTTGGTTCTATTTTTTAATAATCTACAATTACATTTTTTAATTAATTTTTAATTTTGGGTTAATTTTTTTACTTCAAATTCAAACAAAGCTGAAGATAATATCCTCACTTTTACTTATACAAATAATTAATTGTTTTAATCCAATTTTTTTGCTTAATTTATTTAAAAAATATTTTTAATTTTATATAGTATTCAAAAATTAAAAACAGAGAAAGAGAGCATTTAAAACACATGTGGAATATTCTGGGATTTAAGAATTAAAATACAGTAGAACCGCTTTAAGTCGAAAACCTCCACAACTCGAAAAAATTTTTTGTTTCCTTCCCTTCAACTTCCAAAACCTCCATGACTCTAAATTTCAACCCTCTATAAGTGGAAATAATGAGTCAATCCCCACAGGTCATTTTGGTACATATTTTCCCTCCGAAACTTGAAAAAAAAATTGGACCTCTGTATCTCGAACATTAGCAATGTTTGATTTTACAACCTTAACAACTCGATCATTTGAAACTAATTACCTCTATAGCTCGAAGAAAAATAAGTGACCGACTTTAAGGATTTGCCGACAATACACGTCGTTGTTTCATAGAAAACAATGTATGAGTATACAGTAAATAAAATAACCAATTCTTATTATTGTTATTGATTTCATTTGAACTTTAGCGAAGCAAATCTTTTGTTGTCGATTGCAAAAATTTCAGAAGTAGTTTGGTTTTACTGCAATACACACCTTTTTTAAGAACACTATACGAATAAGATTGTCAAAAAATGAGTGCTGCGAAACATTGTCAAAAGAAGAAAGACATTGCTGAACAATTTGGCCTACCAATGAGTACTCTGTCAACAATAATAAAAAAAAATCCGACATCATGAAAACGTCCAAAGTTTGTCCTGCAGAAGGCAACAAATTGCAGAATTTCCCAGCTTGGAGGAGTGCTTACTTAAATGGTTGAAGGAGGAATATTTTGATTTTTTATTATAATACATAATGTAACTTTTAAAAATAAACATGTTTATTACCTCTGTAACTTGAATTTTTATTTATTTTACCGAACTCAAAATAAATTAGAAAGAATCTAAACCTCTACAAGTCGAATAGTTCCTTACAAAATCCGCAAGAGTCGAAATCCTCCGTAAGTTGAAAACTCTAATTATGTGGCGTCTCCCTTGAAGTTCGACTCACAGAGGTTCTACTGTACATAATCGCTTACACTCTTCTTTCTTAGATACATAACTTAACAGTTTGTTATACTTCATTGTGAAATCATGAGAAGTTTCTAGTTATTTTCCATATCAATGAAATTACCAGCAGTTTGCATTCTTGTATTAATAGATAATATATGAACTTTATGAATATGTTTACATAAACTATTGATATTGTTAATATTGTAATTCCATTTATATTGATGACCACATAGTGGTACACATTTAATGTAACAGCGATCTAAAAGGAGACAAGTTTTATTAATTGTACTGTATAAGATTTCAATTTATTACACTGAAAGTTAACCTCCCAATAATTGCTTTTTATTGGAATAACATCTTCATCTGCTATTTTAATTCCCTTATAGTTGGTTAGTCGTTAGATTATTAAAAATCTCTTTACACTCAGGATAAAACCAAAAATGGACTTTAGGTTTTTGTCCTTGTTATAATTTTTTTTAATGCAAAATAAGGCATATTAATTTTTATAAAAAAGGCATTATAATTTCTTTTCAAAAGTGATGAAACTTCTAACCATGCATTGCTCATTTCATTTTTTACAATGGGATCTCTTTTAGAAATATTATCTTTTTCACAACAATCGGATTCATTTTTAAAATCGGCCAATGTAGTAGAAGGTAGCTAAGGTTTCTGGTAGAATATTAAATGGTTTAAATGGGTACTCCTTTAAATTTCTTTAAACAATAAAAAGATTTTGAAGAATAACTCTTTACAAAGTTCACATTTTTGGGGAAATTTGGTACTTACTACTACCTCCAACATGATTTTTTTTCAATATATTAGATAAGACTGACAATGCACAGGGAAATATAAAAGAAGAATTAAAGCAGAAAACAAGAGTTAGATTGTGTAACAGATAAAGAAGGATACTACCGAGATTGATGTATCAATATATGAATCTTTAAAAGAGCAAGCAGAAAATATTTTGAAATTCGTATTAAATAATTTAATAAAGTGATTAGTGAAAAAAAGAAAGGCAAAATCACGAAGGAGGGGCCAGACAAAACAGCAGCATGTATAGGAGTAAATGCAAACTTTCTTACCATCACAGCAGCAGGAACAGTCGCTGGAAACTGTGGAATAGAATTTGTTTGTATCCAAGTAATCTTTTAAAAAGATTTCTCATCACATTTTCCGAAAGAACATCGCAACTGGTACCTTTTACGGAGTACCAAAAGGGGAAATACCCCTTAAACCTGCTCATCTTAATTCATAAATATGTTTAGAATTTTAATAGGCTGCTTAATTATTGTTAGTAAATAAAAAATAAAAGTTTCTAAAAATTGAAATTAATTTTTTTTCTTCTAATGCAGCTGGCAAATAGACCGTGATCTTTCGCCATAACGGCTGCACCGATGTTACTCACTTTGCATTACCCAGGAGGTGCGTGTAACTTGATGGTAAGCCACGGACGGGGAGTAACAATGCCCCCGCAGCGCTCTACGATCCTATTAGGACCGGGACCTACAGCTTAAAGTGGATTCCGAACCACTACAAACACCCATGGCAAAGCCGGGATTTGAACCCGATACCTGTGGTACCGAACGCCAGAGCGCTAGCCATTCGGCCATCAGGCCCCATTCAAATTAAATTTAAAAATACTATTGATAAAAAGTAAGATAAAAAATAAAAGTTATAAGTTAAGTTTTAAATTCGGTACAATTAGGGACCAGTTGTCGATGCCGTAGATATATTTCAAAACGTAAACAAACAAACCTTTTCGTTTACCAACACACAAGGGATTATGCTGAACGGTGGGAGCCAATGGGATACATCTGAAAGGTAAGAATGTCAACAATGTCCGCACAAAAAAAAGGCCATTCTCAGAACCGTAATTCTTTTTATAATTTTTATTTCGTTTTCGATAAAAGAACATCGCAAAATCATCAATAACAAAAGAATCACTTTAAAGTTAAGCGTATGAGTTCAAAAATTCAATAATATTTGTCGAAGTATACAAATATACTTAGACACAAAATTTCAATCATATAGAATTTGAATAAGCTTTAACTGTAAATAAAAAAGTGTTATAGAAAGTGCAAAGTCATGTTAATTAACAATTTTGCATAATCTTCAGTTTCCTTATGAATAAATCAATATTATTTTAACAATTACTTTGAGCTCCCCTTTTGTATTGACTGCACAACATTTGAATTACATATGGCATTTTTTTTTAAAATGAGAGGGAAAGCAAGAATAAAACAAGTCAATCACTGCAGTACAGATGAATATGGATTAGAAGTATTTAAAAGAAACAACAAATTAAAAATTATAACACAAAAGGGCATAAACAATGGACTAAGCAAACTATCGGCAAGATGTAAAGCAGCAAATGTAGACATTGCTATAGATACAGGAACAGTCATTGGACAATCTGGAATACAGGCTGCTTGTCTGTCAGATGATTCAAGCATGGATAATTCTCTTACAAAATATCTTGAAATCTAATAAGAAACAAACAAAAAAATCATACAAAAGTTAACCTCATGAATTCCAATAAAATATTAAAATATATAAATACAGACCTATACCTATTTGGTATAAAGACAAAATAATTTTAAAGCTCTTCTACATACTTAGGCTTATGTGTGTATATAAATATTATAGAAAATGCAAAATCATATTCATTTACATACTAAGGACATTCATCGATCAAAGACAATATCAATCTGAATAATCAAAAACAATAATTATTGTTATTGTTTATTAAGAATATAAAGAACAATTTATGAACTTACCTTATGCATTAAATGTCTATCCAAAGCAGCTTAATTACACGAGAAATTTCACACACATCAAGGGACAGAACAAAATGAACACGATTATTTTATGGCACCAATTGAAACTGCCGTCATGGTGACATCAAAGTGACGTGACGTCACGGAGAGAATGAGGAATCATGGGAAAAAGTGAACTGGGGTTAACCGTTTCTGCAAAGTGCAAAACCCATATTTTAAAACAAGCTACTAATCAAGTATGGTTGTTATTAAATAAGAAATTAAAAAGCAAAACAATTTTTGGATCGGCATGCATTTATGAACAAACATTTTTGAAGCGTAAATATATATATATAAAAAAAAATAAGACTATTTTCCTAATTATTTTGGCCATTGATAATAGCAAGAATCGAATCAAATACTAAAAAAAAAAAAAAAAAATAATAATAAAATCAATAATAACAATCGATGCTATGTTAGGCATTAAATTATTTTAAAATTTTATTCGCTTTTCTTAATATATTATATTATTTATTTCTTATTATAGATAATAAAATGAAATATATAAGTATTAAATAATTTTCTAAGAGTTTTGCGTGTGTGTGTGGGCAGTGAAAGATCATCTCAAAGTTGTGCATCGTATGATATGACCCTAGAATATGATTTCTAAATTAAAAATAGCAAATATATTTATTGAATTTATAAAAATGATAATGAAATTGCGTAATTTTTGTGTATTTTCATGAAAACCCTCCAAGTATGTAAATTTGAACGGTGTCTTACATTTATTTTTCATTGAAGAATAAAAAGTATGATTTGGGAGGAGTAATTATCAATAATATATTTAAAAAAAAAAGAATTTGGTTTCAGCAGAACAATTCCCGCTGCTTTTTTTTCCTTATATTCTTTACAGCAGTGAAGACAGAAATTAATTTTGCTCACCGAATGCCTTTTGCAACATTCTACATATTTCCGCAATCAAAATTGAATGCAAGTTCTTTGCTCAATTAATTCAGACATTTCAAAAATCGCCGGAATCAGTTTTAGCGTCTCACAAAACACAGCGTAATTCAAACACTAAGAAATATTTTGACGTCAAATTTCACATAGACGTCAAGGACAGTGCCCGCGATCTAAAAAAAAAAAAAAATTGAAATTCTATAATTCCCGAGAATTTTAAATTGAAAATTGGTCTTAATTTTTGAACACAGTAGTAAGTAAATTCCTTAGGAAATTAAATAAATTAAATTTCTTTTAAAAATTTAACAAAAGAGTTTGAATTTGAATTGAAATCAAAATTGCCCTTTTGCATATTTTTTTTAATTTTTATTTATTTTTTGGAGACGATATTCAAAAATTGGGCTTTCTACAATAAAACAAAATTTTTGTTAGATATTTTTAAATTAAACGTCAAATCGGTTAAAACCATTCTAATTGTATGCTCTGCTTTAAAAAGAAATTCATAGATTAATATCTGACTATCAAAAAAATTCTAATTATTCAATACAACATACTTTACTACTGTGTCCAAAAAGTAAGACCAATTTCAATTTAAAATTCCCGGGCCTTACAGAATTTCAATTTTTTTTCTTTTTTAGGTTGCTGGCAGTGTCCTTGACATCTGTGTGAAATTTGACGTCTAAATATTCATTAGTGTTTGAGTTACGCTTGGCTTTGTGAGACGCTAAAACTGATTCCGGCGATTTTTGAAATGTCTGAATTCATTGAGCAAAGTACTTGCATTACATTTTAATTGCGAAAATGTGTAAAATGTTGCAGAAGGCCTTCGGTGAGCATTCCTATATCGGAGAGAGATGTTTAGAAGTGGTATAAACAGTTCAAAGAAGGCAGAGAACGCGTTGAAGACGAATAACTCTCTGGTCGACCCTCAACCTCAACTGACGAAGTTCATGTCCAAAAAAATTAAAGATTTGGTGCTTGCGAACCATCGATTTACAATTAGAAACCTTACTGATGATGTTGAAATTTTCCATTTTGGGCCTCAAATGCGTAAAATCTCGATTGGTACCGAAAACATGAATGGCCAGCTCACACCGCTTTGATTCTTCATGACTTTTTCACCAAAAATAAAATGCATATCATTCCACAACCACCGTATTCACATCGTGCGACCTCTGGCTGTACCCTAAACTCAAAAGACCACTCCGGGGACACCGCTTTGAGTCGATTGAAAAGTTTCAACGTGAATCGCAGCGCGCTTTAAAGGCCATCCCGGCCGATAACTTCTTAGCATGTATTGAAGATTGGAAAAAAAATTAGCACAAGCGCATTGTGTCCGAAGGGGATTACTTTGAAGGCGATGAAATAAAGTTGGAAGAATAAATAAAGTTTTTGAAAAAAACTTTACTTACTTTATGGGTTAAAACTTTATTAACTTTTTCTTACTTTATGGGCACAGTAGTATGTTTTGTTTTATATAAAGTACTTTAAAACTGGGCCTGAATGGTCGAGTGGCCAGCGCTCTGGCGCTCGGTACTACAGGTTTCGGGTTCGAGTCCCGGCGGTGCCATGGTTGCTTATAGTGGTTCGGAATCCACTTTAAAAAGTAGGTCCCGGTCTAATAGGATCGTAGAGCGTTGCGGGGGCATTGTTACTCCGCGTCCGTGGCTTCTCTTCAAGTTACACGCGCCCCCTGGTTAATGCAAAGTGAGTAACGTCTGTGCAGCACTTGCCTTAAGGCATCCAAAGACCAAGCTGTCTGTGTTTGCCAGCTGCATTAGAAAGAAAAAAAACTTTAAAACAACATATTTTTTATATCAATCTGAATAATCTCTCCCGTATTAAGAAAAATTTCTTTGTCTATGGTCTTTTTACAGAAGAGAAATGTCGACAGCTTCAGGTGGCGGCGTATGACACAAACGTTTCATTTATAATGAATGATAATTGCGTCGCCTGTGGTAGTAAAAAAGTGAATCATAATCACATGAGAAGACTGAATGACGGTTAAGATAGCCTGTGCAAAAATGCCACGTCAATTATCAGAAAAACGTTACTGGTTTTTCGTTTCATTTTCTCCCATATTTCATTAAAATGCGAGGCACTTAACATTGAAAGTCCTCTCTTCGACATTCTTCAGTGGGCTATTCCTGAGTAGGGGCAACGGGCGTACCGGTTACGGAGTTCTTAGGTGGTTTTAAGAACCACAATACTTCCAAATCTTAATATAGTTTAAACATTGGCACAAAATGGGGTTGCTTAAAATTAAAGAATATAAATGAAAAAGATAAACAAGGGGATTGCGTTCCTAAGTAGAACGCGAAGCTTAAAGGCTCGTGCTCACCGAGGCGAGAAGATGCAAGAGAAAAAATTTGGCCAATCACTAGCCTCACCGCGGTCGCCTGAAACCGGTTTGCAATGCACCGCTCCGAGTTGGCCACCTTTCAACTCGAAGCGGAACTTCACTGGGCGTAATGCTATTTCTGACGTCCCTCTGTGAAGGGGTCGAAAAAATTTGGTCGCTTGCCTCTTGAATCTTCACGTCTCTCGCCTCGGTGGGAACGAGCCTTAAAGATGTACAACAATGAAAATCCCATATAATGTCCACAGTGTTCTTTTTCGCATCGTATTAAAACGAGTCTGATTCCATATATGCATACATTATTTACATTCTTTTATGCCAACGGCCATACCATGCGGAATATACCGGTTCTCGTTAGATCACCGAAGTCCAGCATCATTGGGCGCGGTCAGTACTTGGGTGGGTGACCACCTGGTAACACCGCGTGCCGTTGGCATTCACAAATTTGGGACTTGAATGGCCGAGTGTCTAGCGCTCTGGTGCCACAAGTTTCGGGTTCGAATCCTGGCGGTACCATGGATGTTTGTAGTGGTTCGGAATCCACTTTAAGTCGTAGGTCCCGGTCTCCCATGACTGTAAGAGCGTCACGGAGCCAAAGTCAGACTTCTACCTACGGGTGCTCCATCACAACAGAAGCTGCTTCCTTCCCCTTCAATCATGAGTACGTATGGGCTCGTGGGCTTGGCCAGCCAAGTGGGATAAGAAACAACAACACAATGAAAATCCCATATAATGTTCACAGTGTTCTTTTTCGCATCGTATTAAAACGAGTCTGATTCCTTATATGCATGCATTATTTATATTCTTTTATAAATTTTTAATAACTCTATTCTGCAAGTAAATCTACATTGATCTACAAAATTACTGTAATTATATATATATATATATACAGTAGAACCTCTGTAAGTCGAACTTCAAGGCAGACGCCAAATAATTCGAGTTATAGAGTTTTCGACTTATGGAGGATTTCGACTTACGCGGATTTTGTAAGGAAATATTCGACTTGTAGAGGTTTAGATTCTTTCTAACTTATTTTGAGTCAGAGAGGTAAAATAAATAAAAATTCAAGTTATAAACATGTTTATTTGCAATTTAAAAATTATATTATGTACCACAATAAAAAATCAAAATAATTCCGAAACAACCTTAATTTTAATAAATAATATTTTTAATTTTAAAAATATTATGTATTAAAAAAGTCAGTTATTATTATTATTATTTATTTAATTATTTTTTTGCTTTAGACAATTCGATCGTTCTCTATCTACAGCATTATCTAAGCTACCATAAAGAGCAGAAAATTCTTTTTCCTCCGAGTTGCTATTTCATAGAATTGGTTGTTCTATTTATTATATGCTCATACATTGTTTTCTAAGAAACAATGACGTGCATTGTCGGCAAATCCTTAAAGTCGGTCACTTATTTTTCTTCGAGCTATAGAGGTAATTAGTTTCAAATGATCGAGTTGTTAAGGTTGCAAAATCAAACATTGCTAATGTTCGAGATGCAGAGGTCCAATTTTTTTTTCGAGTTACAGAGGGAAAATCAAAATGGCAAAAAGGATTAATCAAAAAGGATTGATTAATTATTTCGAATTAATTAATTAATTTATTTTCAAGTTTCGGAGGGAAAATATGTACCAAAATGACTTGTGGGGATTGACTAATTATTTCCACTTATTGAAATTTCGATGGAGATTCGAATAGGAAGAAATGGAGGAAATTTCTCCACGGTTGAAATTTCGAATAATGGAGGTTGAAGGGAAGGAAAGAAAAATTTTTTTTTCGAGTTGTGGAGGTTTTCGACTTAAAGAGGTTCTACTGTATTTTAATTCTTATATCCCAGAATATTCCAGATGTGTTTTAAATGCTCTTTTTCTCTGTTTTTAATTTTTGAATACTATTTAAAATTAAAAATATTTTTTAAAAAAATTAAGCAAAAAAAAAAAAAAAAAAAAAAATAGGATTAAAACAATTAATTATTTGAGTAAAAGTGAGGATATTATCTTCAGCTTTGTTTGAATTTGAAGTAAAAAATTAACCCAAAATTAAAAATTAATTAAAAAATGTAATTGTAGATTATTAAAAAATAGAAACAAAAAATTTCTCTGTTCTGTTGGTTATTAACAGGAAACTCTTTTCCAGACATACAGAGAAAAGAGTTTCTTGTTATTAGTTCTTATTCTTATTCTATTCTTGTTTAGATTTAATATCGCACCTGATGAGCATGAGATTTATTTGATGAATTATATTACCAGAATTTTTCAAATTTACATTCCTTAATATTTGGAATTTATATTTTTTATTTATTAATGTCGAATTTTAGAATTAAAGTATTCATTTATATATTTAAAAGTTACTCTTTTTAATTTTCGAATGTTGTCCAACATTTTTTTCTTGTTTTTATTTATTTTAATTACACTCGTGCAATTCATTTATTTGATGAAATTCAATTTTATATGTGTTATTATTATTTTCTGAATTTTTTAAATTTAAATTTTGTTAATGGTACTGTATTTTTTTATTGTATTCTTAGTTTGTATTCAATATTATAACAAGAAAGATAATTATTTTTGTTAAATACATAAAGAGTTAAGCACACAATGAAAATAGTACATTTATTTGTAAAAAAAAAAAAAAAAAAAAAAAAATTAAGCGTTTTCTAAACTTTAGTAAATAATTCTCAATAACACAGCAAAAAATAATTTCCCTTAATTTAATTTTCCAAAACATCGTAGAAAGACGTCTAGTATTCATGATATTGCTTTTAACCATCATTTGACATTGTAAGTGTAAAGAAATGTTCGATTACATGAAATTAAAATTCATAAAAGCTTTCTTTTTAAATTAAAATATATTAAATAAAGCGAAATATTTCAAACGAAGAACAACGTATAAAATATCAAAAGCCTTATTTCTCGAAAGGCTAGCGATCAGACACAAGGTTCTACTCTATAAATCTATCCTTCGTCCAATTCTCTTATACGGATGTCCTATTTGGGCGTCCTCCTCCATCGCAAATCTTAAGAAGCTTCAAGTGTTTCAAAACAAACAGGTAGCTATGATAGTCAAAGCCCCGTGGTTTGTTAGAAGGAAACAACTCCACATTACGCATAGTGAAAAATCTGAATATATGCGGCGAACCCATTATGGACTATATTTTCAAAATCTTTTCATTCTAAATGCCCTCAGATCTTTTCATTCTAAATGCCCTCAGATCCGCAATGAAACGATCCGACAAATACCAGCATACCATCCTGGTGTGGCTAGCTCCAGGAAGAGACCCAGAGCTATCTATGATACGCACTGGGAATCTTTCCCAGCATTGAAAAGGCGTTGTGGAATTTTTTCTGCAACTGCCGATTCTACTGCTGTGGCTGTTGTCTTGTCACTCCGATCACTTCAAGCGAATCTGAGCTGCAGCTTTTGGCATTTAAATTTTAATTATTTGATACGATGTGCACCTTAATTTAGAACATGGCTACCTGACTCTTAATTGTATTTTCTTTTTGTAATTTGTTTTGTTTATTTGTAATTTATCTACTCGTTTTCCTAAAAAACGAAGCTTTTGTTTACATTTTTCCAAGTTCGTAATTTCTTTTATATTTTGAATCTTTGTTGTACTCAAAGTTTTCCATAGTCTCGCTGTTTATTGTAACGTTTAGTTTTAGAGAATATTTAACTGCTCACTTTCACTCCACATCACAGTTTTCTATCCAATAAAAATGTTTTTTCCCCAACTTCGGTTGGGTTTTTACCTTGTTTAATGGACCATCTGTCGGCGAGCCAGTCAGTGAAAGATTGTTTGTTTGCAATATGTTTTTATGTACTTTTGTTCATTTATTTTATTTTCTTAGCTTTAAATTTTTATTTTTAACTTGTATCTTAAATCTTTTTTTTTTGGGCATCGTCAACGGCTCCTAATTGTACCTTAGCACTAGCTTTTTCGATCTCTTGCTTTAATTGCTCTCAAGCAAGAGATGTTTTTCCTAACTTTTAAATTGTTTTTCTTTTATTTATTAATATGCTATAATTGAAGCAATTTCATTCAATGCTTATTTTCTAACTAATTTAAGATGTGGAGGTATAGTGGTTCTTAAAACCACCTAGGAACTCCGTAACAGGTACGCCCGTTGCCCAACGTATAAAATATTTTTAAATGCATATTGCATCTGCAAGTTTTAATGGATATCACTAGTTAGCTGAACATTTTCAATTACTGTTTTTTCTAAACAAGTTAACGACAAGTACCTATGGTGTAGTGGTTATCACATCCGCCTAACACGCGGAAGGTCCCAGGTTCGAAACCTGGTAGGTACAGGAATGCATTTTTAAACACAACTTTTTTTTACAATAGGTTTTTGCATAATTATAACAATTTTTATTCTTCCCCATTTAAATAGAGATCCAATTTAAAAAACTTTTAATTATAAGAAAAAAAAAATCTGACTAAAAAAAAAAAATAGCATGGTATTTTTATGCTAATTATTATTATTTCTTGCGTTTTTTTTTAAATAAATAATTTTAAGTTTTTTTTACAAATATACAAATTCCTACACAAATAAATTAAAAAAATATATATATCTGTCTTAATATCGTGCTGCCGTTCTATTGAGAAATTTTTAAATTTGACAGATCACCATACAAATTATATTATATTCTCAAATTTATCATTTAACATCACTATTATCGATGTGATCATAGAGTGATTAGTATATTGTGTAGTTGGCCAAATTATTTGTCCCTGCGATTTTTACACATAAAATATATGGGTATCATTTTGGGAAGAGTAAGTCAGCGATGTCCTGGAACACTTTCGACATTTCTTATTGGTTAAATTTTTTTTTTCTTCAGCTATTCTTATCGGCTTATTTAAAATTCTTTCATTTTTTTTTTTATAAAATTGTTAAAATGCAATGGAATTTTATTTTTATTTATAATTTTTTTTTTTTACATTACTTTCTTATTAAATTTTCATGTGCTTTTTTTTTTTTATAAAATCGTTTGGAACTCTACAGTTTATTTCTTATTTAATCTACTTATTATTATTATTTTTTTAAATTTCTTTCACGTCTTTTTTATTAAATTTTCATGTGCTTTTTTTATTTATAAAATCGTTTGGAACTCTACAGTTTTTTTATTTTTTATTTAATCTTTTTTCAGTTTTGAAGTTAAAACATAATTTAGAGCTTGTATATGATTTGTTGATAATTTTTCTGTTTATTTAGTTTTCTTTCTTCAGCAAATGAAAGGAAGCTATTAACTATTACCTGTGTAAAAGAAATCATTAAAAAAATACCAAATAAAATCTTAGATATGACTTTTATTTCAAATCCATAGCTACAGTATCTCATCAAAGTTTTCGTACATGTGTGATTATCATATCAAAATAAGAAATGGAAAAAAAAAAAAAAATTGTTAAATAACAACTAATTAAAAAAAATTGCTGTTTCTGTTTCGCACCAATAAAAAAAAAAAAAAATTAAATTCAAAGAAAAAATTCACTTCTAAGTGTTAATGTTTTTAAATTTTAGTAAGTACACTACAGTACGAAAATACTTTTGTTTTATATAAAAAAAATTTTTGGCTATGCTTTCTTCTAAAAATATTTCATTAAAAATTATTGAGTTGTTTCTCTTCCCACTTGGTCGACAGCAACATCAAGACCAAGTCCAAGAACACGTGTGTTCTCATTGGAAGGAGGGGAAGCTTCTGTTGTGATGGAACACCGTCTGTTAACGAGGCAAGTCACAAACGGCGAAAATCGTCAAATGTGGAACCAATATCTCCGGAGGTCATGCATGAATCAGATATCTGAATATGTATATATATATATATTTTTCTTCTAATGCAGCTGGCAGATAGACCGTGATCTTTCGCCATAAGGGCTGCACCGATGTTACTCACTTCGCATTACCCAGGGGGCGCGTGTAACTTGATGGTAAGCCACGGACGCGGAGTAACAATGCCCACGCAGCGCTCTACGATCCTGTTAGGACCGGGACCTACGGCTTAAAGTGGATTCCGAACCACTACAAAACACCCATGGCAAAGTCGGGATTTGAACCCGATACCTATGGTACCGAACGCCAGAGGAATATGCATATAATACACTACAATAATAAAAAGAAATATATCTTAACATCTCAGAATAATGCGTTTTAATGGTTATCTAGCCAAACCAATCTGGTGGAACATCAGTGGCCATAATGTATACCCACAGCCCACTGACAGGTTTTGAGCGGATGGTTGTGCCATCCGGGATGTCTTTTAGGGATCAATTGCCTTGCATTTGAGTGTCTGTCATATGCGAGAAAACTTGGCAAAATAACATCAGGCAGTTAGACTATCAATGCCACACGATTTTGCACCTAGTCTCCTCGTTTCTGCAACAATACCGTCAGCAGGTACAAACCTCGGCCCTTCTGCACAGGTTGCCACGAGTCTGGCTATACTACTTTAGTGGGAGAGTAGTAAAAAGATTCGAAAAAATCCTAATTAATTACAAGTTTTTAATTAAATAAAATTATTTTTCATTGCCACCAGATGGCACTAATAATCGTTTGTTAATTAAATGTGAATGGAAAACTAACATCACAGTATTGTTATTGTACACATAAACAGTATATATTTATAGTATTATACAGGATAGCATATATAAATTTAAATCGATATTTCCCTTTCAGTCATTAAATAATAATCAATATTTCCTTTGATTAATACTATCTTTAATATTCATTACATTAACTATCTAAAAAAACTACTGAAAAAACAATAGCACAGATTGTTGTAAGTAATCAATCATAACAAAATCATCTTAAAATATAATTTTATATTCATCAGTGGTAAGAAACAGTGTAATGAAACTACAACACAATTTTTTTTTTTAAATACGATATGTTGTTGTTGTTTCTTATCCCACTTGGCTAGCCAAACCCACACGTACTCATGATTGAAGGGGAAGGAAGCAGCTTCTGTTGTGATGGAGCACCTGTAGGTAGAAGTCTGACTTTGGCTCCGTGACGCTCTTGCAGTCATAGGAGACCGGGACCTACGGCTTAAAGTGGATTCCGAACCACTACAAACATCCATGGCACCGCCGGGATTCGAACCCGAAACCTGTGGCACCGAGCGCTAGACACTCGTTCATTTGTGAAGGCCAACGGCACGCGGTGTTCCCAGGTGGTCACCCACCCAAGTACTGACCGCGCCCAATGATGCTTGACTTCGGTGACCTAACGAGAACCGGTATATTCAGCATGGTATGGCCGTTGGCCAGATACAAAAAATACGATATACTTAAGGATAATAATTGCACCATAAAAATTAAATGAATGAAAAAATATTTTATACAGAAATTTCTTCCAAAAATTAAAGTCATTTTATACAGATGATTAAAATGACACGAGTAAGTAAACGCAAATTTAAAAAACAAGATGTACTTGAATTTCACTTAAAATGAGCATTAAAATTTACAGCAAAAGTTTGTGTACTTAAATTTAAAATGCAATGCTGCTTGTATAAAATACAGTATCAGAAAAGCACATCTACCCAATGAGAGAAGGGTCTAAAGATCTTGGTATGAGTGCGAACGTTTGCAATGCGCATTCAAGCTCGTTTTACGTCCATATGCTTTACTGCATATATCACACACATAGGGTTTCTCTCCCGTATGAGTACGGTAATGTAGCTTTAACTTATTTTTTTCTGAAAAACCCTTACCGCACATTTCACAAATATGGGGTTCTTTCTTTTGTATGAGTACGGTAATGTCTTTTTAATGTATCTTTCTGTGAAAACGTTTTACTGCACATTTTACAAATATAGGTTTTTTCTTTTGTATGAACACGGTAATGTCGCTGTAAATGATCTTTGACTGAAAAACCGTTATTGCACATTTCACAAATATAGGGTTTTTCTTTTGTATGAACACGGTAATGTCGCTGTAAATGATCTTTGACTGAAAAACCTTTATTGCACATTTCACAAATATAGGTTTTTTCTTTTGTATGAACACGGTAATGTCGCTGTAAATGATCTTTGACTGAAAACCGTTATTGCACATTTCACAAATATAGGGTTTTTCTTTGTATGAACACGGTAATGTCGCTGTAAATGATCTTTGACTGAAAAACCTTTATTGCACATTTCACAAATATAGGTTTTTTCTTTTGTATGAACACGGTAATGTCGCTGTAAATGATCTTTGACTGAAAAGTCTTTATTGCACATTTCACAAATATAGGGTTTTTCTTTTGTATGAATACGGTAATGTCGCTTTAAACAACCTTTGTCTGAAAAACCTTTATCGCACATTTCATAAACATAGAGTTTCACATCAAGATTTTTCTTCCGTATGAGTATGACAATGGATTTTTAATGTATCTTCCCGTGAAAACGTTTTACTGCAATTTCACAAACATAGGATTTTTCTTCCGTATGAGTATGATAATGGATTTTTAGTGTATCTTCCCGTGAAAACGTTTTACTGCAATTTCACAAACATAGGATTTTTCTTCCGTATGAGTATGATAATGGATTTTTAGTGTATCTTCCCGTGAAAACGTTTTACTGCAATTTCACAAACATAGGATTTTTCTTCCGTATGAGTATGATAATGGATTTTTAGTGTATCTTCCCGTGAAAACGTTTTACTGCAATTTCACAAACATAGGATTTTTTCTTCCGTATGAGTATGATAATGGATTTTTAGTGTATCTTCCCGTGAAAACGTTTTACTGCAATTTCACAAACATAGGATTTTTCTTCCGTATGAGTATGATAATGGATTTTTAGTGTATCTTCCCGTGAAAACGTTTTACTGCAATTTCACAAACATAGGATTTTTCTTCCGTATGAGTATGATAATGGATTTTTAGTGTATCTTCCCGTGAAAACGTTTTACTGCAATTTCACAAACATAGGATTTTTCTTCCGTATGAGTATGATAAAGGATTTTTAGTGTATCTTCCCGTGAAAACGTTTTACTGCAATTTCACAAACATAGGATTTTTCTTCCGTATGAGTATGATAATGGATTTTTAGTGTATCTTCCCGTGAAAACGTTTTACTGCAATTTCACAATTTCACAACATTTTTCTTCCGTATGAGTATGATAAAGGATTTTTTTTCTTCCGTATGAGTATGATAATGGATTTTTAGTGTATCTTCCCGTGAAAACGTTTTACTGCAATTTCACAAACATAGGATTTTTCTTCCGTATGAGTATGATAAATGGATTTTTAGTGTATCTTCCCGTGAAAACGTTTTACTGCAATTTCACAAACATAGGATTTTTCTTCCGTATGAGTATGATAATGGATTTTTAGTGTATCTTCCCGTGAAAACGTTTTACCTGCAATTTCACAAACATAGGATTTTTCTTCCGTATGAGTATGATAATGGATTTTTAGTGTATCTTCCCGTGAAAACGTTTTACTGCAATTTCACAAACATAGGATTTTTCTTCCGTATGAGTATGATAATGGATTTTTAGTGTATCTTCCCGTGAAAACGTTTTACTGCAATTTCACAAACATAGGATTTTTCTTCCGTATGAGTATGATAATGGATTTTTAGTGTATCTTCCCGTGAAAACGTTTTACTGCAATTTCACAAATATAGGATTTTTTTTCTTCCGTATGAGTATGATAATGGATTTTTAGTGTATCTTCCCGTGAAAACGTTTTACTGCATTTTTCTTCCGTATGAAATATATTTTTTTTCTTCCGTAGGATTTTTTCTTGAGAGTATGATAATGGATTTTTAGTGTATCTTCCCGTGAAAACGTTTTACTACAATTTCACAAACATAGGATTTTTCTTCCGTATGAGTATGACAATGAATTTTTAATGTATCTTCCCGTGAAAACGTTTTACTGCAATTTCACAAACATAGGATTTTTCTTCCGTATGAGTAAGATAATGAATTTTTGAAGTAACTTTCCGTACAAATATCTTACAAAAATAAGATCTTTCCTTCGTATGAACTCGATAGTGTATCTTTAGGTTATGCTAAGTTATTATTATTAGTTAGTTTCTTCTGCACAAAAGCTTTACTTCATATACGAAATGAAAATTTTACTTCATCTTTAAATGAAAATTTGCAGACTACCTCCTTTATAAAAAAAAGTTAAAAATGACAATTCCAAACTTTCCGCCAATCAATTCTTGGATAATATCGAACACAGTTTCTTCAATCCAAAAGAGGAATATTCTATAAATACTGATCTTTTCCCGTTAAAAATCTATCCTTAACTTCTGTCGAAGCACTATTAGCTTAAAAAATCCTGTAAAGTAACAAAAAACCCTAGAGATTTGAATTAGTTCTTGTACTTGATAGTATGGTTGCAGTTAGGCTACAGGATTCCTTAATCTGAAACAGAAAATATTACTTAAGTAATTTTAAAAATGTTAACTTTCATTTAATGCTAAAAGAAACAAAAGAAAGAAAAGGGAGGGGAAAAAAAGACTATTTTAAAAATTATCCAAAAATGACAAATGTATATATATACACTCAAGAGCCAAAACATTATGACCACTCCTACATTTTGCAATAAACTCGCCTGGGTGACGTGATCAGGTGGAAGTTGTATTTAACTGGTATTAAGTGGTGGTATTACTCCATGCCAAAGCGGGTTGAAGCTGTGTTGCGCGCCAAAGGTGGGCCAACTCGTTATTGACAGGTGGTCATAATGTTTTGGCTCTTGAGAGTGTGTGTGTATATATATATATATTCTTTACTCTGAGAGAGTTTTATTTGAAATATCTACTAATGTTATTCATTAAAAAGGAATGCAAACTTATAAATTTTCATTCATTCATCAACAGCACAAGTGCATTTTGAGACTGAAAACGATAATTCTTGAAATCGAAGTTTCGGAGACGACGAGATTTGGCAACATTTGTTCTTCGCAAGTCAGCGCCAATGATGATCCACGAATGGAATCCTACAATGGTATATCTATTGATTTTAGTGCCCTGTATAGTGTTAGTATTGACTTTAGTGCGTTTCCCAGATGGTTCGGCTGAAGGGACCACAAGAAATGCTGGAGCTGCAATTTATTCTACAGACTTTACATTATCTTATGCATGCTGGAAGGCACTTTGATTAGTGAAATAGTCCACATTTCTTTGGTCTTAGACAAAATAGAGCACAGAATATCGTCTTTTTTTGTTGATTTCATGCCGGCAACCCATCATTGTGAACGTGAGATTTCTAGAAACTGCAAAGTAAAATAAATGGCCTGTTGAACACCGGGAAATTCATTGTTCTGCAGTGGATTCCAAGCCATTGCGGGATATATGGAAACGCACAAGCTGATATGTTGTCCAAGAATGGTTCCCGAATGAGGCAACTTGATCCTCCTTTGCGACATATATCTTTCGTCCTATACCTTTAAATCCAACCGTCTCAACCTGTATAGAGAGAAGGCTTCCGAGAAACAGCGGAATTTCAATTCCAGTCGACACGATTTTCCAGTTCCTTGCCTAGAGTGATCGGCGTGGCCTGCTTTAGACTTTTCATGACTACATAACTACTTACAAAGCTACCTAATGCCCTACTGTTCTTACTTCTATTCCTCTTTGTGTTACTGTTAATGCCTGTAATGATTGTTTTCTTTACCGACTTGTGTTGCGCGTCGACTAATGTCCGAGAGGTCGTAGACGGGCATAGGATAAAAATAATAATAATAATAATTGATTTTAAATAATTTAAGAAAAATATGAACTCGAAGAATTCAGAAAAAAATCTTGGAGGAATTCTAATTATTGTGAGTACACTTCAACAGGGAGAGAGGTGTATTTTGCGCTGAGAACGTAAGGAAGATTCGCAGGTCACCTGAGTTAACAGGTATGTATGTGCATACCTGTCAGGTCAAGTATGTGCAAACAGGAAAAGTCGGTGCAGTCTCGACAGGATTTGATCCATCAGATAACTGAGGTAAGCGATTTTTGTTTATGTGTGGAGAAATTCTTATTCCCTGTAAATGAATTTCCCCGAGTGGATAATTATTGCAAACAAGTAGAGGGCAAAAATGTTTCGTGGCGTTAAGATCTTTCAGCCATCGGATATGAATATGGTGAAAAGATACCATGGAAGTCGATTAACTTAAAGATCCTGTGTGCAGAGGAGCATGAGTCGACTAGCCATGGACTGAAGGAGACCCTGATGAGCTCTATATCTTTCGATGTGTCTGCTCCAGGAGAAATGCATTTACCCACTAATATGACACAGGCTGCAGCTGAGTGTCTTCAAGTAATGAAGATTCTGAAGCAAGGAGAAAGCTGCTGAGGAATCAACTCTCACTGCAGCTATTTTTTGTTATAGCAACAAAAATCTGAATTGTATAATTGTATGGAAGGTCATTACTGGATTTTGAAGGTCATACAAATGGAAGGGCTAATATTTAACATATCAGTATAGATTTGAAGTACTGGTACTAGGATCATATCTGCATGAGTTGTGCAGAGCCTACTCTCCACATAGCACCACACAAAACCAAATGCAATCTGATATTAAACATACAATGTGCATCCATTTGAAATGTTATGATGACAGCCACAAAAATCAATACCCATTGCAGCATTCCATACATGAATCAATTCATGTTGATTGTTACATTCCTCTGTGTGTGCAGTCCTTTCTCTTCATGTGCTTTTCCAGTCTACTGTTATTGCCTTTACAAAATTCATTTGAATACTTTCAATACAATATGTGCTTATAAATCTTGGAGATTTCATTCGTTTTGTGTCTTGGAAATTTCTTATATGACATGACAATATTTAAAGATATTTTTCATTACCACATTACCTATCTAATTGCAAGAATTATTTTGAACGATTCAATAAAAAATTTTTATTCCATATATTTATTTCACTTGCATTAAATGCATCATTCATAGTATAACTTTAGTAAGAATCAATTTTCCATCTAATCACAATATTTATATTTACTCTGATCGTTAAATAAATACTTCTAATTAAACAATGGAAATATGACATGACAACATTTTAAAGATATTTTCATTACCACAATAGTCTGTATACTCATTTTTGGACTATCGTTACCTATTTTTCATTACCACATTACCTATTTAGGTTATGAAAATTTTTTCATTACCATCGTTACCTATTTAGGTTATCGTCGACCTATTTTTCATTACCACAATAGTCTGTATACCCATTTTTGGATTATCGTTTTATATTTACTGTGATCGTTAAATTAAATACTTTTAATTAAACAATGGAAATATGATATGACAACATTTAAAGATATTTGTCATTACCACAATAGTCTGTATACCCATTTTTGGACAAGTTTCGAAATCATCTGACCAGAAGAAAAAAAAAAAAAAAAAAAAATGAGTTTTAAAATGGAAGCAAACAATTGCAAAAAAAATGAAGAATTTTATTTTACTAAGGCACATTTATCAAAATTAATTAATTTACTTTAGTATTTCACAATAATTTTATTTATTTTTATTGACATATTTATATTTATAAAAATTTATATTATTTTTATTGATATATTTATATTTATAAAAAGGTTTCCCATCTCACGAGATATATATAACCTTTTAAAGTAAGCACCTTTTGCCATGGAGGCAGATGAAAGAAATGACATTTGACCACTACAAATGATAATAATATATTTTTCAAAACCTTTAACATCCTAAATTAAAAAATATTTTTTTCTAAATTTTAATCTTTTTATTTGCCATACGTAAATTGTTTCTAGTTTTCCGTTCTTTATTCAATATAAAGAAACAATCCATTTCGAAAAAAGTGAAATACTTTTGCAGCAGAATGTTAATAGCTGTGCATTTTTGAGAAAATAAAAATGTATTATACGATTAAACCAAAAATTTTACATATTTATATAATTATATCTGTTAATAATTTCACTTGTATCAATTATATTTACTAAATTTGTATTTAAAAATATAGTTTATTTACCTTAATAAAAAAATTTTCACAATCTAATTGCAAGAATTATTTTGAACGATTCAATAAAAAAAATTTTATTCCATATATTTATTTCACTTGCATTAAATGCATCATTCATAGTATAACTTTAGTGAGAATCAATTTTCCATCTAATCACAATATTTATATTTACTCTCATCGTTAAACCAATAAATTAAATACTTCTAATTAAACAATGGAAATATGACATGACAACATTTAAAGATATTTTTCAGACTTTAAATTTTTAAGTGAAAATGTAATTTAAATGTATCTTGATTTTTATATTTTACAAATCTTTTTGGATGATTAGATTATTTGAATGTATCAACAATAATTTTGAATATACTCATACATAAATATAAATTTTAATACAACTTTCATGATAAATTACAGCTTGTAGACAATTTCTGTGATATGAATTAATATCCTCATATGTTTTTGTCATACTGACAATAAATTTCAGTTGGATATG
Organism: Caerostris darwini; assembly: GCA_021605075.1. Classification (NCBI taxonomy): domain Eukaryota; kingdom Metazoa; phylum Arthropoda; class Arachnida; order Araneae; family Araneidae; genus Caerostris; species Caerostris darwini. Next base: position 300,351 of record BPLQ01007050.1, read on the forward strand.
ATAATGATAGTTTGAAAGTTAGTTTGGTACATTGAAACCTGATAGTTTAGTGTTCCATCAATTTACCAATAATCTTTATTATTTTACAATTGATGTTGACAATAAATTATAAGAAATAAGATTTGCTATAATTACAATAGCCTAATAAAAAGAAGAAATGAAATAGAAGAAAAAAGCATACAAAATTTTCACTGATGTTATTCAAACATTTTTAAATGAATCAATAAATATTACTTTTTAAGAGAAACAATATGATATTTCAACACAAATATAGCAAAATACAATTTTTTTTTTTTTTACATATACAAAAGAATATTATTATTGTGATAAATGCAAAATAATGAATAAATTATTGTCAACATTACTTTTCTAAATCAATCTAATCTCATACATCAAATTGTTGTTCATATTTCCTTAATTCATATAATTGAATAAATAATATATATATATGTGTGTGTGTATTAAAAAATTATTTTGAAATAATTTTCAAAACAAAATATTAATTAAGAAAGTTAAATACTCATTCCATTTGTAATACAATAGAATATTGAAAAAAAGCTTTAAAAAGAAATTGTTTAAAATAAATTATATATGAAAACCATTAGTTTATATTAAAAACTATTTTTTAAATATATAATAAAATGTTTTGGAAAAGAAACGAGAATCATAAATCAAATTACTTTTTCCAAATACGGTACAAGATTTCCCCAGCCAGCAAACTGTAAAGCTGTTTCTATTCCAAATTGATACAGTTTACCATTCCAGTAAGATCTGAATCGGGAAAAAATAAAGCTTGAAAATGTTTGAACAAGAAGGCAAACACATTAAAAATATTCAAAAACAAACATCTATGCAGAAAGTAAATGTACAAATTAAAGCACTTAAATAATAATAATGAAATAATTCTTACTTTTCCTTAATAAAGTAAATAAAAATACATTTAAATGATTGTTGCAAATAAAAATAAAAATGCAAAACTGTGAAAGGGAGGAAAAGGATTAATTATAATAGACAGAAATTATGTTAAGAATCATCATTTTAAAATCAATCGTTCTAATATATTTAAAAAAATAAAAACAAAAACTTTTAAATATGATAGTTTTAGGAAATACAAACGAATTTCTTACTATCATTTATTATATGCATATCTCATATAGCTATTTTTTGTTATCACATTATTTGCTAAATACAAAACTTTTATATTTGAAAAATTTACTATAATTGTATAGCATTGAGGATTATTATTTATTTTATTTTATTACATAGGTAGCCAAGTCATGTAAACAATTTCATCAAAAATTCTTAAAATATTTTCAATACTTGGAAAAATTTTTTAAGTATTTTGAAAAACCATAATCTGGGAAGATTCCTGCTAATAGATATCTTGTGATCTTTACCTGATCATATAACATTTCTTTTATATATTATTAACATTTTCTGAATAGTGAAGATCATTGCTGCCAAAATTAAAATTTATAATTTTACATATATTTTTAATTATTTCACTATTTCTTTTAAAAATTTCTAACATTAAATGTTAATTTAAATCTAATAAAATAAAACAACTATTTCATGATATACTTACTATTCATACATAACATGAAATTACCAATAATGTAGAAGTCCTGATAAAAAATTGTTTATAATTTTTTTTTTGTCTACATAATTAATGTACACTATTAAAATTTAGAAAAATATTCAAAGGAAAATATTTTTTTTAGATGCATTTCAAATCAGAAATTAATGCACAATGCAATGATATATAGTAATTACTAAGCTCAGATTTTTTTTATAAAAATATGATATTTTAAGTATAATAAATACCATGTCCTCAATGGTAATATACCATGGATTTAAAAAAAATCATTTCATTTAAAATATTCATAGCTTTTATTCATATGATATTTCTCTGTTAAAACTTAAAGCCTTTTCCCAAGTGTATTAGTCACCATGGTAAATTTGCTTTCAGGCTAATTAACTAATTATTATTATTATTGTTTTGTGTTGATGTGTTAAAATCTAAATTCCCTAATGATTAAATTTGCTTTATTAAATGTACTTGAAAAATAAATAATTCTTCAATATCTATAAATACATCATTTAACATTTTTTTAGCATAATGCACTAATTAGTTACATACTAATTAAAAATAATTTTGATTATTTTCTATATGCCTGATATTGATTTAATATTTCTCAATAAAGATTGCAAAATACTCACTTTTTCCCTATATTTAACATGTTTATTGATACTTTCAAATTAATTTACAAATATTTAATTGCTTCAAACAACATATGTTGTAAAATATTTATAACAATTAAAAGTTTTAAACAATATTTAAAAATAAAACCAAGCAAATACAGTTAACAAATACAAATACTGCATAGAAAAATAAATGCATCAAAAATTATCTTTCTTACAGTAACATGATTTAATTTCTCTATTTTTAAACTTCATGTTACTTAGAAGTTTGTAATTAAGTTAAAATAATATTTAACTTTATTAAAAGATTGTAAATTTAACTATTTTCATGGAAAAATACAAATTCTATTAAATTTTGAAGAAAATTTTTTTAATTTGTTGTTTTTTGTCTCACATACACATAAATTTATTATTTTCAAACTTGACCTATAACAGTTAAATAATTTTTAATTTAAATCTTTTATTTTATTTTAAATTTCCTATTTGGTTTAAAAAATATTAAGAAAAATTAAATTAATTACTAATTCTGGAACACATTCTTCCAATGAACAGAAAATATTACAATTGCTTGGTGATAATTAAGATAATTTACATTGTTTATTTCAATTATGACACCTGGTTTGTGTATTAATGACAATATTGCAAAGATAAATATCTAAAAATTCCAATAAAATTTATTCACTATTAAGAATTTTGTATTTGCTTATACATCCCAAAATTTGAATTAAAAAAGTTTTCTCAGCCAAATCTTAAACAATAATACTTGTAAGTAAAACTATTTAGTTATTCCTCATTATAAGGGTCTTTGGTAATTATTTGCTAATCTGACATTTTTAATTGAGATGGATTTGGATTTAATAGCTATTTCAAAATTCAAAAATAATTTTTGCATAATTTTTTGTTTTTGATAATTTGTCGCAAATAAATATACTGCATTAAAACAATATATATAACATGCAAAACCTGTAATATGCTTTGACAACTTGTCAAATTATAATACATGTAATGTAATTGAAATTCAGATGCACTGGCCAAATTTAATACAGAAGTAAACTAAATTAAAAACTTCATTTTATTGCTCAACTAAATTGAGTGAAAATGATCTTTCACTATCATTAAAGTTTTTTTAATGAAATCACATTTTTAATTTCAATTTTCCTAAGTTGTTTTAAATCCAAAACATATGAAACCTTATTGATATCGTTAAGAGAATGCATTTATAACATATATAGCATATAAAAATTAAATTGGTAATCAACAAATTTTATAAGAATTGAAAAAAATATATATAAATAGTTTTACTATTTTCCTACTTAAATCAATCTGCATTCTTGTTTTCAAACTAAGGAAAGATGAATTAAATCTCTTGCATAAGGTACTTTTTGTGCTACTAAATGTAAAATTAGCAACATAAAAGTATTTTTTTTATTTTAAATATATTTTTTATGTTAAATTTAGTGTCATGGTAGAAGTTGCACTTAGTTAGAAAATCATTGTAAATAAAAATACAAAACGCGCGCGATCAAATTTGAACAAATTTATTGTTGCCAACCGAAGATATAAAAGTTTAGATTATCCATAAATAAATGACGCACTGACACCGGTTACGGAGTTCCATTGAGATTTACTTATTATAGATAATGAAATAAAATATATAAAGGATAAATAATTTTCTAAGGGTTTTTTGTGTGTGTGGGTAGTGAAAGATCACTGATCATCACATAGTTGTGCATCTTATGATATGATCCTAGAATATGATTTCTGAATTAAAAATAGCAAATATACACTCAAGAGCCAAAACATTATGGCCATCTGTCAACGAGTTGGCCCACCTTTGGCGCGCAACACAGCTTCAACCCGCCTTGGCATGGAGGCCAGAAGTCCTTGGTAGATGGCCGGAGACAGATTGTATAGAAAACAGATGTTTAAACAACGGTCACGCAAATCCGAGATATTGCGAATTGGTGCTCTTTGAACTCTGAGCTGCCGTCCCAGGACATCCCAAATGTGTTCTATCGGATTGAGATCCGGTGACTTAGGATGCCAGGACATTAACTGGAATTCAGCATCATGTTCCTGGAACCACTCCAACACAATTTTAGCCTTGTGACAAGGGGCGTTGTCTTGTTGGAACATTTCATTTCCAGCTGGAAAAACAGAGGCCATGTAAGGGTGCAACTGGTCCGCAATGATGTTCAGATACCCTGTAGGTCTGCTCTACCACAACCACGGGTTCCAGAGACGCCCAACAGAATGTCCCCCAAAGCATAATACCGCCACCACCGGCCTATGTATGACCTACTGTACATTGAGGGAGCAACTGTTCGCCTGAAAGACGGCGTAACCTGACACGGCCATCGGCGTGATGAATGACAAACCGTGATTCATCTGACCAGGCAACTCTCTCCCACTGATCCATGGACCAGTCACGATGTTCCCGGGCCCAGCGCATACGCAGTTGGCGATGACGCTTGGTCAGCAAAGGCACACGAGTGGAACGTTTGCTGCGTAGCCCCATATCCAACAGTGTCCGCTGAACAGTGGGCTCCGGTAGTATTCTACTTGGCCCTGCATCGTATTGGGCTGTCAGCTGAGTCACTGTCTGGCTCCGGTTTTGCTTCACCATGCGGGACAGTCTCCGACGACCTTTTTCTTTGATAGCATGTGGACGTCCAACACCATGTCGTCTACTGCTGGTTTCACCGTCATTCATCCACTTTACATAAGTACTAACAACTGTAGTTCGCGAAAAACCCACGAGTCGTGCAGTTTCGGAAATACTTGTTCCGAGCCTTCGAGCCATTACAATCTGCCCTCTATCAAAGTCGCTTAGATCCGCAGCCTTTCCCGTCACACACAGAAGTAAGTGAAAGAATGATTCTTCAGACTCTCCAGCAGCAGTTAAATACCACTTCAACCTGATCACGTGCACTTAATTATGTGTCTCAATTTCATTACATAATAGAAACTACTTTTAAAAGATGATATTTAACGAAATCAAATCGAATTTCATGAAATTTTTTTCCTCTCTCTAGGAAAAATTCTTGCAAATAATTTTTATTATCAAATGCTCCACTTCTGGCTTTTTTTCTTTTCTCACAATTTTTTTTTTTTAGATTTCTTCTTTAACATTTTTTCAATGCATATTTCACACATACTGAAAACTTAAATTCGATGTTTATTTCTTTTTTTTTCGAAGAACCTATGTTCAATTTTACTCAAGTTTAAAAATACACGAAAAAAAAAGTAAAACAACATATTGCCAATAAAAAAAAAAGCAATTTCCATAACAGAAAACAAAAGCTGTTCCAGCTATCTCGCCTCTGAATAAATTTACATGACAATGAACAGCATCGAAATTTGCTTCCCCACTCTACTAAGTGAAGCTCGCCCCGTTTCTGTCCTCAAATACTGTCACTCGAATACTTTTGAGACGGCGTGCTTCAGGAATCTGCTGCAGTGTCTTTTCGGGCGTTAAGAGCTGATAAGGCCGGTATGGATCGTCCGCGTCAGTTACAGTTAGGGATATCTTGAAGTGGGAGAGTTCAGTAAGTTCTTTAGGTATTCTTCTGGTGTGCTACGTCATGTATTCTCCATTTGGAAAGGGAGCTCATAAAAGGAGAATGCTTATCGTGGACATGGAACGTGCTTTTAGAGCGAATAACTCCATATCATCATTAATGAAATAGTAAATGGTTGCATAGGGGGCTGATGGGAAGATTTATTAGTTATTTGTTTTCTGGTTTTACTATATTTACTTCTTTAATAAATCTATATTTTCTGGTTATTTTATTATTTTTGTGTATTCTATTTGTCTGATCCGTGAACTACATTGTCTTTAGTGGCTAGGCTTTTAAAGTAACCCATAAATGGGAGTCTAACGGAGAGTGAACTCAGAGATTTGATACTTTGGGTTAAATAAAGTGATAATGTCAAAAATAACGTAATTTTAAAAGTTTATTAAAAGTTGTTGTATAGCCAAATATCAGTGTTAATCCTACAAATTGATCTATTATAAAGCGACAAGCAAAAAAAAATAAAACCTAACAGTCATTAATTTTTAAAATGTTTTTAAACTTAACTCCTAAATACTTTTTTTTAAGTTTCACGGCATTTTTAGTGTACAAATGAAATTAAATGATGATTCACAACATTATCACTTTTCGATTTTTTATCTAGCGTTAAATGGAACAAGTCCTAGAAAATAATTGTTAAAAAGATACGAAAATGTTTGATGAAACTAAAAGATGAATGAAACGTTTTTATTCTACACTAGAAGAAAAGGAAAACTTAAAAAATATTTTTTTTGTATCAAATGCTTGACATGTTCTAAAATTCTTACTTTTTTCCCTTAAAAAAAAGAATTGTGCATAGTTTAAAGTTTTTTTTAAATTTAAATTGACTACTTATTTTACAATGAGAGAGAACCTATGTTCAATTTCACTCAAGTTAAAAGTCTCACAAAAAGGAAAAAAAAAAAAAATAATAATAAAAGCAAGAGAAAAAAGAACTCCAACTACAAAAAGCAAGTAATATTTGCTGTCTTGTCTGTATAAATTTACTTGACAATAAGTGGCATCGAAATGTGTTTTTCATTCAACGTCATTTCTGAATGTCTATCAAGTTCTTGTCAGATAGCGTACTTGAAGAATCTGTTGCTGTGTTTCGTTTAGGCATGCTGTAAAATCTAACAGTGCATTGTTATATTCGAGGAGTATGAGGAATGCTGCACATCTTACGTTGCACTTTTCAAATCGTAGTGGTATGGCGTAGATGCTGTTAACAGAATAACGCTGAATTTGCTATGCATATATATGCTTTTCCAGTTTCGAATTATCAGCAAAAAATAATCATAATTGAAATCAATTGAAAATAATAAACTCTTTTGAATAAAATAGAAGTTCTAAAGATTTAGTTATTAAAAATTAGCAAAGTTCACCATTTTTGATAATGTAATTATTCGTTTAAGAATTTACATCGCATAATTTAATTTTGTTGAATATTCCCTATATGTTATCAAGATTAAGAGCAGTTTTGATTTAATTAATAATTTTTTTTCTGTGTTGTATTATTACATTAACAATTTTTAATATAATATAAAGAATTTCATAATATATTTTTGTAATTATAAGCTGCAATAGTTAAAAAAATACAAAAAAAATCTAGTTTTATTTCTAAGTATAAGATCCGTTAGTTTTGAAACTAAATTTAAATTTGTCTCTTAATTTTTTATAATATATCTAAAATTAATTAGTAAACAACATTTTTTAACTGTGTGGTGTTCTTATTTCTGCTTCGATAATAAAAATTGTCAGTCTCAAAGACAAATTTCTTAGATATTTTCGATTCCTTAATTATGTGTCTCAATTGCATTACATAACAGAAACCACTTCGAAAAGGTGATATTCAAAAGAAACAAATCGAAATTAATGAAATTTCTTTGTTCCACCCCCTAGAAAAATTTCTTGCAAATAATTTTTATTATCAGATGCTCCACTTTTGCCTTTGTTCTTTTCTCAGATTTTTTTAAAAAAATTTCTTTTTTTAGAATTTTTCCTTCAACATATTTTCGATGCATAATTCACACATATTGAAAACTTAAATTCGATGTTTATTTCTTGTTTTAAAAGAACCTATGTTCAATTTTACTCAAATTCAAAAACACACGAAAAGAAAACAACATATTGCAAATAAAAAAAAGAAGCAATTTCCATAACAGAAAACAAAAGCCGTGCCAGCTATCTCGCCTCTGAATAAATTTACATGACAATGAACAGCATCGAAATTTGCTTCCCCACTCTACTACATCAAGCGAACCTTGCCTCGTTTCTGTCCTCCAATTCTGTCACTCGAATACTTAGATGGCCGTGCTTCAGGAATCTGCTGCAGTGTCTTTTCGGGCGTTAAGAGCTGATAAGACCAGTATGGATCGTCAGTGTCAGTTACAGTTGGGGATATCTTGAAATGGGAGGGTTCAGTACGTTCTTTGGGTATTCTTCTGATGTGCTACGTCATATATATTCTCCTATTTGGAAGGGAGCTCGTAAAAGAAGAATGCTTATCGTGAACATGGAACGTGCTTTTAGACAGACAAACTCCATGTCATCATTAATGAAATCGCGAATAGTTACATAGATGGCTGACGGATAAATGGTTATTACTTATATGTTTTCTGATTTTTTATTAATTTCATTTTTTAGTAAATCTATATGTCCTAGTTATTTTATTATTTTTGTGTAATCTATTTTTTTGGTCCGTGAACTACTTTATCATTAAGTCTAGGCCAGGGGTGGAAAACCCAAATGATCTTGCGGGCCACTTTGGAAATGCATCCTAACTCCGCGGGCTGTATATAAAATTATATATCCCTACTACAGATTCAGACCCACTATAGTCATTTTTTTGGAGTGAAAAATTGAAACATAATGAGTTATTATTGTGTTAATAATAATAGTTAACATAATAATAACTCATTATGTTTCAATTTTACATGTAAATATAGAAAATATAATAATGCTGATACTAAACGCACATTGTAAAGAAATATATGACACTCAAAATGAAATATAAAAAATATATAAATATAAACGAAATAAAAAAAGGAAATCATTTAAAAATATTTATTTTTATTTGCACATCGTAAAGAGTGTTGCAGATTAGAGTCCGTTTTGTTTGAGTGTGTTTTGTGTTGGGTCAATTTCATATCCGGGGAAAAAAAAAAAAAAAAAAAAAAAAAAAAAAAAAACGCTTCGCAGTTGCCAAAGTGCTGACAATTTCTTGTGCCAGATTTCTCAAATTGGGAAATTTCTCTTTTGTGACGTAAGTGTTGTAAAAATTTATTAATTTATTTTTGATTCTAATGTTTTAAAAATGTGTTTTAATTCAATATTATATTGTAAGTCAACCAGTTCCATGTCGAGACATTCAGGGGCTGACTTGATTTCAGCATGAAAGGGAGTTGAATATATTTCAAAAATTTTGTTGTATTTGTCTAACTACTTTGTCTGTCTACTTGATTTTTACTACTTTGCCTATTATAAAATAAATATATTTTGTGAAAGTGTGATAAAAGTGTGCGGGCTGAAAAAATATTCAAGACGCGCCCTGGGCTTGGCTTTTAAAGTAGCCCGGAATTGAGCCTAACGTAGAATGAACTCAGACATTTGATTCTTTGGGTTAAATAAAGCGATAATGCCACAAATGTAACTGTAAGTGTTCATTAAAAGTTGCTGTAGAGGAAAGGACCAATGTTAATCCATCAAATCTATGCTTCCATTATAAAGCAATAAACAAGGAAAAAAAAAGGTCATTAGGTTTAAAATATTCTTCAACGTAAATCCTAAATACTTTCTTTTAGATTAATGTAATTTTTGGTTCTACAAATGAAATTATGTGATAAATGCCACAATATTATTAATTTTTGATTTTTTAGCTATGTTAAAACATTTTGCTGAATATAACAAGTCAATTTAAAAAATGATTGTTAAAAAGTTGCAAAAATGTTTGACGAAACGAGAGATAAACGAAACATTTTTATTCTATATCCGAAAAAATAAAACTTCTGGAACTTTTTTAAATATCAAATGCTTGACATGTTTCAAAATTCATTCTTTTTTCTTAAAGAAAGAAAGAATTTGCATAGTTTAAAATTGTTTTTAGAATTTAAATTGACTGTTTATTTTACGGCGAGGCAAACCTATGCTCAATTTCACTGAAGTTAAAAGTTTCCCCAAAATGAAAAACAATAAAAACGAGAAAGAAATAATTTTAACCACAGAAAACAAAATTCGCTCTTGCTGTTTTGTCTCTGCATAAACTATAGGACAATGGATGGCATAGAAATTTATTTTTCACTTGACGTCAAGCAAAATTCCTGTCATTTCCGTTTTTCGAATGTGGTTTATAAAGTTCTTGAAAGATAGCGTACTTGAAGAATCTGTTGTATACCTTCTGGCCTTTATAACTCATAAGGCGAGTACAAATCGCTTGTGTCAGTTTCAAGTAAAGATATCCTAAAATGTTAGGAATTTGTAATCCTTTTAAGTTATTTTCTGATGTTTTGTGACAGAAAATTCTATTTAATTGGTATGAAAGAAAAGAAAATTGCTTTAATGCAAAAATTTTTTTTTCTAATACAGCTGGCAAACACTTAGACAGTTGTCTTTGATGCCTTAACGCAAGCGTTGCACCTACGTTACTCACTTAGCACTACCCAGGAGGTGCGTGTAGCTTGAAGATAAGCTACGGTCGCGGAGTAACAATACCGCCTTAAAGCTCTACGATCCTGTTAGACAGGGAACTACGGTTTAAAGGGGATTCCGAACCACTAAAAACATCCATGGCCCCACCTGGAGTCGAACCCGAAAGCTGTAGTACCAAGCGCCAGGGCGTTAGCCACTCGGCCACCAGACAGCTCCCATCCTCGAAAGTAAGATCTATCAACTTAGAGTTCAAGGTTTATAGCTTTTTGTAAGATGCATGGTGGATCCTTATTTAATTTTTTATTCATGCAAATTTTTCTAACCTTTTGCTTACATCCGAGTCCAAAATTGTATGGATGTATAAAACTCATTAAGTGTGTGGAATTCAGGGAGAAAAACAAAAAAAGATAGAGGGCTATTCGGTTGGCTGCAGGCAATCCGATTTAATCATATTTAAGTTAAAACCAAAATATGGGTTTAAGTGTTACCTTTTATTTTATATACATAATGAAAGTTCACTTTCTTAAATTAACTAAATGCAGAGGTTCTTGCTTCTTACACCACGGTTTGCTGCTAAATTTTCCGATAGTGGCTATGGTTAAACAGCCCAGTGGAGTAATGCTGTTGAATCTGAAGCAAAAATTTTCTCGAATTTGAAATTAATATTTTATGTGATGAGGGCCGCCAGTCTAATTTCAGTTTTTGCCTGCTATGAATATGGATACTGTTGGAACAGAACGTTTCCTTTTACTTAATCAAATTGGATCACCAGGAACGAAAACATGCGTTTTTACAAGGGCTGTTCGTTTTTTTTTGATGGAGCCGAAACTAGACGAAAATCTACGGTTATTTACGCCAAATGTCAAATGACGTGAAAAATCAGAGTATAGATTTAGTTTATCGCTCTATGGTTATTTTTTACACACTTCAGACTAATTAGAACGAGATATACAGTTTAACGTGCATTCAGAACCGCTCGCAAACATCCATGCTACCGCCAAGATTCGAACCTGGAGCCTGTGGTATCAAAGGCCAGAGCGTTAGCCAATTAGCCATCAGGTTGCAATCCGAGTGTAAGCAACGACAAGCCCATTTTCTTTCCACTATCACGGAGTAGACGATCAGCACAAGACTTTGATATCAAGCGGGAAAAATGTAATTGAAGACTGGATTTACTTCCAAAACAACTCGCCGAAGTCCAGAGATCTTATGATTCGACTATTGGACGAATTTTTCCAAAATATAATTTGATAACAAGGAGGACTCTATTGCTATTTTCATAGCAAAAATAAGGAAAAGGTCCAGCATTCGCAAAATGCTTCTGCATCCTCTCAAAGAAATGTACAGTGCTTTTCAAGCAATACGGACACTTCTACCGGACTTTCAAGGTATTTTTCAAATTTTGTATTTATCACCTGATACGATAAAATTGAAATGGAATTAATTGCACAAGAGAATCGTATTAGACAACTTAAAATGATTTGAGTAAAGTTGAAATTAGTGATAACAGTTTTGAATCCTATGTTGTTAACCGTAAAATTAACAAGCTGAACATTTCGGATGATTCGAGAGTTTACACTTGTAAGAATAGGCCTAAATTTCCCAAATCTAGGGCCTTGTTATATATGTAAAAAGATGGGTTTTTTAAATTAAGATTGTAAATACTTTTATTCTGATTCTTTAAAGTTAAATACCTCTAACTTAAAGGACGTGTATTGTTTTGATAAATGTAATAAAAGTGAAATTTTAACTACAGAAACCTAAGTAAATGAAACAACTGATAAATTTAATTGGATTATTGATACTGCTGCAACATGGCACTTTTGTAACAATGCTAATTTATGGATCTAGAAAATGTAGTTAGCAAAAATATGTCTTTAACTGTAGGTGGTATGGAAAGTCCTATTGAAGGTATTGGTGCAGTTGATTTTTATGTACATTTGAAAGGTAAAAGCATATTTATTTTAAGAAAATATAATGTATTCTCCTAAATTGATACCGAAATTTAGTGTCGGCTTTCATACGTGAAGAATTAAACTGTAGTTTTAAATGTTCAAATGGAATCTTGTGGTTCTTTGCACCAGACAGCAATAAGTTATTTTTTGCTAAAAGATGCAATGATCTGAATTTACCAAGCCTTTGGGATAACAGTCAAACAAACAGTTTAGATTAAACATACAGTCAAATGTATGATTTATATATTTGTATATTTTGTATTTGTATTTAAACATTTTGTAAAAAAATAATTTGCATGATGGGGCCGAATGTTGGCAAGTTAGTTCTAATCATTTATTCTTGCAAATTTTTCTAACCTTCTTGTTTACAATCAAGTCCACCAAGTTGTGACGTCGGGCATAACTCCAGGTCATGTCTCGAAACAGGCGTGGGAATATATTTTAAAAAGGGCCTGAATGTCCGAGTGGCTAGCGCTCTGGCGCTCGGTACCACAGGTTTCGGGTTCGAGTCCCGGCGGTGCCATGGATGTTTGGAGTGGTTCAGAATCCACTTTAAAAAGTAGGTCCCGGTCTAATAGGATCGTAGAGCGTTGCGGGGGGCATTGTTACTCAGCGTCCGTGGCTTATCTTCAAATTACATGCGCCCCCTGGGTAATGCAAAGTGAGTAACGTCTGCGCAGCGCTTGCCTTAAGGCATCCAAGACCAAGCTGTCTAAGTGTTTGCCAGCTGCATTAGAAAGAAAAAAAAATATTTTAAAAATACAAGGGGAGAATTTTTTAAATTAATATTAATTCATTCAATTCAATATATTTAAAATAAAAAAAGGACATGAAATATTTATTTTATTATAGAAAGTAAAATTTTCTTTCAGGACAGAATAAGCTTTAAATGCTACCTTTGGAAACAAACTTGCTAATTAATTAACGCGGTTACAGTCTGATGTACATGAAGTTTTTAAGATGAATTATTTTTTTTAAAAAACTCTTTATTTATTCTTCGAAATTTATTTCATCGCCTTCAAAGTAATCTCCTCCGGACACAATGCATTTATACCAATTTTTTTTCCAATACTAAATGCATGCTAAAAAGTCCTCGATAGGGATGGCCTTCAAAGAGCGAGGCGATTCACGTTGAATCTTTTCAATCGACTCAAAACGGTGTCCCCGGAGTGGTCTTTTGAATTTAGGGAAAGCCAGAAGTCGCACGGTGTGAATACAGTGGTTGTGGAACGATATGAGTTTAACTTTTGGCGAATGAAATCAATGCAGTGAAATGCACGAAGAATCAATGCAGTGTGAGCAGGCGCATTCAGTGTTTTCGGTACGCATCGAGATTTGACGCGTTCGAGTCCCACAATGGAATTGACCCTTACCTTCTGACATTCCAACATCCTCACCAAGGTCTGTAATCGTAAATTGACGGTTTGCAAGCACTAAATCTTTAATTTTTTGGACGTGAACTTCATCGATTGAGGTTGAGGGTCGACCCGAGGGCTTTTCGTCTTCAACGCGTTCTCTGCCTTCTTTGAACTGTTTATACCACTTGTAAACATTTCTTTCTGATATAGGAATGCTCATCGAAAGCCTTTCGCAAAATTCTATACGTTTACACAAACAAAATTTAACGCAAATTCTTTGCTCAATTGATTCTGACATTTCAAAAATCGCCGGAATCCGTTTCAGCGTCTCACAAAGCCAAGCGTCATTCAAACACTAGTGAATATTTTGACGTCAAATTTCGCGCAGATGTCAAGGACAGTACCAGCAACTTAAAAAAGAAAAAAAATTAAAATTCCGTAAGCCCCGGGAATTTTAATTTGAAAATTGGTTTTACTCGTTGGACACAGTAGTATTTGCTCTAAGCTGCTATGACATTAGAGACCAAAATTGGTTTACTTAAACTGGTATTTTAATTCTAAACTGGTCAATAAGCCAATGAAAAACATTTAAAAGTTCTAATGGATACCCCGCATCGACTTTTGTTAAAGACCTTTTCAATAAAAATCGAAGTTGTAAAATATTCTTTCTTCATATAAAGAATGGTTTACTTTTTCGAAACTTATTTATTTTTCTTGCAAACTATATCCACTTGAATAAATGGAAATCCTTGAGGCGCTTTTTTTGTGTGTGGTGGGAGGATGTTAGTTATAATCCATAATAAATTCGAACGTTTTTATTCGCCGATAGGCAAACGATATTTAAATTATATGAACAGTAATTAAATAGCAAAGCGTATTATCTTTTTCAAAGCTAAAAGCTTTCAACTAAAACTTTTTGAAAAATAATTTATGTTAAAATTTATTAGAGTGTAATTATTAAATTTAAACAGAAGTTAATAACATCCATTTTAGATGTTTTACGTAAATTCATTCACTAAACAGTATAATGATGGAATTATACAAAAATAAAGAAGAATTTATGACTAGCTAGATAAATAATTATGTTTAATGATTTATAAAAAGGTTTAATAGTTTATTTTTTAAAATTTGGTTAAACGTTAACATAAATTAGAACTTTGAATTTTACTAACCATAATAGTATTTTTTTTAGAACATTATTTAATAAGAATAACTTCCATTTTAAAATAAATAATAACGACTACATTTCATGGTTTATAAATAGATATTATTTTATTTGCTTATTCACTTTACTTTTTAACGCTTCAAGTATTTTTTATTGCAAAATCCTAAACTGAATGGTTAGCTAATTTCCTAAATGGAAAACAAGTTAAAAGAGAGATAATTTGGCGCAATATGTGCATATCAATAATTTATAAAATATTTATGCTATGCGCTGGCTTAATGCAGTTTCAAATGTCGATTCCATCAAGTATTTCAATAATAACATTACGAATAAAAAAAAAGTTGTTTCCTTTAACGCTTTTGAGAAATAACAGTTCAAAGCATAAATAATTCAAATGAGATTCCTTTTTGAATTCTCAGAAGGGAAAAAATTTCAACTACCTATTAGAAAAGAAATTAACTTCAAGTCAAATAGTATGGAATTCTTAAGCAATCCAAAATTTCCAGATAAACTGTAAACAATTTGAGCAACTAGTTAGCCAGTTTTATCAATTAAGGTAGTAGTTTTCTTGAAACAGACCCACAATAATATTCCTATAAAAATAGTTTGCGTTAAATATTGGTTAAAGAGACTATCATTTATATTACTATCATTAGTGAAATCGCAAAATAAGGGTTTGTTGGATTTGGTGACATTTTGCAGCGCCAACTGAGCTATATGTCTCCAAATGTGGTAACCCGGGATTCTTGTACTATTCGCCATTCACCTCACTTACAATCGCAACCAGTTACTTGGCAGACTTCGTTGAAAATTTTTGACGCCAAATTACAATGGCCCCTGTTCTGCGATTTTACCATTATTGGTATTTTTGTGTACTTGGTATTTTGATATATCTACCTTTATTGGTATACTGTATATTATATTACATTTTTAAAAATTAAATTTGGAAAAAAAAATAATTAAAAATAATTTTTTGCAAAATGGGAATGACTTGTTTTTACTTTAGTAGTAGAATTACAGCTAAACTCAAAAAAAGTACAATTGACAGAGTAACAACGGACAAAACTATTTTTCGTCGAAACCCTTGAAGTATTAAAACTTATAAGGATTCTTGCTAATGTCTAGCAGATTAAATGAAGTCGAAGAAGTAATTGAAGTTGATTGATTGCTTGGATTAACGCTAAATCGTTTGTTTATGTGGGAAAAAAATTTAATGTTCTTATCTTTTTTTTTTAACAGAATCGCAATAAGAATAGATTCGCTTTTAATCACTCTATAATAGGTTCTTCTAGGAACATTATTTGAACTTACTGTATAATTTTATTTTCATTACAAGATCAAATGTAAAAAAAAGTAAAAATAATCTAAATCGGTTAAATTTTATTTAAGAATTAAAATAATAATTTCACAATAAACATTTTTCAAAAAAAATATACAAAATGATATGATAAATCAAGAGAAATATTATATAACTTAATTAAGAATTATTCTTCAGTATACTTCTCATAAAACATCAAGTCCTTTATTTAATCAAGCCCTTGATTTAGTGTCCTTTATGCAAAACCTTTTTTTGCATTTCATTAAAATATTTTTTATGACTAAAAACTAACAAAATTTAATATTAAACATAAAATATTATTTTTTTTATGAATAATAATATTGAACCACTAGCGATTTCTATTTTTTATGAATAATAAATAATATTGTTTGTTTAAAAAAATTTAATGTTGTAATAAATAATGTGTTTTATTAGAATTGAAAAATATTTTTTATGAATAAAAAATAAATAAAATTAATATTAAACCATAATTTATTTTTTTTTTAATGAATACAAATATTGAACCACAAACGTTTTCTATTTTTTTATGAATGATAAATTATATTGAACCACAAATGATTTCTATTATTTTTTGATGAATAAAAAATAACAAATAATTTTGAACCGAAAGTTTCTATTATTTTATGAATAAAAAAATAATAAATAAAAAATATTGAACCGTGAGGGGCTTGAATGGCCGAGTGTCCAGCGCTCTGGCGCTCGGTGCCACAGGTTTCGGGTTCGAGTCCCGTCGATGCCATGGATGTTTGTAGTGGTTCGGAATCTACTTTAAGCCGTAGGTCCCGGTTTCCTATGACTGTAAGAGTGTCAAGGAGCCGAAGTCAGACTTCTACCTACGGGTGTTCCATCAGAACAGAAGCTGCACCCCTCTTCCCTCCTTCCGTGAGGGACACGACAACAACAACAACATTGAACCACAAATGATTTCAATTTTTTTAAGAATAACAAATAATAGAAATCATTTGTGGCTTAATATTATTAATCTTCATATATTTATGGAATTTCTAAGTTCATAAATTTCTTTTTAAAAAAAAATTTAAATCAATACTTTGTAGCAAACGGATTATTTGATTAGCAAAAATATTTCAACTACAAAAAAAAAATTTTTCTTTCAACACACAGCATTTTTACTATCCTCTTGTACTGAGTTTTAGTATTCCAAAACAGCAATCTAATTATTTCTGGAAAACTGAATATATTTTCCCACTAAATCTCGCCTCTTCAAATACAAATCAAATTAAGTCTTCAACTCGTTAAAGTAATTTAGAACGAACGCTTAATTGTCACCATTCTTTGGCATAATTACCCGAAGAATGTTGACAAAGGCATTTAGTTTCATACAGGACACACCTCGAAATTGTAAGAAATTTAATTGATCTTTGTATTAACTCGGGCTCTTTTCACGTCAAGGCTTACTAGAACTTCCCAACATTCAATTGAATTTTGTAAATGTTTAACAAGGTATTCCGTCACACTATGTAATTATCTGGTCTTGATTGAATTAACTCTCACGCTTTTTTAAGCGAGTATTCTAATTTTATTTGGGAATACCATTCTTTTGTGATGGTTTACATAATTATTATTTTTTTTTGTAATTTAAATGATGTGAAAAATGGTATTTTGTTTAGTTTAATTAAATGCATAATAATCATTGTTTTTATGAATTAAATATCAAATGGGAAAATACTTCTAAGAATTTAGTATTAAAAAAGTAATGCCCTTACGGATAGTGCATGTCCAATATATATATTATAGACAAATTAATATAAAATTATTTTTAAATCTATTTATATAATACACTGAAGTGACAAAAGTCGTGGGATACCTCTTAATATCGTGTCGGCCCTCCTTTCGCCCGGCGAAGTGCAGCAACTCGACGTGGCATGGACTCAACAAGTCGTTGGAAGTCTTCTGCAGGAATATTGAGCCATGCTGTCTCGATAGACGTCCATAATTGTGAAAGCTTTGATGGTGCCGGATTTTGGGCACGAACAGACCTCTCGATGATGTCCCATAAATGCTCGATGGGATTCATGTCGGGCGATCTAGGTGGCCAGATCATTCGTTGGAATTGTCCCAGAATGTTCTTCAAACCAATCATCGAACAGTTGTGGCCCGGTGACATGGCGCATTGTCATCCATAAAAATCCCATCGTTGTTTGGGTACATGAAGTCCATGAATGGCTGCAAGTGATCTCCAAGTAGCTGAACATAAGCATTTCCAGTCAATGTTCGGTTCAGTCGCCCCAGAGGACCAAGTCCATGCCTTGAAAAAACAGCCCACACCATTACGGAGCCACCACCAGCTTGAACAGTGCCTTGCTGACAGTTTGGGTCCATGGCTTCGTGGGGTCTGCGCCACACTCGAACCCTACCATCAGCTCTTACCAACTGAAATCGTGACCCATCGGACCAGGCCACGGTTTTCCATTCATCTAGGGACCAACCGATATGCTCACGTGCCCACGAGTCGCTGCAAGCGATGTCGTTCTGTCAGTAAAGGCACTCGAGTCGGTCTTCTGCTGGAATAGCCCAAGAAAGCCAAATTTCTCCGCACAGTTCTAACAGACAAGTCCCTTGTACGTCCCACATTGATTTCTGCGGTTATTTGACGCAGTGTTGCTTGTCTGTTAGAATTTACGACTCTTTGCAGACGTCGCCGGTCTCGGTCGTTAAGTGCAGGCGGTCGACCACTGCGCTGTCCATGGTGGGATGTTATGCCTGAAATTTCATACTCTCGGCACACTCTTGACACAGTGGATCTGGGAATGTTGAATTCCCTAACGATTTCCGAAATGGCATGACCCATGCGTCTAGCTCCAACTAACACTTCGCGTTCAAAGTCTGTTAATTTCCGTCGTGCGGTCATCATCACGTCAAAACCTCTTCACATGAATAACTTGAACAGAAATGAAAGCTCTGCGAAAGTACTGCGCATTTATACCTGTTCTACGCGATGCTACTGCCATCTGAAAATTTGCATATTGCTATCCCATGACTTTTGTCACTTCAGTGTATATATATAATTCTTCTTCTTCATTGGCGCAAGAATCAAATGACCTGCTATTGGCCCCTACAGCAGGCCATACCAAGAGTCTACTGGCAGATTTCGAGACAGGAGATGCTTTCTTTTTATGGAATAGGGTTATCAGCCCTAAGCTCAACAGTTCTATTAGACTGGGTCTGATGGCTTAAAGTGGATTTCGAACCACTACAAGCATGCATGGCACCGCCGGAGCAGGCCCCATATATATAATTATTAATAATTATATGCAATATATATATATAATGAACTTTATAAATATAATTCTTCTGTACATGCGTCCGTCACGGAACTCCTCATAAACGGCTCGAGCGATTTTGATGAAATGTTTTGTGTGTATTTGAGTGAGTCTCTGGAGGGCTTAGATTCCCAATTGAACCAGGTAGGTGGCGCTGTAATCGGGTTCTTCTGTACGTGTGTTTGCCACTGAACTCCTTCTAAATGGCTTGACCGATTTTGATGAAATTTTGTGTGTGTGTTTGACAAAGCATGGGGAATGTTTTTATACTATCCCCTTTGTCGTAAATCGCCATCAGATGTACTGCAGTATACACTCATGTCCATAAATTAAGGATAATTCAGAATCACACAGAATTTGAAGTCTAAAATAAAAATTGCACCTGTAGAATTATCACGCACATCTTGAAGAAGAATATGCAAATTACAGGAAACCACCAGATGTCGCGGATAGTACGTCACAATGACGAGAGTGTAAGAGAGAGGTATATAAGGAATGGTGACAAAGAAGTAAAATTGTTCACAAGCGCTTTAAAAGCCTTTCAGTGCAATAACCGCATAGTGATGGCACAAAGGAAGCATTTGGATGATTTTTTACGTGGTAGAATTATCGGACGACTGGAATGTGGACGTACCCAGCTGGAAGTATCCGGGAACTTGGAATCGAACAGAGTGTCATTTCCAGGCTTTGGCAATGATTCCAAGATGAAGGTAATGTGAGTAGATGTTACAGCACAGGTCGCCCCCGAGTTACAACGCCAAATGAGGACCGGTATTTAGCAGTTACTGCCAAAAGAAACAGACGGAGCACAGCATCAGACCTGTCTCGTCAGCTCTCTTCAGCTACCGGTACGACAGTTTCAAGGCAGACCGTGTACAGACGCTGAGGGCACATTCGTCTATATGCTCGTAGGCCTGTCAGATGTGTTCCACTTACCGCAACTCACTGTCGCCTGCGATTAACCTGGAGTAGAGAGCATGCATTGTAGACACCGCAACAGTGGTCTGGTGTGATGTTTTCCGACGAGTCCAGGTTTAGTTTGCAGTCTGATTCTCGCCGAACTTTTATATGGAGAGCGCCAGGTACCCGTTACCACCAAGAGAACATTGAACGACACCGCTACGGTGGTGCAGGATGGCTCGTTTGGGGAGGAATTATTCTTGGTTCCAGAAATGACCTGCATGTTCAGAGTGTAACGATGACAGGCCACATCTATCGGGATGTCATTCTGGAACAACATGTACGTTTGTTTCGTGGCGCCATGGGTGCTGAATTTCTGTTTATGGATGACAACGCCCGTCCTCACCGTACAAACATTGTAGACGTATGCCTTCAATTGGATGATATCACCCGTATGGATTGGCCAGCATACTCACCGGATTTGAATCCAATAGAGCATGTATGGGATATGCTTGGCCGACGAATTGCAGCCCGTCTCCCCCTTTCACCTGTCAACCGGAACTTCGGAGGGCATTGCTTGATGAGTGGTGTAATATTCCCCATGATCAGATTGATAATTTGATACTCAGCATGCCTAGGCGTTGTAAGGCCTGTATTGCATCGTCCGTGAGACATACTCCATATTAACCATCATACTAACCTTGTTATACTGTTTTTTGCAAATAGGTTCTTTTTTGAAATTTGCTCCAGGGAGTAAAAATCGCAATTTTTATTAATTATGTCAAACATATAGCATCTGTTTTGCTCTTTACCTTTTGTTTAATAAATAGACTTTACAAATAAGTCAAATTTGTTTTGCTTCTGTCTCTTTCTTTGCCTGAATTTCATTATCCTTAATTTATGGACATGAGTGTGTAAACTTCTCTACCGTTCAACCAATCGCTATGAAAATTGGCAATAATTTGTATTCTAATATAGAAAATATGTTCGCGCTATCCACTTTTTTGTTACTTGCCACCATATGGTGCTGCTGCATTTCATCTTATATGCCCTTAAAAAAAATCCATGAAAATTGGTATGCACATCTCTTGGAACATGGAAGAACATGGAGAATATACATGAACATGGAGAATATATTGGAACATGGAGAATATATTCGCGATATATAATTTTCTATAATGTATTTTTTGTTTTGGTAGGACAATGTATGCCGGGTTCTACTAGTTATACATATAATTATTATACTTCAATGGCGCTAGAACCCAATGACCTGCTACTGTTTTCTTTTACGGAGTAGGGTTATCAGTCCTACATCCAACAGTCCTATTATACTATTATGAAGCGGATTCTGCACCACTGCGAGCATCCACGCACAGCCGAACCCTGTGGGACTGAGCGTTTGAGAACTTGTTACTCGGCAGTCAGTCCCTATATATAGTTATATTTAATAATTATATACATGGGGGCCTAATTATGTATATTATTACACATAATATATATAATAATATAACAATTTAATAATTATTATACATAAATCAATTTAATAATTGATTAATTGAAGAATAATTGTTTACATATAATTATTTTTAAATCAATGAATATCTATTGCAATTTTTAAAAAAGATATTCTCCTTTGAGTAGAATTATTTTTAGATCTATTTATTAATATATATTGCAAAATAAATATTACCAATTTCTAAAGAGAACTTTTTCCTTTGAGTTGAATGTATTGATTAGAGTATCAAATTATTTAAAAAAATTATATCTAATGAGGACATTTTCTTCACAATTACGTATATAGCATAGAAATACGAGAACTCCAAAATTGAAGGACTTAATTGAATAAATTCCGATCCAAATTTATTCCAGGAACTCTGTTTTGTTTCAAGTGATTCCTTTTAAGTTGCATGTAAAGTTAGGAAAAATAATTTTCGCTTACGCTCTCTAATTAATCAAGATTATTTTTTTCTTTTTAATGTTTGACATCTTTAGAAACGCTTCGATGCTTTTTTGTTCTTGGAAACATCGGAAAGCTTTTCGATGCTGTTTGAGTTGAAATAAAAAAAGCTGTTACAAACAAACATCTTTTGAAGAGACGTCACGCCAAACTCAATTTGCAAATGTCTTCGCATTGCTCTGTTCTGTAAACAAAAGTTAAATTTTTATGCACGGCAAAGTCGGAACGGATTGCTAAATATTTGAATTTGTTTTCTAAAAAAGAATGCATTGATTGAATTGTACAAGACCATTTTATTTCATTTTTTTAGTATTTATATTTGAAATTTTTTTTTTGTATTACATTGGTAAAATATAATTATTTATAATTCTTTAACCCTGTGTTGGTCGAAATATGCAATGGATACATATAACAAATGCATTCTTTCTTTTCAGCCAATCACATTCAAATTCCAATAAATTATTTATGTATTCGTTACCCTTATTTTCTAGATAAAGCTACATGGATCAGTTTTGAAAAATTTTCGTTTAGTATCACAGATACACGTCAGTTTCAGGATCGCAGATACACGTCATGTTAATACCTTTACAGCCAAATCCATTAATTTTTAAGCGCAAAAACATGGCTTTTGATATACCTTGTCATTAATTAAACATTTTTTAACAACTTAAAAAGTGTCAATTCTAACCGTATACTTCAGTTTTATTAAGAAATGAGTTTAAGCCCTGTACAAGCTACGCTAGTCTAAGAAATCCTCGTTTAGTATCACAGATAAACGACATGTTTAGCATCGCAGGCACACGTCATGTTTGAAGTGGAATTTGAAAATGGAACTTATATAATAAGGGAATAAACAGGGAATTATAATCACACTGTATAATAATTTAATAATTATTATTTATAAATCAATTTAATAAATGGTCAATTCAAGAACAATTATTTATATATAATTATTTTTAGATCTATTTATTAATATCTATGGCGAAATAAATCCTGCCAATCTTTAAAAAAGACCTTCTCTTTTGAGTGGAATATATTCAGTAGAGTATCAAATTACTTTAAAAAACTGAAATGTAATAAGCACATTTTCTTCACAATTACGTATATAGCATAGAAATTCGAGAATTCCAGAGTTGAAGGACTTAATTGAATAAATTCCAATCAAAATTTATTCCAGGAACTCTGTTTTGTTTCAAGTGATTCCTTTTAAGTTGCATGTAAAGCTACGAAAAATAATTTTCGCTTACGCTCTCTAATTAATCAAGTGTATTTTTTTCTTTTTAATGTTTGCCATCTTTAGAAAGGCTTCGATGCTTTTTTATTCTTGGAAACATCGGAAAGCTTTTCGATGCTATTTGAATATAAATAGGAAAAAAAGCGTTACAAACAAACATCTTTTAAAGGACGTCACACCAAACTCAATTTGCAAATGTCTTCGCATTTTTCTGTTCTGTAAACAAAGTTCAATTTTTATGCACGGCAAGGCTAGAACGGAATGTTAAATATTTGAATTTTCTTTCTAAAAAAGAATGTATTGATTGAATTGTTCAAGACTGTTCAAGGGTGTAGCCCACCTTGGGCTGCTTACAGGGATATGGTCAATACGACACAATCCTCAACATAATTACAAAAAAAAGTTTTATCAAGGCTAATGTTTCTTTAAACAGACCCACAATAAATTTCTTATAACAAGAGTTTGTGTTAAATGTTGGTAAGGAGGCTATCATTTATATTGTTATTAGTGAAATCGCAAAATAAGGACCTTTAGGATTTGGTGACATTTTGTAGCTCCAACTGAGCGATAAGTCGCTAAATGTGGTAACCCGGGATTTTTGTACTATTTTCAAATCACCTTAATTACAATCGCAACCCGTTACTTGGCGGACTTTGGCTAAAATAATTTTTGACGCCAAATCCCAACTGTCCCTGTTTTGCGATTTTACCATTATTGGTATTTTTGTAAACTTGGAATTTTGGTATATTTACCGTTATTGCTATATTGTGTTCTATTATAAATATATTATTGTTATTTACTTGTTCAAAAGTTAAATTTGAACAAAAAAATAGCAATAAAAAATATTTTTTTACAAAATGTGAATAGTTTTTATGTTAGAAGTAGAATTACAGCTTAATGCAAAAAAGTACAATCGACACAGAATAACAACGGGCAAAATTATTTTTCGTCGAAACCCTTGAAGTATTAAAACTTACAAAGATTCTTGTTAATGTCTAGTAGATTAAATGAAGTCGAAGAAGTAATTGAAGTTGATTGATTGCTTGGATTAACGTTAAATCGTTTGTTTATGTAGAAAAAAGAAAGGTTTTTATATTCTTATTCTTTTAAAAAGTGGGAATAAGAATAGATTCGCTTTTTCTCACTCTACACTAGATTGTTCTAAGAACATTATTTGAACTTACTGTATAATTTTATTTTTGCTACATGCTCAAAAGTAAAAGAAAAAGTACAAATAATTTAAGATCAGTTAACCTTTATTTAATAAGAATTAAAACAATAATCATTTTAATATAGACAATTTGCAAAAAAAAAAAAAATAATAATAATAATAAAATAATCTAAAATGATATGATAAATCAAGAGAAATATTAAATAACTTATTTATTAGCTCAGAATATTTCTTATAAAACACCAAGTTATTGATTTAGTATCAATTTAATAATATCTGGATTGTCATTTATGCATAAACTTTTTTTTTTGTATGTTATTAAAATATTTCTAATAATAGAGATTAACCTTTAGTGAAAATAAAATTATTTGAATTGAAAAATATTTTTTTATGAATAAAAAATAATAATATTTAACACCAAATTATTTCTATTATTTTTTAAGAATAAAAAATAATAAATAGTATTAAACCACAAGTTATTTCTATTATTTTTTTAAGAATAAAAAATAAATAAAATTGAGCCACAAACGATTTCTATTATTTTATGAATAAAAAATAATTAATATTGAACTACAAGCGATTTCGATTATTTTATTAAGAATGAAAAATAGAAATAATTTGATTTAATATTATTATTTATTATCTTTAAATATTTATGGAATTTCTAAGTTCATAAATTTCTTTTTTTAAAAAAATTAAAAGCAATACTTTGTAGCAAACGGATTATTCGATTAGCAAAAATATTTCAACTACAAAAACAATTTTTTCTTTCAACACACATTTTTACCATCGTCTTGTACCGAGTTTTAGTATTCCAAAAGAACAATCTAATTATTTCTGGAAAACTGAATATATTTTCCCACTAAATCTCGTCCGTTCAAATACAAATCAAATTAAGTCTTCAACTCGTTAAAGTAATTTAGAACTAACGCTTAATTGTCACCATTCTTTGGCATAATTACCTGAAGAATGTTGACAAAGGCATTTAGTTTCATAAAGGACATACCTCGAAATTGTAAAGAAAGATAATTGATCTTTGTATTAACTCGGGCTCTTTTCAAGTCAAGGCTTAGAACTTCCCAACATTTAATTGAATTTTGTAAATGTTTAACAAGATATTCCGTCACACCATGTAATTATCTGGTCTTGATTGAATTAACTCTTGCGCTTTTTTAAGCAAGTATTCTAATTTTATTTGGAAATACCATTCTTTTGTGTTAGTTTACATTTTTTTTTTGTAATTTAAATGAAATGAAAAATGGTATTTTGTTTACTTTAATTAAATGTATAGTAAGATTGTTTTTAAGAATTAAATATCAAATGGGAAAATTCCTCTATGAATTTGGTATTTAAAAACTAATGCCCTTATGGATACTATGTTAGTGAATGACCAATATATATATTATTGACAAATTACTAAAAAATTATTTTTAAATCTATTTATATCTTTATATATATATATATATATTTCTTCTGTACGTGTGTTGATCACGGAACTCCTCATAAACAGCTTGAGCGATTTTGATGAAATGTTTTGTGTGTATTGAGTGAGTTCCTGAATGGTTTAGATTCACAATTGGACTAGGTAGGTGGCGCTGAAATCGGGTTCTTCTATGTTTGTCATTGAACTCCTCCTAAATGTATTGACCATTATGATAAAACTTTTTGTGTGTTTGAGTGGATTGCTGGATGGTTTAGATTCCCAGTTGGACCCGGTAGGTGGCTCTGCAATCGATATATATATCTATATATATGCCCTTATGGATATATATATATATGCCCTTATGGATATATATATATATATATGCTCTTAGGGATATATACACTCAAGAGCCAAAACATTATGACCACTTGTCAATAACGAGTTGGCCCATCTTTGGCGCGCAACACAGCTTCAACCCGCCTTGCCATGGATTAATACTGCCGCTTAATACCAGTTAAATACCACTTCCACCTGTTCACGTGCCTTCCACGTCATCCAGGCGAGTTCATTGCAAAATGTAGGGGTGGTCATAATGTTTTGGCTCTTAAGTTTATATATATATATGTCCTTATGGATATATATATATATATATGTGTGTGTGTGTGTTCTGTACATGCTGTTTTGCTTACACTGTACACACTGGGAATTTTTTGTGTGTATTTCAGTGAGTCCCTGGAGGGTTTAGATTCACAATTGGACCAGGTAGGTGGCGCTGTAATCGAGTTCTTCTGTACGTGTGTGTTTGCCACTGAACTGCTTCTAAATGGAGTAACCGATTTTGATGAAATTTTTTGTGCATGTGTTTGATAAAACATGGAGAATGTTTTTCTACTATCCCCTTTGTCGTAAGTCGCCATCAGATGTACTGCAGTATATTAACTTCTCTACCGTTCAACCCATCGCTATGACAATTGGTCATAATTTGTATTTTAATATAGAAAATATGTTCGCGTTATCCACTTTATTGTGACTTGCCACCATATGGTGCTGGCTGCATTTCATCTTATACACCGTTAAAACGAAATCCATGAAAATGAGTATGCACATACATTGGAACATCTAGAATATATTCGCGATATGTAATTTTCTACAATGCATTTTTTGTTTTGGCAGGACAACGTATGCCAGGTTCTACTAGCTGTGTATAGAATTATTCTTTTTTATTGACGCAAGAACCCAATGACTTGCTGACCTTCTACTGTTTCCTTTTTGCGGAGTAGGGTTATCAGCCCAACGTCCAACAGTCCTATTAGACTGGAACTAATGGTTTAAAATGGATTCCGAACCACTACAAGCATCCATGGCCCCGCCGGGACTCGAACCCTGTGGAACCGAGCGCTAGAGAAGTAGTCAGCCGGCAGTCAGGTCCCATATATATATAATTATTTTTAATAATTATATATAATAATAGAATATAATAACTTAATAATTGTTAAATCAATTTAATACTCAATTAATAATTGATCAATTT
Organism: Caerostris darwini; assembly: GCA_021605075.1. Lineage (NCBI taxonomy): Eukaryota > Metazoa > Arthropoda > Arachnida > Araneae > Araneidae > Caerostris > Caerostris darwini. Next base: position 328,068 of record BPLQ01007050.1, read on the forward strand.
GAGTATATTTATTTATATATATTTATTTTTAGTCCTAATTTTTAATACCTAATTGCAAAATAAATCCTGTCAATTTTTAAAAAACACCTTCTCCTTTGAGTTGAATATATTCATTAGAGTATCAAATTACTTAAAAAAATTAATATCTAATAAGCGCATTTCTCTCACTATCATGTATACAACATAGAAATGCGACAATTCCAGAGTTGAAGGACTTAATTGAATAAATTCCAGTCCAAATTTATTCAGGAACTCTTTTTTGTTTCAAGTGATTCATTTCAAGTTGCATGTAAAGTTAGGAAAAATAATTTTCGCTTACGTCCTCTAATTAATCAAGTTGTTTTTTCTTTTTAATGTTTAACATCTTTAGAAACGATTCGATGCTTTTTTATTCTTGGAAACATCGGAAAGCTTTTCGATGCTATTTGATTTTAAATAAAAAAAAGCTTTACAAACAAACATATTTTGAAGGACGTCACGCCAAACTCAATTTGCAAATGTCTTCGCATTTCTCGGTTCTCTTAACAAAGCTCAATTTTTATGCACGGCAAAGTCGGAACGGAATGCTAAATATTTGAATTTGTTTTCTAAAAAAGAATGCATTGATTGAATTGTACAAGAACATTTTATTTTATTGTTTTAGTATTTATATTTGAAAAGTTTTTTTTTGTATTACATTGGTTAAATATAATTATTTATTATTCTTTAACGCTGTGTTGGTCGAAATATGCAATGGATACATATAACGAATGCAATCTTTCTTTTCAGCCAATCACAATTATTTATGTATTCGTTACCCTTATTTTCTAGAAGGCTTAAAGCTACATGGATCAGTTTTGAGAAATTCTCGTTTAGTATCACACAGTTTTAGGATCGCAGATACACGTCATGTTAATACATTTAGAGCCAAATCCATTAATTTTTAAGCGCAAAAACATGGCTTTTGATATACCTTGTAATTAATTGAACATTTTTTAACAACTTAAAATATTTCAATGCTAACCGTAATTTCAGTTTTATTAAGAAATGAGTTTAAGCCCTGTACAAGCTAGGCTAGTCTAAGAAAACCTCGTTTAGTATCACAGATAAACGACATGTTTAACATCGCAGGCACACGTGATGTTGGAAGTGGAATTTGAAAATGGAACTTATATTATAAGGAAATAAGCGGGGAATTATAATTACCCTGTATAATAATTTAATGATTATTATTTATAAATCAATTTAATATTGGTCAATTCAAGAACAATTATTTATATATGATTATTTTTAGATCTATTTATTAATATCTATTGCAAAATAAATCCTGCCAATTTTTAAAAAAGACATTCTCTTTTGAGTGGAATATATTCATTAGAGTATCAAATTACTTTAAAAAACTGAAATGCAATAAGTGCATTTTCTTCACAATTACGTATATAACATAGAAATGGGAGATTTCCAGAGTTGAAGGACTTAATTGAATAAATTCCAATCCAAATTTATTCAGAGAACTCTGTTTTGTTTCAAGTGATTCATTTTAAGTTGTATGTACTAAAGTTACGAAAAGTAATTTTCGCTTACGTTCTCTAATTAATCAAGTTTATTTTTCTTTTTTAATGTTTGACATCTTTAGAATAGCTTCGATGCTTTTTTATTCTTGGAAACATCGGAAAGTTTTTCGGTGCTGTTTGAATAGAAAAAAAAAAAAAGCTGTTACAACCAAACAGCTTTTGAAGGACGTCACGCCAAACTCAATTTGCAAATGTCTTCGCATTTCTCTGTTCTGTAAACAAAAGTTCAATTTTTATGCACGGCAAGAGCCGGATCGGAATGTTAAATATTTGAATTTGTTTTTTAGAAAAGATTGCATTGATTGAAATGCTCAAGAACGTTTTACTTTATTGTTTTCGGTTTTCTTTTATTATTTGGAAAGTTTTATTTTGTTTCACATTTGAAAAATATGATTTACTACTATTTTTAACCCTTCGTTGGTAGTAATGTGCAATGGATGCATATAATGGATACAATTTTTCTTTTCAGCTAATCACATTCAAGTTCCAATGAATTATTTTACTATTTGTTTGCCCTTATTCTCTAGGAGGCTTAATGCTATGTGGATTCTTTTTGAGAAATACTCGTTTAGTAGTACAGATACACGTCGTGTTTAATAGCACAGATACACGTCGTGTTTAGTAGCACAGATACACGTCGTGTTTAGCATAACAGATACACGTCGTGTTTACTATAACAGATACATTTAATACATCTAGTGCCAAATCCATTAATTTTTCTGGAGTAATTGTTACTAAGAAATACATCAGTATAAATTGATTTTAAATATTTAGGGACTTCATGACATATGTCTTGCATGTGCGATACTAAACGAACATCTTTCAAGAAGGATGTACGCAAAATGGTGCTTATTGGAATGAGCTATCCAGAAAATGAGCATGAATACACGCGCAAATGAATCATTGGATCTGGATCGCGATTGGCAAATAATCGTTTGTTATTTCAGGTAATCATGCATTATCATTTACAGTTGTTAGTAGTTATTCAGATATTTAGTGCACAAATATGTATCCTAACATCCCATTAATTTTTTTAAAAACTACTCTTATTAAAAAATACATCAATATAAATTAATTTTAAATATTGAGGGACTTCATAACATATATCTTTTCCTTGTATGTACAATACTAAACGAACATTTTTCAAAAAGGATGTATGCAAAATGATATTTATAGGAGCTGACCATTGGGAATGATAATAAATACACAAAATGATTCATTGGATCTTAAACGCGATTGGCAAATAATCAATTATTATTCAATTTAATCAGATATAATCATTTATAATCATTAGCAGCTATTCAAATATTTAGTGCATAAATATCTTTATATATGTAATTGTTTTGTACATGTGCTTGTCACTGAACTCTTCTTAAACTGCTTGACCGATTTTAATGAATTATTTTGTGTGTGTTTGACAAATCCTGGAGAATGTTTTTATGCCATTCCCTTTGTTGTAAGTCGCCCCAGAGGGTGCTGCAGTATGTCAACTTCTATACCGTTCAACCAATCGCTATGAAAGTTGGTAATAGTATGTATTCGAGTATGGAAAATAGGTTCGCGCTATCCACTTTATTGTTACTTGCCACCAGAGGGTGCTGCAGCATTTCATCTTATAGATCGTTCCAACGATATCCATGAAAATTAGTATGCACCTATATTTGAACATAGAGAATATCTTCGCGATGTGTAATTTTCTACAATGCCTTTTATTTGGGCAGGACAACGTATACCGTTTTCTGTTAGTATATAATAATATAATATAATAATTTAATAATCATTATTTACAAATCAATTTAATAATCACTTAATAGTTGATCAATTTAAGAATATTATATATAATTAACTATTATTATATGTATAATTATTTATATATAATTATTTTTAGACCTATTTATTAATATCTAATGCAAAATAAATTCTACAAATTTAAATAAAACATACCTTCTCTTTTGAGTGGAATGTATTCACTTAAAAAAAATTATGTCTAACAAGCACATTTATCTCACTATCATGTATATATATGAATTGAAGAACTTAATTGAATATATTCCAATCCAAAATTATTCAGGGAATTCTGTTTTGTTTCGAGTGATTCATTTTAAGTTGCATGTACTAAAGCTACGAAAAATAATTTTCGCTTACGTTCTCTAATTAATCAATTTTTTTTTCTTTTTTAATGTTTGACATCTTTAGAATAGCTCCGATGCTTTTTTATTCTTGGAAACATCGGAAAGCTTTTCGATGCTATTTGAAAAGAAATAAAAAAGCTGTTACAAAGAAACATCTTTTGAAGGACGTCACGCCAAACTCAATTTGCAAATGTCTTCGCATTTTTCTGTTTCTGTAAACAAAGTTCAATTTTTATGCACGGCAAGGCTGGAACGGAATGTTAAATATTTGAATTTGCTTTCTAAAAAAAGAGTGTATTGATTGAATTGTTCGAGAATGTTTTACTTTCTTGTTTTCGGTTTTCTTTTATTTGGAATGGTTTATTTTGTATCACAATTGCAGAATATGATTCTTTACTATTCTTTGACCCTGCGTAAGTTGCAATACGCAATGTTGCCTATTAGCCAATCACATTCAAGTTCCAAGGTATCATTTTAGGTATTCGTTTACCCTTATTCTCTAGAAGGCTTAAAGCTATATAGATCAGTTTTGAGAAATCTCGTTTAGTATCGCAGATACACAACATGTGTAGTATCGCAGATACACAACATGTGTAGTATCGCAGATGCGCAACATGTGTAGTATCGCAGATGCGCAACATGTGTAGTATCGCAGATACGCAACATGTTTAACATCGCAGATACGCGTCTTGTTTAGCATCGCAGATACATCTCCGCATCGGCAATCAGTCTGCCTGAGGAGAACTTTCCGGGTTTTCTCCCATATGACAGGAAAATATGTGGCGGTTACCTCAACGCCCATTTGTGGGCTATTCGTGGTCTACATGAAGCTCACTGATCCTCCGCTCTCATCTTTCTAACTGGAAGGGGGCTAAATAACTGTAGGTACGAGGCTGAGGTGTGAAAAAACGAAAAAAGTGACTCCGAAAGGTAATATCCGAACCGTCATCGCACATCAGTGAGCTGTTCGAGACACGCATAAGTGGAATATGATGTCCACTGATGTTCTAAAATAAGAATAGAAGAAAAGAAAATGATTTATGCAAATAAACTATCAGGAAATTTTTTTCAATAGCTTTTATTCAAGCTCGGGTATAAATAATAATTTTTAATAATTTATAATAATTTTTTGTTTATTACTAAAAATTGATTTATTTTCGAATTATCGAAAAAAAAATTGAAATGAATAAATATTCACTGAATAATTTAGAAATCTCAAATAATAGAAATTTCGAATATTCAAAATATACAACTTTCTATTCATGTAACTTTTTGAATTTTTTAAAAATATGTAATTTTATAATACTAAATTATATTCTTGTAATTAATTTTCAATTCAACAAAAAATTCAAGTTTAATTTATTAACGCAATCACTTTAATAAAAGTTCCATAAGTTCCTTCTCTAGCCCAATATAGAAAAACAGTAAATTTAAAGTGTGTGGATTATACTATAAAATTGCATTTTTATTTTATTTCAATACACATACCAGTTAATGAAAAACATCTGAAGCTCATACCAACTCTTCGACGTAATTTATTCAGTAACTAACTTTAGCAGGTAAAAGATATGTTGAGTTGTAACCGGAAACTAGAATCCCTCCAGGCAATTTTATGGGTAACACATTTACCTCAAAGCTCGATCAAATCTACTTGATTTGGAAAAGGACTGACACTAAAAAAATTTTTTTTCAAAGGAAAAGAAGTTATAACTAGATCGCTGTGACTGTAACTGGATTTTCTTCTGCCTCGCTGATACGCCGCCATTAATCAAATAAGAAGGTGAATTTCTCTATTGCCAGGTTACGGTAAATGAATTTAGCATAAATTTGATTGCCGGCGCACTAGAGCTCTATTTTCTTTATGGCGCCAAGATGCAAAAAAATTCGATTTTTTTTGTATGATTACTTGTCAATGTGAATGATTTTATAAAAGAAAGTATAATAAAAGAGGAAACCAATTTGAAGAAGGTAGATTTGAAACTTTTCGAAATTTAATAAAAAATAAAGCTTGTAAAATTTAAGCATGTGAATTGCTTAAAGTTTAATTAACTTCCGAATGAGATTTATATATTCAAAATTGTCACATTTTCTAAGACATGCAAAAGGGATTTTCTATCATGGAAAATTTTAATACGCATCCCTATTAAAATCGAACCATTTTAAAATAGGAATTTTTTTTTGAAGAATAGCACCTTTTATATAATTTACTTTACTTTTACTTTGAAAACTTTGCATTTAATATTATGCAAATAATACTTTTGTCATATAACACCCTGTGTTTTATTACGTATTAGAAAGTAGTATTTCGAATATATTTTTAAACCAGATAAAAATTATTTGGTTTATAATGTTTTTTATAGATTGTCATGTCGATATATATTTGAAAATAGTTTAATTTGTGATCTAAAATTATCATTAATGTTTTATATATCTCATGTACATGGTGATTTTGAATGTATACTCTATACAGTGCAAATATGAAAAAATTTCCCTATCAATGAAATGCTGGTAGCCAGAAAATTCAAAGGACAGATTCCTGTTGCCACTATCTTGGGGTGTGTTCACCAAAACTAAAGAATGTGCGCTTCCCTTTTGATCCTTTAATTGGCGGTTATTCGATCGTCAAAGTGCAGGTAGACAGAGATTGTAATAGATATAAATAATAATAAATAGAGTACAGAGATAAATAATATTAATAATATTCGATCAACAGACAATTGCAGCTCCTAATTAAAGAATTCTATTTCTTCAATGGCACGACAGTCCCGTAGTGGGCCAAGGCCTTCTGCCAGATTCCAAAAGAAGAGACGTTGTTTTCTTTTTACGGGATAGGATGGCCAACCCTACCCCTAATGCTCTACAGCCATATTAGACCAGGACCTACGGTTTTAAGTGGATTCTGAACCACTTCAAGCATCCGTGGCACAATCTGGATTCTGCGGTACTGAGCGCGACAGAGAGCCAGCCATTCAGCCATTAGGCTTGAATTAAAGAATCCTAAAAAACGTAAATTTCAACTATCAACAAAAACTACTTTCCAATTTTAATCTGATAAAAACTGGGTGCCATTTAAGTAAAAAAAAATGTTCAAATTTTATAAATATTTCAAGTATGTTCAAACTCTATTACTGCCATTTAAAAATGAATTATTATGACTACGATCTCTCTACTTATTCATTTTAGCAATTAAAAAAGTTATAAAAATAAATTATAAAATAATTATTTTTAAGTAAATAAAAAAAAATATTTTAGAAAATATTTTATAAAAAATATAGTTTAGAGTTTTCAAAGATGTAGGGCCGAGGGGCTAGCTCTCTGGTGCTCAGTACACAGGTTTCGGCTTCGAGTTCCGGCGGGGCCCTGTATGTTTGTAGTACCTCGAAATCCACTTTAAACAGTAGGTTCCAGTCTTATAGGATTGTAGAGCGTCGTGGGTGTAGTGTTACTCGAGTCCATAGCATATTTTAAGCTACACGTGCCCTCTTTTTAGTACTCAATGAGCAACAGAGGTGCAGCTATCGCTTGCACTTGGAGATGAAGATAACTGTCTCAGCATTGACAGCTGCATTAGAACAACAACATTACATTCCTTAACAACCTTTTGATATATATGAAAGCTACAAGTTCATTTAGAAGAACAAATTGGAAACAAATTATGAGTTAAAAAAAACTGTTGTTTAAATCTTATTAATTAAACATTCGTATTATAATAATACATTAAACTTTTAACTTGATCGTAAAACGTACCATTGTTAGAAACTAGACCGGAATGCTCCAGAACACCGCAGGAATTGAATGCTTTATTCGCTTAGAATTCGCTCTTCCAAATAGTTAATCATGTGAACAGTAACACAATGAGAATTTTAAGTGAGGCTAGAATATTTCAGCTGTTAATTTCCGTCTCAGACTAATCATATCAGAAGACCAGGGACATGGTGGTGTAGTGGTTCGGAATCCAATTTAATCCGTAGCTCCTGGTCTTGTATGACAATAAAGCGTCACAGAGTCCAATCAGACTTCTCACCTGCATAATTTTCAAACTGTAAAGGGGCAACTTAGTTCTATCCCGTGTGGTGTGGTGTAGGTAGTAGTAGTAGTAGTAGTAGTAGTAGTAGCCATATTAGACCAGGACGTATGATTTAAAGTGGATTCTGAACCACTTCAAGCATCCATAGCACAATCTGGACTCTGTAGTACTGAGCGTGACAGAGAGCTGGCCACTCGGCCATCAGGCCAAAATTAAAGAATTCTGAAAAACGTAAATTACAACTCTCAATAAAAGCTAGCTTCCAATTTTAATCTGATTAAAAATTAGTAGCCCCTTAATTAAAAGTATTTTCAAATTTTATAAATGTTTCAGACTCTGTTACTGTAAATTTCGAATTCTCATCGCTAAGTCACATTTCTGAAATAATATGAAACAACCTTTTAAATATATCTGAAAGTTACAAATTATAAATTACAAGAATTAATTTGTAACAAATTAAAAATAAAACCTCTACTTAAATGTTATTAAATTAAACATTCTTATTATAATAATGCATTAAACCTTTCATTATAGAAACACAATCTATTCAACTTGATCGTGAAATGCACCATTGTTTGCATTGTTCGAGAACAGGAACGGAATGTTCTAGAACACCGCAAGAATTTAATGCTTTATTCGCTTAGAATTCGCTCTTCCAAAGAGTTAATCATGTGATACAGTAACACAATGAGAATGATTCCAGAATTCTTGTTAGAGTTTTGTGGAACGCCCATTTTAAGTGGGATGGAATATTTCAGCAGTTAATTTCCTCTGAGAGTAAGCATATCAGAAGACTGAAGTTGAACGATGTGAACAGTCTGCGAATTATCAAAGTTGGAGTTTCAAATTGTGCAATGCTCAAGTATATTCTCTTAAAAGATTGGGTTTTGAAGAGATTAAAATCATTATATGACAGAGTATAAAATGATTGCCAAAGAGGAAGTATGTGTATTATAAAGTAATCATGAAAATATAATCATATATTATATAAATTATGAAAATATAATATAATAATCATGAACATATCAATATTCATTACAATCATATAATGTAATAATCATGAAAATATAATGAATATTGTTATGAAATTTCATATAAATAATTGATTATTTACAGGTAGTGCAAATTTTATAAGCCAATTTATCTATTTATTATGTAAAATACTTTATTTGTGCAAAAAATATTCCGTATACCGGGTCTGATGGCCGAGTGGCTAGCGCTCTGACGCTTGGTGCCGCAGGTTTCGGGTTCCAGTCTCGGTGGTGCTATGGATATTTGTAGTGGTTCGGAATACACTTTAAGCCATACGCCCTGGTCTCATATGACCATAGAGTATCACAGAGCCCAATCATACTTCTCACCCACATCATTCCCAAACTTTAAAGGGCCAACTCAGCTTTAGGCACAGAGGTGTGGTGGGCTACAGTAGTAGCCATATGAGACCAGTACCTAGATTTTAATGTGGATTCTCAACCACTTTCAAGCATCCATGGCCCCATCTGGATACTGTGATACTGAGCGCGGCAGAGCGTTAGCCACTCAACTATCAGGCCTAGATTAAAGATTCCTAAAAAACGCAAATTACAACTATCAACAAAAACTACTTTCTAATTTTAATCTGATAAAAACTGGGTGCCATTTAAGTAAAAACATTTTTAAAATTTTATAAATATTACAAGTATGTTCAAACTCTGTTCCTGCAGATTTGGAATTCTCATTGCCACATTACATTCCTGAAAAAACATGTAACAACCTCTAGAATATATCTGAAAATTACAAAAAAAATTAGAAAATATAATTAATTCGTAACAAATTAAGAGTTCTAAAACTTTTATTTAATTCTTATTAATTAAACATTCGCAGTATAATAATGCATTAAATCTTTAACTATAGAAACACAAACCATTTAACTTGATCATGGAACTTACCATTGCTTGTAACAAGTGCGGAATGTTCCAGAACACCACAAGAATTGAATGCTTTATTCGCTTAGAATTCGCTCTTCCAAATAGTTAATCATGTGATGCAGTAACACAATGAGAATGATTCCAGAATTCTAGTTAGAGTTTTGCGGAATGCTTTACGCCCATTTTAAGTTGGCTGGAATATTTCAGCAGTTAATTTCCGTCTGAGAGCAGTCTTGCCAGAAGATTGTGAAGTTGAACAATGTGAACAGTCTGTGAATTATCAAAGGTGGAGTTTCAAATTGTGCAATGCTCAAGTATATTCTCTTAAAAGATTGGGTTTTGAAGAGATTGAAGTCATTATACGGCAGAATATAAAATGATTGCCAAACAGGGAGTATGTGTATTATAAAATAATCATGAAATTATAATCATATTACATATCAATCATGAAAATATAATATAATAATCATGAACATAACAATATTCACTATAAACATATAATATAATAATAATGAGTATTGTTATGAAATTTCATATAAATAATTATTTACAGTTAATGCAAGTTTTATAAGTTCATTTATCTATTTATCATGTAAAATACTAATATGCCATATATGGAGCCTGATGGCCGAGTGGCTAGTGCTCTGGCCCTTGATGCACATGTTTCGGGTTCCAGTCCCGGCGGTGCTATGGATATTTGTAGTGGTTCGGAATCCACTTTAAGTCGTAGGTCTCGGTCTCATATGACTATAAAGCATCACAGAGCAGAATCAGACTTCCCACCCACATCATTCCCAAACTGTAAAGGGGCAACTCGGCACTAGGCTCAGTGTTGTGGTGGGGTGTTGTGTGGTGTAGTAGTAGTAGTAGGCCAAGACCTATGGTTTAAAGAAAGATTCTGAACCCCTTCAAGCATGCATGGCCCCATCTGGATACTGTGATACTGAGTGCGGCAGAGACTTAGCCACTCATATATCAGGCCTAAATTAAAGTATTCTAAAAATGTAAATAAAAAGTATCAATAAAAGCTAGCTTCCAATTTTAATCTCATAAACGTTTGGTGCCATTTAGTTAAAAACACTCAAATGTTATAAATATTTCAAGTATGTTCAAACTCTGATACTGTAAATTTCGAATTCTCATCGCTGCATTACATTCCTGAAATAATGTGTAACAACTTTTTGAATATATTTGAAAGTTACAAATTAGAAGTTAGAAGAAATTATTCGTAACAAATTAAGAGTTCAAAAACTATTATTTATATCTTATTAAATAAACATTCGCATTATAATAATGTATTAAATCTTTAACTATAGAAACACAAACCATTTAACTTGATCGTGAAACGTACTATTGTTAGGAAAGAGAACAGAATATTCCAGAACACCACAAGAATTGAATGTTTTATTCGCTTAGAATTCGCTCTTCCAAATAGTTAGTCATGTGATACAGTAACACAATGAGAACGATTCCAGAATTCTCGTTAGAGTTTTGTGGAACGCCCATTTTAAGTGGGCTGGAATATTTCAGCTGTTACTTTCCGTCTGAGAGTAATCATATCAGAAGATTGTGAAGTTGAACAATGTGAACAGTCTGTGAATTATCAAAGTTGGAGTTCTAAATTGTGCAATGGTTAAGTACAGGTGATTATAATTAAAGTCTCACTTTCGGAATGCTGTAAAAAAAGAACTACTCGTCACAGTACTACTGTGCCCAAAAAGTAAGACCAATTATTATTTTTTTCAAAAACTCTTTATTTATTCTTACAAATGTATTTCATCGCCTTCAAAGTAATCCCCTCCGCACACAATGCACTTATGACAACGTTTTTTTCCAATCCTCAATGCATGTTAAAAAGTCATCGGCAGGGATGCCCTTTAAAGCGCGCGCCGATGCATGTTGAAACTCTTCAATCTCAACGGAAACGGTATCCCTGGAGTGGTCTTTGAGTTTAGGGAATAGCCATAAGTCGCACGGTGCTAAATCAGGTGAACAAGGTGGTTGTGGAACGATATGGGTTTTATTTTTGGCGAAAAAGTTACAAAGAATCAATGCTGTGTGAGCTGGCGCATTATCGTGATGCAAAAATCAAGAGTTGTCTTTCCATAAATGTGACCTCTTTTTGCGAATAGTTTCACAAAAACGACGGGTAACACTGAAATAATATTCCTTATTGACAGTTTCGCCCGGCGGAAGGAATTCATAAGACACTATACCACTGTAATCGAAGAAAACAGTCAACATGACCTGGAGTTTTGAGCAAATTTCGCCTGCTCCTTTTGGTCTTGCTTCACCTTTGTCACGATATTCGCTCGATTGATCGGTTGTTTCCAGGTCATAAGCATAAATCCAAGTCTCATCTCCAGTTATGATGCATTTCAACTTGTCCTGATAATCAGAAAGCATTGTTTCGCACACTTCAACGCGACGATGTTTCTTCAAAAAACTCAGTGTTTTCGGTACCAATAGAGATTTGACGCATTTGAGGCCTAAAACTTCTTTTAAAATGGAATTGGCAGATGCTTTTGAAATTCCAACAATATCAACAAGGTCTCTAATTGCAAATTGATGGCTTGCAAGTACCAAATCTTTAATTTGTTGGACGCGGACTTCGTCAATTGAAGTTGATGATCGGTCAGAGCGTCTTCAACGCGTTCTCTGCCTTCTTTGAACTGTTTGTACCACTTTTAATCATTTCTTTCCCATAAAGTTTACTCACCGAATGCCTTTTGCAGCATTCTATACGTTTCCGCAAACAAAATTGAATGCAAGTTCTTTGTTCAATGAATTCAGACATTTCAAAAATCGCCGGAATCAGTTTTAGCATCTCACAAAGCCAAGCGTAACTCAAACACTAATGAACATTTTGATGTGAAATCTGACACAAATGTCAAGGATCCAAAAAAGAAAAAATTAATAGTTTAAAAAAACTAAAAAACACGCTTTTAGAGTTAATCAAACTAAAAAGTAAAAAATAATTATTAACATAAGAATAAAATTAATGACGAGAAAATGAATGTCACTGTTCAAAGCGTGGGGTGCTTTGTATGACATTTTTAAATTAACTCTGCATTTCGGAATGAAACTAGTGAAAAATTATAACGATTAATATCGAGCACCCCACGCTTTTAGAACAGTGACATGCATTTTCTCGTCATTAATTTTATTCTTATGTTAACAACAATTATTTTTTACTTTTTAGTTTGATTCACTCTAAAAGCTTGTTTTTTAGTGTTTTTAAACTATAATATTTTACTGAAGTCCCGGTACGGAGGATTGAACTATAGTTCTTACAATAATTTAATTGTGAGTTAAACAAAGGCTAAATGTGAATATGTCGAGCCAGCCAGGATTCGAACAGGAAATCTCCTGATCCGTAGTCAGGCGCGTTATCCCTTATGCCGCTGTCCCACGTAGGTTTGAATGTTTGAAAGATGTCTGTAAATGTTTCTTTGCAGCTGAAATAGTCTGTATGAGGAGAAACAGATCTCCAGGGGAAAAAGTGATGCGCCGATCAAGATGACTTTTCAAAGGCTGTGTGTCACTAATCCTGGCGATCCTAATCATGATGAGATAATAAACTTATCAAAATATTTTATTTGTCGTCGGTCCTTGATAAGTCTACAACGTTTAAATTAAATCGGATCGCTTAAAGTAGGGCAAAATCGAGCCCAAAGAGTCAGTTACATACATACATACAAACAAACATACAGGCGAAATTAGTAGAAGCGTATTAAAAAAAGTGAAATTTCACATGCCCGAAAAATTTTAATTGGAAATTGTTTTTACTTTTTAGGCACAGTAGTAAGTTCAAATTTGAATTGAAGATACTTGAAGAGTGGGAAACAGTATAGCATCAAAAACATTTCCACCGATTTTCCCCCTCCAATATGGTATTATCTTGCCTTGGTGGATGGGCTTTCTACTAACAGTGTCAGTAGTAACTAACAGTAACTGTAGAATAACTTGGAAGTTATTGTTTCCGTCAAAAAACCGAAATAATCAAGCACATTGAACACTACAGTTGGTTTAATGTGCAACTCATGCAAAATACGTTGTCATTTCGATTCAAAATATCACTGGCAGCCGAATTCACTTTCTTTATGCCGCTTACAGCGCCATCTATTAATATACTTTGGAACTTTTTTTATGTCGTACCGTTTGTCACTACTACAAGTGTATTCATTTCAAATTTGAACTCATTGTGACGAGTGGTTCCTTTTTTTACAGAATTTTGGATGTGGGATTTTAATCACTCTGTATATTGATATATAAAATATTTGTTTTTGAAGATATTAAAGTCATTATCCGGCAGAATATAAAATAGTTGCCAAACATGCTGTATGTGTATTAGAAATTAATCATGAAATATACATTCAATAATGAATATTGTAATGAAATTTCATATAAATAATTGATTATTTGCAGTTAGGTCAAGTTTTATGACTTAATTTATCTATTTATGATGTAAAATACTTTAATTGTGTAAAACATATTCCATATATGCTCTGGCTATATTTTGATCTTTAACATGAAACAATCTGCCGATCTTGACGATACGTTGGCTGATTATGGTCTCTTACTTTCCTACAGATTATCGCGAATATCTGTAGGAAAATATGAGACAAGTGGGGCTTGGAATATTTCAGTAGTTAATTTCCGTCTGAGAGCAATCCTATAAGAAAACTGTCAAGTTGAACAAAGTGAACAGTCTGAGAATTATCCAAGTGGGAGTTTCAAATTACGCAATGGTCACGTATATGACATATCTCGGTTCCGGATTAAAGATTAAAACACAGGCAATCTGGCGAGCTTGGCGAGATACTTAGTAATATTGGCTGATTATTATTTCCTAAATACCTGTAGAAAAGTAAGAGACATCTATTAGTTTTTCACGGGACTAGTATGAAGAAAATTTCTGAAAGTAAAAAGAATTTTAAAGAGGTTCACCATGTATAAAGAGATATTAAAGAGGTTCACAATATTTTATTGGAAATCATTGAATCTTCCGCCATTCATTTAGTTTGTGTTTAATGTTAAATAATTAGAGTTTTATTGTAGTAGATAATTAGAGTTTTATTGTAGTAGATAATTAGAGTTTTAGTGTAGTAGATAATTAGAGTTTTTTTAGATAATGTTTTATTGTAGTAGATAATTAGAGTTTTAGTGTAGTAGATAATTATAGTTTTATTGAAGTAGATAATTAGAGTTTTATTGAAGTAGATAATTAGAGTTTTATTGAAGTAGATAATTAGAGTTTTATAGATTCTATTTTTATAGATTTTATTATTCTATTATAATTAGAATTTTTTTTATCTGATTTATCATATAAAATACTTTAATTGTGTAAAAATAGGACATATATTCTGTGTTCTAATCAAAATATCAAAACATCGCCAAGCTGGCAATCTTGGCGAGCTACTTAGAAATGCTGGCTGATTATTATTTCGCGAATAGGAAACTAAGAGATAACTATTAATCTTGCGCGTGACTAGCATGGAGAAAACTTTTGAAAACAAAAAGGATTATAAAGATGTTTCGAAACTGTGGTCGAAAAGTGAAAAAAAAAAAAAAAAAATATTTATATATATATATAATTTTTTTTTTTTTTTTTTGAAATCAGTGCATTTTTTGCCATTCATTAAGTTTGTGCTTCTTGTTGAATAATTAGTGATTTATTATAGTAGATAATTACATTTTTATAGTAGGATAAATAGATTTGTATAGAGTTTATTTTATTTTATTATAATTAGAATTTTGTTAACTGATTTGTCTTATGAAATACTTAAATTTTGTAAGAATATGCCATATATGCTCTATTCCAAGCAAAAGATCAAAATATCGCCAAACTGGTGATCTTGGCTAGATAGTATTGCTGGCTGATCATTATTTCGCGAATATTTCTAGGAAAGTAATAGACAGCTATTGGTTTTTCACGTGAGTAGTACGAAGCAAATTTTTGAAAGCAGAAAGGATTATAGATAGATTTCGGATAAAATAAATATAAAATAGCACAACTAAATATTTTTGTGTGCGTTATGTATATGCTATGTTCTATGCAAAAGATCAAAATATCTCCAAGCTGGTGATCTTGGCGAGATACTTGGTAATGTTGGCTGATTATTATTTCGCGATTATCTGTAGGAAAGTAAGAGATAACTATTATTCTTGCGCGTGACTAGCACGGAGGGAACCTTTGAAAGCAAAAAGGATTATAAAGAGATTTCGCACACTGGCCGAGAACTGGTTGAGACGTTACTTTCTGCGGTGTACTTCATATATTTATCGCTATGTTTTTTTCGAAATCAGTGCATCTTCCGCCATTCATTTAATTTGTGTTTATTATTGAATAATTAGAGTTTTATTATAGTAAAATAATTATAGTTTTATAGTAGAATAATTAGAGTTTTATAGAGTTTATTCTATTTTATTATAATTACAATTTTTTTATCTGATTTATCATAAAAAATACTTTAATAGTGTTCTAGGCAAAAGATCAAAATATCACCAGGCTGGCGATCTTGGCGAGATACTTGGAAATGTTGAATAATTAGAGGTTTTATAGTAGAATAATTAGAAATTTATGGTGTTTATTTTATTATAATTAGAATGTTTTATCTGATTTTTTCATATAAAATGCTCTAATTGTGTAAAAATAGGCCATATATGCTGTAAAGTTATTGTACTCTAGACAAAAGTTCAAAATATCGCCAAGCTGGAGATCTTGGCGAGACACTTAGATTGGTTTATTATTATTTCGCAAATATCTGTAGGAAAGTAAGAGACAGTTATTAGTCTTGAACGTGAGTAGTATGAAGCAGAGGAGAAATCAGTGCCTGTTTCGTCATTTGTTTAATTTGTGTTTATTGTTGAAAAATTAGAGGTTTTTTTTTTTTTTTTTTTTTTACTTTGTTGAAAAATTCCATATGCAAAGCAAATTTGTCAATCGAGCTAATTTAAGCCATAATTTATTTTGTACAATTTAAATTGCACGATGTTTTAGCTTAGAAAAATGCCACCTTTAAACTAATGCTATTTTTTACACATATTTTTATGTTTTGATCTTTATTTTCGTCGTTGAAAGTTAAGTTTTGCAAGACTGTGAAGTCGAGTTATAGGAACAATTGAAAATTCAAAAAATATTGTGTGTAAAACGAAACAATTTATCAAATCCACAGCTTTTTTTTTTTCCATATAAATTTAAGAAATTTCGTTCTGTTCACGTTCGAAGAAGCTGCATGCGACGGAAATACAATTTAACAGCAGTCGCCTCTAAAAATTTTCGAAAAGTTTTGTGGGTGAATTTAGTTTCTGAATAAAACTTATATTTCAAACATTTTTCACAAAAGGTCTTTATTTGGAAAAAAGTGATAATGTTACAAAATGTATCATTATTACAAAATATGAGAATATTTGAAATAGCACACATTGAATAACAAGGAAAAAATGCTTTGATAAATATGTAGGACTTAAAAAAACTTTTTCTTTTATACATTTAAATATCTTTTTGTATGAAACAAACTTCATTGCTTTACATTTACAGACTTTATGAGAAATTTATTGTTTTACATTTACAGACTTTATGGAGGACTTTATTGTTTTAAATTTACAGACTTTTAGAGGACTTTATTGTTTTGCATTTAAATATCGTGACAGAGAAAACACTTATAAGACTCTCTCAACCTGACTATGTGAGACGTTCATATACGAAATCATAATCAATAACGAGTCTCCTTTTTTCTAAAAACAGTGTCTGCAATCCAATGTAGCCGGGCATTGAACCTGTGCCTTATTTTAATTACACAAACTAGAACTAGGAAAAGATTGAATCTTAAAATTATATTGCGTAAAAAATAATTTAAGACTAATCTTGCAATTGTACGATTTATTGGGGAAATCAACAGTTTAATTCTATTACTTAAAAAAATTAATAAATGAAATGTATTTGGAGAATTTAAGCTATATTATTTGAATGTGTAAGAAAGTAAAATAGCGTAACAGTTTTACCCATTGCTAAAAAAAAATAAATTATGAGAGGACTGTTAGAGGTGATTGGTCCACATTTACACATCTTATGATAGAAAACACAGTAAACTTACTTAGGCAGCTTGGAAATTGACGAGAGATACTTTACACACGCTGCCATAATCGTCATTGAATCTTTTTGCTTCTAAATGCAATAACAGAAAAGCACATTACCAGTGGATTCAAACCTCAACTTCCTACATTCTAGCAGCAAATATTAATGATGGTCATTTTTATATATATTATATGTAAATATATATATTTACTTTATATATATAATTCTTCTTTACATGTGTTTGTCACTGAATTCCTCCTAAACGGCTTTACAGATTCTGATGAAGTCTTTCTGTATATGTTTGACAAAACATGGAGAATTTCTTTTAGTGCTATCCTTACCCTCTGTTGAAAGTTGCTACCAGATAGTGCAGCAATCTATCAACTTCTATACCAATCGCTGTGAAAATTGGTAATAATATCTACTCGAGTACGGAAAATAGGTTTACGCTAATCACTTTATTGTTGCTGGGGGCCTGAATGGACGTGTGGCTAGCGCTCTGGCGCTCGGTATCACAGGTTTCGGGTTCGAGTCCCGGCGATGCCATGGATGTTTGTAGTAGTTCGGAATCCCCTTTAAACAGTAGGTCCTGGTCCTAATAGGATCGTAGAGTGTTGCGGGGGCATTGTTACTCCGCGTCCGTGGCTTATCTTCAAGTTACACGCAAAGTGAGCAATCAAGTGAGCTCATGCAAAGTGAGTAACGTCTGTGCAGCGCTTGCCTTAAGGCATCCAAGACCAAGCTGTCTAAGTATTTGCCAGCTGCATTGGAAAGAAAAAAAAAACTTTATTGTTGCTTGCCACCAGAGGGTGCCGCAGCATTTAATCTTGTATACCGTTCAAACGATATCCATGAAAATGAGTATGCGCATATACTGGAACATGGAGAATATAGTCGCGATATGTAATTTTCTACAGTGTATTATTATTTTTTTTATAGAACAACGTATGCTGGGTTCTGCTAGTATTATATGAATATATGAAAACATCAGTTTGACAACATGAAGTTTAAAAAAATGTAATTAAATATATTCAAAATTTAATAGAATTTATAAAAGAATCATTTAAAAATTTTTTATTAAAAAAAAAGTTCTTTGATAGATAATTATTTAGCCTTGTAACCGTGCTTTCTCCTACACATTCGTTACAGCGTCCCCCTTTGGCGTTAAGGGGAAATAGTCAGTAGGTCTTGAGACTCTTACCCGAGAGGAGTAAAGTGCAACTTGCTCTCTGCTGAGAAACGTTTTGTTTATAATTTCTAATCCCACGAGGAAATAAATTCAGCGCATCCCGGTCATTAGTTGAACTGCAGACTCTCACCGGGAATGAAATTATATTTAGCGCCTTCTGTGCGTATCCGAGTTTGGGATTTTCGGCTTAGAAGTAGAGCCCTTTCATGAATCAATAATTAGCTGTGTTTAAATGTGTTAATTATTGTATGTCTCAAATTATATGTGTGGGGTATTTGCGCTTGTGTCAATAAAGCTGTGAGTTCTCCAATCTGTGTCTCAAATATCTCAGCCTAACCACACGCTGTTGCCTAACCTACACAGTACAATATTTATTTGGGATTGCTAAATAAAGCAGGTTTGAGAGTAAAGGTTATTTTTAAAGCCAGAATGATATAACAAAAATAGACACATTTATTTTTTATTCAATTTTATGTCAAAGATAATGATCGAGTGTATTGCTAGTAGAAAATGTACCATCTGTTTAATTCTCAGTTTTATTTTTCATATATATCTATCTCTCTCTCTGTCTATTTATATTTATATATATATATATATATTTACGGGAGTTGCCAAAAAAAAAAAAATTCAACCTTACCTTTTTTCTAACTATTTAAACTATTCATTTTTGATCGAAATTATATATCTAGGGAAAAGTTCTGCCATTTTAGTGACTACATTCAATAAATAGTAAATAAAATTTATAGAAATAAAACTAGAATATTACTAGCTATACGAAATCTTTAATATCAGTATAATGTCCAAGAGACATCAATATTTACAAAAAAAATACATTGTATTCAAAAAGAACTAAGCTTTCTCGAATGGCAATACTTTTGTGACAATATAATAACATAATCCAACGAATTTTTATTTTGAATTCAGTTACCGGAATATTTTTTTTTTGAATAAACAAATATATTTTGCTTTCATTCCCAAAACACGGGAGTCCCATGTGCGGGTATTGTTCGATTACTTCTAAAAATGTATTGAAAAATAAGAATTCTTGCAACAGAGAAAAGAAAATGGCTTCCTTTGTACGTTCGTCAAGCATTCATCTATTTTGCAGTTGCCATGACAACGGTTTAAAAACATCCTCATAGATATTAAAAAAGATTTTTTATTTGTTTAAAAAAAGAAAGGGGGGGAATTTAGTTTCTTTACCAAATTCGGCAGTGTTTTATTCGTTTTTTTGGAAATAAAATACTCAAAAGAAAAAGCTAAAAATAAAACCATTTAGGAAAGTTTGCGATTTTTTTTTCATGAAAATCAATGATTAATACGTAGGTGTTTAATCCTCTGCGGTCATCTTGTGCACACTTTAGGCTGAACAGACCGGCACTTACAGTTTAAAGCGGATTCCAAATTATTAATAAACATACATGCCACCGTCAGGATTCAAACCTGAAGCCTGGAATACCAAAGACTAGAGCGCTAGCCATTTGGTCACCAGGCCGCCTCTTTTGTGATGCAGCACCATTAGGTAGAAGTCTGACTCGGCCCCGTATCTCTGAAGGAGGGCAGTGCCTTCCGAAAGGATTTTTAGGGAAACTACACCGCATTTGCGTATCGTATGGGAGAAAACCCGGAAAACTCCCATCAGGTAGTCCAACTCACGAGGCAAGATGCTGAAGTTCCCAACCGCCACCAAGTCTCTTCGTGTTTTGAAACAATGTCTACAACAAAGCCACCAGCGAATTTATCATCCGCCCTAACGCTCACCAGCGGCGCACGGGACCACTGAACAATGAATAGGGCGATGATTAACATTAATCTCTCTTACAATAGAGCTATTTTTTTATTGCTATACTACTTACTCTATATTTTTTATTGCTATGTATTTAATATTTTCAAATGACAATTCTTTCCATTAAAAGAGGTGTGCAGTGGAAATTCCCTGAGGTATCAGATGACTTTGGATTTATTTTTTGCCACCACTTCTGGCAGTTATTTCTTTAAAGTCTTAAAAGAGAATATACTGTATAAAAAATCGAATTGAAAGAATGTTACAAAGATTTATAAAAATTGCAGCTATTCCGATAAGAAGAATAAAATTGATTGAGCGAAGAACGAAACTCTGATATTGATACTTAATTTCCCAACTAGACCACCTAGATAGCGTTGCGGCAATGATGATCAGGAGGATTTCGGTAAAGGGAAAATATGAGAATTCTCTACGGCCAGTCACTTTTCAGGATGCCAGTGAGTTGACATCTATAGTTTTTTTCCTTCTTAAGACAATCTCGTTTAAGACGCTGAATAAATTAAAATTGTTCTTTAAATAGCAAAAAGTGTTTCAAGTTTGAGATTTAATATGATGCATATTTAATATTCGGGACCTGAAGGCTGAGTGACTAGCGCTCTGGAGTCGGTGCCACGTGTTTCGGGTTGGAGTCCAGGCGGTGCCATGGATGTTTGTAGTGGTTCGGAAACCACTTTAAACCACACCACCTACACCACACCACATCACATCATAGTGCCTAGAGTTGCCCTTATACAGTTATGGAATGATATAGTTGAGAAGTCTGACTGGGCTCCGTGACGCTCTTGCAATCGTATGAGATCGGGACCTACGACATAAAGTGGATTCAAAAATACTACAAACATCCATGGCACCGCCTGGACTCCAACCCGAAACCTTTGACACCGAGAGACAAAGCGCTAGACACTCGGCCATTTAGGTCCCTGTCTAATATGATTGTAGAGCGTTGGGCGTCGGGCTGATAACCCTAGCCCCTAAAAAGAAAACATCTCCTGTCTCGAAATCTGCCAGTAAGTAGACGGCCTTTTCCTACCAGGGCGCAGTTGGCCGTCTACAGTCAGGAATTTTAAGAATTTTAGACTCATGGAAATACTCATTGATTTTATGTTTACCCACATGGGTTGGGATTTTAAAAAGGTTCGTAGACTAAATTGGTATATCATAACGCAAATGACGTAGCAACAACAGAATTTTTTGGTAGAGCTAGATCATCAGATTTGTAGCTACGCTATCGAATCTCTCAATAAAACAAAACCATTTTTTCTAAAATCCTACATGAAGGTTTATAAATACTGCATTATTTTGCATTTTTTTTTAGTTATAGTTTTTACATCTCACATCTTCTGCAATAACTTTTATTACAGAATTTTATTTCAAAAATTCAAAAAATCCTAATTTCCTTTAATGACTATCTGTATAATACTCACATTGAAACACACAGAGAAAAAAAAGGTACCAAAAAATTTTTAAGGAAAAAAAGTAAGCAGAAAAAATTTAGGGAAAAAAAGGTAAGATATATAAATGTATTTTTTTTTTTATTTATTCTTTTCTTTTACTTATTAATTCCCGTTTTCAATTTCGTGAAAAATAATTCGTTCAAAATAATTTTAAAAGGTTTATTTTTAATAAATTTTCTAATTTTTTTAAACGCTATAATTTTTAAAGGAATAATTTTGTACAATATAATTTTAAAAAGTCATCCACTACCACTATCTCATTCAAAGTTTTGTTTTAAAAAATAATTTTACTCTACACATCTTTTTTATAAATATTTTTTTTCTAGTTTTACGTTGTTGTATAAAGTTAATACATATAATGTATAAAGTTTCTCAATGAATTCATTCAGACTTTCCGATGTTATAACCTTGAGATTTTTGCCGGTTGAATTGATGAGGGATCAGGTGTCCGAAGAATTCGATTGAAGGTCAAACAACAATCGATTGTAGGTGACAAAATCAAGATGTCAATGAAATTTTTTATTGAATCACAGTAAGCTTTAAAAAATAAAACAAAATGCTGTTACTTTCTTGTAACAAAAGAAAAAAGGTACTTTTGCATTATAGTGGTCTTGGCGTAGTTGTTTTGATGGCCAAAAATGTTTTAACGAGATCTTGGCGATGTATCACATGCTATGGATATTTAATTTGCTTTACAACAAATTGCTGAATTAAATGAAAAAAATCGCATAATTGTTTAATGTTAGTTAATTAGTGAATTTAAGTAATAATTTATCTTCTTCATTGGCGCAACAATCCCATGGTAAACCAAGGCCGTCTCCTGCAGGTAGATTTCGAGACAGATGTTTTCTTTTTATGGGGTAGGGTTGTCACCCCTATGCCCAACTCTCTACAGTCATATTAGACAGGGATCTAAATGATGGAATGTCTAGCGCTCTGGCACTCGGTGCCACAGGTTTTGGATTCGAGTCCCGGTAGTGCCATGAATGTTTGTAATAGTTCGGAATCCACTTTAAGCTGTAGGTCCTGGTTTGATATAACCTAACAGTTATATCAGACCGGTAACAGAGCTTCACGGAACCCAGTCAGACTTCTCACCCACATCATTCCCAAACTGCAGAGGGACAACTCTAGGCAGTGTGGTGTGGTGTAGTAGTAGTAGTAGTAGTAGTCATATTAGACAGGGACCGACGGTTTAAAGTAAATGCCGAACCACAATAAACATCCATGGCTCCAATTCAAAGTCAACTTTTTTTTCTTTTATTGGGTAAAATTCTTAAACATAATTATATAATACTTTTATTGCAAAATATAAAAGAGTTGTAATATATGTATATGATATGTAACAAATATAAAAGATATATATATATATATAAAGATATATATGATATGCAACAAATGTCCTATGCCCAATGCTCTTATAATCCTATTAGACTGACATCTAAGGTTTAATGTGGATTCCAAATCATTACAAGCATCCATGGCACAACAGAGACTTCCACCCGAAACCTGGGGCACCTAGTACCAGTCACTCGGCTACCAGGCCTCTGAACATGAGATGTTTTCTTTTAGGGTTAGGGTTATCAGCCCTACGCTCTACAGTAATGGTAGGTTTGAATTGATTAGTAGCTCTACGGTCATTTTGCACACACTTTATGCTAATTAGATCGGAACCTACAATTTAACATGGATTCCGAATAAAATAATAATGTAATACCAATATTAATAAAATAATAATGTAATACCAATATTAATAAAATAATAATATAAGAATATAAGAAAAACACACGCCCACACTAAATTAAAACGTTTAAAAATGTTAGCACAATATACGATAATAATTATATTACTTTTTTTAATCTTTATTTTCCTCAATAAAATCGCTAAATTGGTTTTTCATTTAATAAATCTTTTCTTAATATCCAAATATCTCGTTGAACTCAATTAACAGAAATTAAAAACTTTCTAATCTCCCCCATTTTTACCTGAAAAAAAAAAGAATTTAAATAGTTAAAATAAAAGCGTATCAATGTAATCAATTCAGTGTTTTTAAAGTGGAATAAAAATTAATTATCCGTTTTTTATCCACAAAACTAAAACAAGTAAGCAATCGAAATAAATTTGATACCATTATTGATTTTTGAGCTTTGAGTATTTCATACAGTCTGCGAAATAATTTCATTTTTGCCATTATTTTCTTGAAAAGAAGTTTTAAATTTCCTAAATATAATGAAAGAATTTTTATTGATTAGAAGACTAAACCTTCTTTATCGTTTACAAATCGATTTTGCATTTAAAAAAGTATAATTATGACTACGATTTCTCTACTGATAAATCGTTAGCATTTAAAAAGGAATTATTATGACTACGTTTTTTCTACTTATCGTTTGGCATTTTAAAAGGAATAATTATGATTACGATTTTTCTACTTATAAATCGTCTGCAATTTAAAATGGAATTACTATCACTACTATTTCTCTACTTAAAAAGGTTTGAGATTTAAAAAAGAATTATCGTGACTACGATATTTCTACTTATAAATTGTCTGCCATTTAAAAAGGAATTATCATGACTACGATATTTCTACTTATAAATCGTCTGCCATTTAAAAAGAAATTATTATGACTATATTTCTACTTATAAATTTGTTTGTCATTTGAAAGGGAATTATTATAATTACGATTTCTCTACTTATAAATCATTTCATAAATATAATTAAAGAATTTTGATGGACAAAAAGACTAAGCATTTTTTATTGTTTATAAATCGTTTGGCATTTAAAAATTAAGGATTTTTATTACGATTTCTCCATTTATAAATCGTTTTTCATTTAAAAAGGAATTATTATGACTATGACTATGATTTCTCTACTTAAAAATCGTTTGGCATTTAAAAAGGAATTTTTATGACTGCGATATATTTTACTTATTCATTTTAAAATTAATAAAGCCATAAAAATAAATTATAAAATAATTTTTTTTAAATAAGTAAAAAAATTATGTCTTAGAATATTTTTTTATGAAAAATATATTTTAAAGCAAGTTCTCATTGTTAGATTATACTGCATTCTTAAAACACAATTTCGGTGTAACATTGTTAAAAAAACGTGTCTTTACGTATCACACTTTAATGAAATTTCTAAGTACTTTGTATTGCGTGAAATGTTCCTTTATTTTATAAATTGAAATAAATTAGCGGTTTATTTAAAAAAGAAAAGATTTTTAAATATCAACCTTATTTGGTATACATTTATTTATTTTTTTGCTCTTATAGAGAACCAAACATTTTTCTTCTATAATATTATTTTATTTACATTGAAAATATAGAAATATTTGGTCATGTTCGATAAATATATTACCACTTACAATCACTATATATATATATAAAACAAAACAAAACGTAGTTTTTAGAGTAACATTCCAATTTTACGGAATAAGATGATTGTAGTATATCTTGGATGCATTTCAGTTTTTAAAGCAATTTTTTTAATTGCCTACTTTATTTAATTTTGGAAATATTTTTTTTTTCTGCAAGAAAAATCTCAACAACATTAAAATCTTTCTTACAATTTTTAACTTTTATGTAAATGATTATTAAATGGAGATTTAAATTGAGCTTGCACAACGCAAACGCATTACGAATTTCGTTAATCGATGATATTTAAAAATCTATAACAACTTTACGAAAATATATAACTGATCCAGAAATTTCAAGTTTGATAAAATATATGCTGTTCTTTATATTTTATTTCTATAATACTATTCTTATTGTTGATTAATAACTTTCAGGTATGGTTTAATACAATTGCTTCTTAATAATTAAGAATAAAGTGGATATACTTTGTAGACGACTCTAATATCATATCAATTATCACATGATAATATTATATGAGCATGACAAACTTAAAGCATTAAACTGGAAAAAAAAAAAAAAAAATCCAAACCCAACGAATCTGAACATAATTATAAAACTTTTTAATTTTATTTGCAAGTTGATAAATTTATTAAACCTATGTTTAAATTCTTAAGAAGAGCACTAAATTAATTTGAAAATAAAAGATTTTTTGTCAAGTTTTTATGTTAAGTATTGTTATACTAATTAAAATAATACTGTATACTACATTATAATACTGCATACTATAACAACTTAAATGATATTTTTTTTCATTTTAAACAAAATATAGTTCATTATAACTATAAAGAAATTGGATGTTATTGATCTTATTTCGTTTCCAAAAGTATTTAATTGTAGACTAATATAATAACTTATATAACCAGATATATAAATTTTATTCAACTTTAATTAATTTAATCTCCAGTAAAATTAACAACTGAAAATAGTGAAAAGCTCGTTGTTTTTTATTATTTGTCTTTTGCAACTGATTAGAGCTCTAGCCTTTGATATTCACATTTGAATCCTGGATGGCATGGATGTTTGTGCGTGGTTCGGAATCCACTTTAATCTGTAGACTAATGGTGCACAAAATGTGCACATTAGAGAAAACATCTAAAGTGTGCACAAATGTGCACATTAGAGAAAACATCTAAAGTGTGCACAAAATGACCGCAGAGTGACAAACCAAATCAAACCTTTGCAACTGATTATAACATTAACATGTTCCTACGTTACTTTTAATTTTAATTTAGATTCATAGAAGCCCTGCTTTTAACACACACACGTAAAAAAAGTGAAATCTAGTTCTTGCATTTTGACGCCAAATGGTTCTGTTTTAATTTTGCTGAAACCATTTTAATATTTGGGCTTTACTCTTTCAAAAAGATATTTAAAATTTTGAGAAAATTACGGATAAAAACAATTGCCAAAACAATAATTCGTATTACTTTTGTTGCCAGAACCTCTTTCACGTACCTTAATGGTACTTATAACCAAGTACATAAGAATGGTATATCTTAAAACCAAGTACATAAGAATGGTATACCTTAAAACCAAGCACATAAGAATGTTATACCTTCTAACGCACATAAGAATGATACTTTATAACCAAGTACATACTAAGAATGGTACCTTATAACCAAGTACATACTAAGAATGGTACCTTATAACCAAGTACATACTAAGAATGACACCTTATACCCAAGTACATACTAAGAATGACACCTTATACCCAAGTACATACTAAGAATGGTACCTTATAACCAAATACATACTAAGAATGGTACCTTATAACTAAATACATACTAAGAATGGTACCTTATAACTAAATACATACTAAGAATGGTACCTTATAACCAAGTACATACTAAGAATGGTACCTTATAACCAAGTATACAAGTATGGTATACCTTATAACCAAGTACATAAGAATGGTACCTTATAACCAATTATATAAGAATGGTACCTTATAACCAAGTACATAAGAATGGTATCTTATAACCAAGTACATAAGAATGGAATCCTTTATCCAAAACAGGTAAGTAACAATAGCATCCCCACACCCCAAAAAAATCTTTCTCGCCTTATAACCAAGTAGATAAGAATTATACCTTATAAGCAAGTAGATAAGAATGATACCTTATAACCAAATAGATAAGAATGCTACCTTATAACCAAGTAGATAAGAATGCTACCTTACAATCAAATACATAAAAAAGGAATCCTTTATCCAAAACATGTAACAACAATATTCTCCTTTCCCCCCAAAAAAAATCTTTCCCAACCACTAAATAATGCATCGTTGCACTTTATCACTTCAAAAAACCGTTATTTTCTTAAAAGCCTTTTTTCCCTTTCCCCGTAAAAACAAATACAGAAACAGCAAACGAGAACGCATCACCTGAAAACGCACCCCCACACCGTCCCTTCCATTCTCTCCTGCATCCCAAAACAACCCCCGCGCAACCCTCCTCGCAAGGTAAGACAACCAATCCCGTGCCCCGATACTGTATCCTCAATCTACTGGCACTCTCTCCCCCGCCCCCGGATTGCTGCCCGGACTACAGCTCACTCAGTGCCGGGCACTCTTTTATCCGGCAGTCTCATTCCAAACTCTGCCGCTCGCCAGACGTTCAGACCCATCATTCCCGACTGATTCAGATCTGGTCGATTCATTTGCTTGGAGTTTGAATCACTCAGCCATGAACTAGGGCTTGTTGTTGGAGGGACGAGTGTTGATATTTCTTAAATCGAATTTAAAGTATCGTTTGAGGGGGGTCCATGGCCCCACATGGGAGAGCTCGAGCTGTCAGGAGGTTGGTATTGACAGTTATTGCTGTTGCTGTCTGTTTCGCGGTTTGGGCCAATGACAGTAAGTTATCTCTCATTTATTCTCTCTACTATTGAGTGAATTATGTGTTTTAAATTGTTCATTGATTGTAGATTATTTTTGATATGTAAATAGCTTTTAATTTGATTCTGCTGTACTTAAATTTACATATACGTTATATATAACGACAAGAAAAATATAAAATTATTTTTAATTGTGGTTAGGGTATAGCAGCATCAATAATTATAGGTATAGTTGTTATTACAGGTAGTATTTAATGTGCAAAAATAATTTCAATTCAATATAAAAAAATAAGGATATAAATGAGTTTTTTATAAGAATATAAATAAGGATTTTATAAGGATATGAATAAGAAATTTTTTATAAAATAAATAAAATTTTTTTTTATTATTACTATATAAAGAATTTAAAATTGAATTATTTTTTATAAGAGTATAAATAAAGAATTATATAAGGATATATTATTTATATAATGATACAAATAAAATAACCTTTCTTAATTAATTTTGTGATTTTGATATAAAGGAAAATGGAAATTAATTCATATAAAATATACAGTTGAAATTTGTTGGTTGAATTTAAATTAATTAATTTAATGGTTAATTGATTAACTTAATTAACCATTAATTTATTGATTGAAATGTATTTGTTCATAACTGATAACTAATTTTTTTCACTAGAGATGTAATTTATGGATATGTAATAATACTTTTGAAGTCATTTTGCATTTTTTTGCACAGTTCAGATTTATGGATGTTAATTAAAATATTATTTAAAATTTTAAAACAAATATACATATTTCCGTAAATTTCTTTGATTTTCATAATTTGTATTATATAATTCAAAAATATTTATAAAATGGCTGAAATGTTATAGAGAAAATCCAAATTAATGCTTGATTATTGTTATCTTTATTAATTTCTTTTATGTATAAAAGAACAACGTGAAAATGGTTAATATTAATCATAAATAATGATAAATGATTTATTTCATAGTTTACTAACCAAGTTCTGTTACAAAAATAAATCAAACATTTACTTAACAAAAGAGCATGAGATTTTTTGTTCTATTAAGTTACAAAAATTAAGTCATAAATGAACAAAAATTGTCAAGAAGAAAAAATTAAAATTATATAAAGAAACCTCATAATAAAGTAT
Organism: Caerostris darwini; assembly: GCA_021605075.1. Classification (NCBI taxonomy): domain Eukaryota; kingdom Metazoa; phylum Arthropoda; class Arachnida; order Araneae; family Araneidae; genus Caerostris; species Caerostris darwini. The sequence goes on from BPLQ01007050.1 coordinate 357,615, forward strand.
ATAAGTTTAAAATGTTTTAAATATACTCTTTTGAGTTTTTTAAAAATTTAAATTAAATTATGAGCATTAAATATGTTTCCGTTACTTTTTTCATAAAATTATTTATTTTTAATTATTTATATATGCATTAGAATGCTTTCGAAAGTATTTGTCGTATGACATAAAAAATAGTAAAAGAATGTTCAAACGATTTCTGCAAAAGATTCAAATAGATCTGTAATTTTTTTCTATTAATTAAATACGCAACACATAAATCATTAAGATTGCAATACATAAATTATCTACAATTTAGATTCACTTAATAAAGAACCATATTTTTTTCTATGAAAATTCAAGTATAAGTAACCTTAAGTTCAGTATGTCTAACCTGGATAGAAAATTTTCTAATTAATTTGTGTTATGCAATTAAAAAAAAACACACACATATAGGATTAGGTCTTCAAAGTAATAAAAAATTGTTTTATATTAATTAAAAAAATCCTCATTAAAAATGGATCAAAATTATTACATCAATAATACATAATATATGTTATCGCTAAAAGTCCCCATAAAAATATTTAAGGTTGACTTTCTGCAAAAGATCCAAATTGATCTGTAATTTTTTTTATTAATTCAATGCACAATACATAAATCATTAAGATTGTAATGCATAAATTATTTACAATTTAGATCCACTTTATAAAGTACCATATTTATTATGAAAATTCAAGTATATTTAACCTTAAGTGCAGTATGTCTAGCTTGGATTGAAAATTTTCTAAAATAATTTGTGTTATTAATTAGTTAAAAGAGCCCAAATATAGGATTAGGTCTTCAAAGTAATAAAATATTGTTTTATATTAATTAAAAAAAATCCTCATTAAAAATGGATCAAAATTATTTAATCAATAATGCATAATACATGTTATCGTTAATATTAACTATAAAATTATTTAAGGTTGACTTTCTGCAAAAGATTCAACTTGATCTGTAACTTTTTTTTATTAATTCATTACAATAAATAACATAAATCATTAAGATTGCAATATATAAATTATTTACAATTTAGATTCACTTTATGAAAACCATAATTATTATGAAAATTCAAGTATAAATAATCTTAAATGCAGTATGTACAACCTGGATTGAAAATGGTTTCAAATAATTTATATTATTAATTAGTTAAAAAAGCACAAATATAGGATTAGGTATTCGAAATAATAAAAAAAATTGTCTTATATTAATTAAAAAAATGCTCAATTAAAATTAGTTCAAAATTATTACATCAATAATGCATAATAAGTCCTTCGATATCTATAATGGTCACCATAAAGATATTTAAGGTTGACTTTCTGCAAAAGATTCAAATAGATCTCTAATTTTTTTTATTAATTCAATGCGCAATACATAAATCATTAAGATTTCAATGCATAAATCATTAAGATTACAATACATAAATAATTAAGATTACAATACATAAATAATTAAGATTGCAATACATAAATTATTTACAATTTAGATTCACTTTATGAAGACCATATTTACTATGCAAATTCAAGTATAAGTAACCTTAAGTTCAGTATGTCTAGCCTGGATTGAAAATTTTCTAAAATAAGTTGTATTAGTAATTAGTTAAAAAAGCCCAAATACAGGATTAGATCTTCAAAGTAATAAAATATTGTTTTATATTAATTAAAAAAATCATCATTAAAAATTAGTTCAAAATTATTATATTACTAATGCATAATACATTTTTCGTTATCGCTAATATTAACCAAAAAACCCTCTCGAAAGTCATGTTATTAATTCTAATGGTTAATATTAACCAGAGAAATAAATTAACTCATGAAAGATTATTATTTTTAAAGCATCGATTTTTTATTAGGATTATTTTTATAGTACTTAACGTTGAAAAATGTATATAGATAAACTCATGTTTGTGAAAATTGCAACACCATGAAGGACTTACGCGAGTGAGCTGAAATTTTCAGGCAATGCAAATTAGCGCATGATATGCAAATGATTAGAATTTCAAATCCGTAGCGCATGCGTATGCTGAGCAGCGCCCTCTGAACGACGGATGGATCCGAATAAATAGACGGCTGTAGCGAGGCGTGTATGGTTATCGGTGGTTATCTGCTAGTGGTAAACGTTAGCTCAGTCTTTACTTATGCCTCTTCGACGAAAGAGAGCGAGATTTGAACAACTTACAGAGTTTGAACGGGGGAGAATCATCGGCCTTCGTGAAGCTGGATTGTCTTATCGTGCAGTAGCCGCTCGTGTGCAGCGTAACAGCAGCATAGACACCTGGTCCAGCATGATAGACACCTGGCCCGCATGGCGCTGACGGACCGCACAGCTTCCTCTAGACAATTGGCAGCACAGTGGTCAATAGCTACAGGTGTTTCATTGTGTGCTTCATCAATTCGTAGACGTCTGCTGCAGCGTGGACTGCGCGCAAGGACTCCTTTATACAGGATCCCTCTCACGCTAAACCATCGCGGCCTGCGGCTACAATGGGCCGCTCAGCATAGAGACTGGCATGCTGATTGACAGAATGTCGTGTTTTCTGACGAATCCCGCTTTAATTTGTGGTACCATGATGGCCGCATTCGTGTCAGACGCTATGCCGGTGAACGCCACCTTCCGGAGTGCATTATCGAACGCCACAGTGGACGAACACCCGGAGTTATGGTCTGGGGTGCCATAGCATATCATGGACGATCTCAATTGCTAAGAATTGTGGGCAATCTGAACAGCAACCGGTACATCAGTGAAGTTCTACAGCCTCAAGCTGTTCTCTTCCTTCAAAGCTTGCCAGGCGCTGTATTTCAACAGGACAATGCCCGCCCTCATATCGCCAGGACTGTTCAATCCTTCTTTGCAACGCGGCAGGTACAGCTTCTTCCTTGGCCTGCGTATTCCCCGGATGTGTCGCGGATTGAACATGTGTGGGATTTCGTTGGTCGGCGTCTCGCTCGTGATCCTCGTCCTGTTGCTTCTGCAGACGAACTTTGGGTGCGCATACAAACAATATGGAATGCTCTTCCTCAGGCAGACATTCAAAATTTGTTTGACTCCATGCCACGTCGTGTAGCAGCACTTATTGCGGCGCGTGGTGGCTACACAAAATACTGATTCCGATCTCTCGTTATTGTTTGTTTGCTTTGAACATTTAATCATTTATTTGTACCACTAGCACTCAACTGTGTATTAAATTTCATTCAATTATGACGATTCCTTCATGGTGTTGCAATTTTCACAAACATGAGTTTATAAAAAGTTTTTGTTTATTTTATTTTCAAATTTTAATATTGATATACGTTTTTATCAAACTGCTAATTCGATTTTGATCTGAGATTGGTCTAATGCTATCTCGCATTGAACATTGGGTATATGACTAATAATTGATGTTGTTAAAATTGAAAACAAACTTATTAGTTTTGTTGGCAAATTTAATAATTTGGCAACAATTATTATACGTTAGAGGTATATTAGATACAAATATCAAATATAAATACAGAATATCGTATTTTTTAACAGTTTATTCATTCATAAACATATTCTATGTTCATAAAAGCAATTCACGAGCAATTTGAGTTAAGTAATCATCACATGTTTGAAACTTATTTGAAATATCTGAAGAATGAAAATATAAATCTAGAAATTTCTCTATTTCAAGTAGCTTATTTAGATACTTATGTATAATTTCAAGACGCATTTTACAATACGGCTTGTTACAAAGGTTTCATGCAATAATAAATTAATACTACTTCTATTTAGGAAATACTTTATAATTGTTTCCTCTGGTCTATGGTATTATCGCAATTATTCGATAATTGCTTGCATTGTGTACTGTCACTATTTGATAACATGATACCCATTAGCTGAATTCATAATACAATAATTATAATCAAATGCTCGAAAAAATTGAGGCTTATAACAATTTAAAAAAGTAATAGACAAACAGGTGTAGTGCCGGTAAGTACAGAATATAGTCTGGAATGTTCTGTATTTGCTTTGATACAATGATCTTTAGAAACAGTATAATTCTGAAATTACTGCATATTTTTAGCCAAGGGAGGGTAATCGGCCAATTGTCCACAATGCCTACACATTTCCGTAATCTTATGTGTTAGGTAATACTTTGGGACAATTTGTGAAATAAACTAATGATTTTATTGAATTCATAAATCTATAAAACGTTTTTTCATAACGAAACATTTTTTTAAACTTTAAATGTATGGCATTTTCATTCACTTAAGATATTCTTGTTACTTAAGTTTGCTTTATAAGAAAGTACGCAAATTAACAAGTACTAGTACAATCAAAGATCAAAGTATTAAAGAACAACCGAAGACATAAAAACATTGTACATTTTAATCACAAAAATGTTAGATTTGTAATAAATTAAATCTTATTTTTTAAATATTTTATAGCTTCTATAAGACTATATATTTCTTTCATTGTTGACCCAAGATGGCTTTTCATAAGCTCAGTGCCGAAAAAAACCTATTAACACTTATTTTTCTTTGCTGTTAAACAGTAGATGTCTTTGCGATTGCTTGCATTATTCAAGATTACGATTACATCCTGAATATTTAATTTTACCCGACTCGTGGCTCTGTGACAATGTGCGCCGCTAGTGAGCATTAGGGCGGAGGTTCCATCCGCTGCCGGCTTTGCTGTAACTGTTTCAAAAAACGAGGAGATTCGATGGCGTTTGGGATGTTCGGCATCTCGCCTCGTGAGTCAGATTACCTGATGGGAGTTTTCCGGGCTTCTCTCCCAAACGATACGTATTTCCCCCTAAAATTAATTAATTCCTCCCGGAAGGCACTGCCCTCCTTCTTAAGCGACATAGAACCAAGTCTGACCTCTATCTACTGATACTCCACCACAACAGAAGTAACCACACCTCCCTTTTCCCCTTCAATTAGACCTCACGGATTCTTGGACTTGTTACTGTCTACCAAGTTGGATAAGGAAAAAAAATAATTTTAATATTAATTCCCAGAATTTTGCAAAATTAAAATTTTTTTTATAAAATGGATAGGATTAGGGAGTCGGATCTTTAAACCGACTCCTGATTTCGACTTCTTTAAAAATGTTCTATTTCAAAATGAACTTTTCCCTGGATTCCCCACTTCTGCTTTTAACCTGTTTTTTCAAAAAACTTTACAATATTAGAAATTAAACTCAACATAAATGTCTCTTCAAATTCTTGATTATTAAGTTAAAAAAAAAAGAAAAGTAATAAAAAAAAATTTTTAAAGTCAATTCCTACTTTTTTCCCTCACTCTATTGCAGAAAGTCCTTTATAAATAAAGTTGAAATTTTCCTCTTACATTTGGCGCCATCTATTATTAGTTACATGCAACTTAATTAATTAATTTTAGTTTTTTTTTGGATTTAATTTAATGAATGAATTAATATTTGAAAAAAACTGTATTAACATCTAGTGTCCTCCACTACAAGTTGAAAAAAAATGTATCTGAACAGGAGTGAATGAATAAAAAGTATTTTATGAACGATTGAAAATTTGAACAAGATATATATAGGAAGAGTGCGAGCTAATAGAAGGAATTGAAAGAAGAACAACAAATGCATTGTTTCAAGAAAATCACTCCTTTCTCTGAAAAAGGGGTCTGCCAAATAATTACTTTCAATACGTATACTAAATTTTCTTTTAGACATAATAAATAATAAAGAAATTTTTTGAAGCGGTATACCATAAAAATAATGCCTCTCCAGGATCTCTGCTTTTTTTGGACCACCCTGGGGTGCCACTGTTTAGAACACGAAAAACGTTTTTGCAATAGATCACTTACTGGAAACTTATTTTGATCACATATCGAAAACAGAAATCCTATATTTTTTTATTAACAGTTAATAATCTTTTCCTGAAATTTGTATGACAATTTGTATTTAAATAATCTGCAAAATTTATTTCTGTCCAGGATCTATTCAATTCACTATAGTGTTATTATATGATTGTTTGTAAGTTCATTCTCAATTAAGCATGGTGCCAACGATATCACTGCAATATGTATACCATGAAAAATAATACCTCGCCCAAAACTCTGCTTTTTTACCCTAGATTGTAACTGTTTAGACTGATTTGCGAAAACATGACGACATAGAACATGAAAAAGCTTTTTACAATCGTTTACTTACTGAAAAATTGAGGGCCTGTATGGCCGAGTGGCTAGCGCTCTGGTGCTCAAACATCCATGGCACCGCTGGGACTCGAACCCGAAACCTGTGGTACCGAGCTCCAGCCACTCGGCCATACAGGCCCCAGTTTCTATAATATTTGCTTTTAAATAATCCGCAAAATTTATTTTTACCAAGGATCTGGTCAATTCACTATTATGTGTTTATAAGATTTTGCAAGGATTTTTTTAAGGATCTGGTTAATTCACTAATGTTTTTATATGATTTTTGTAAGCTCTTCCCCAATTTAGAAGGATGAACTGTATGTTGTTAATAGGACATATTACGTGTATATTTCGAACAGGGAGAAGATCGTGTATCAAAATGGAGAGAATGGCTTTACAGATATAATGCGAATAGGCAGAGAATTTCATAACAGAACGGGATGCGAATTGGCGGAAAACGACCCACCACAAAATGATGCGAATGGCTTGAGAGTGGATAACAGGTTATGATGCGATTAGACAGGGAGTGGAATAGCAGAATATGCTACATCCAAGGAGTATAGCGCAGCATAATATTCTCTGTAGTCAGTCAGAGAAGGGCATATCAGAATTTGATGCGAATAAGGGGAATAGCGTAATCAATAGGGTAAAATAGGCAGATTATGAATATTTAGCAAGTCAAGCAAAAGTTTTATGGGTATTTCACTGTTAACTATCGTAGATTTATCCATTACAGATATGCCCTACAAGTAGGGCGAGTTCTTTTATGAATAAATAATTGTTAATTTCAATTAATATATATATATATCTTATAAAGGATTTCTATACCTTTCTTGATATGATAAATGATTATAATATTATTCTAAATAAGAATTAAGCTGAACTACATACAACCATATTGAATGCTAAACTTAATAGTTTTAGTGGCAAATTTATAGATTTTGACAAAAAACACTGGTGAGGAATTTTTAATATAATCATAATATTGGCATTTTTATACCAATTTTCAGAATACTCATCACTATATTTAAATAATCAACTCACCACGTACATATTCTATGCTCAAATTATCAACTTACTATGCACATATTCTATGCTCAAATAAGCAACTCACTTTGCTCATATTCTCTCTTCAAATAAGCAATTCAATGTGCTCCTATTTTGTGTTCACATGAGCAATTCACTAAGTTCATATTCTGTGTTCACATAAGCAACTCAATATGGCCATATTTTCTCTTGGAATAACCAACTCATTATGCACATATTATAATGGGGAGTTATAATGCCATTTCAAAGTGGCCTGCAAGATTATTTGGGTTGGCCACCCCTGGTTCAACTTATAAAATCACTTTAAGTAGTTTTAGAGTGAATTTAAATACAATAAATGTTGGTAGTTTATTTATATTCTAGCAATAAGATAAAAAAAAAACTGGTACATGATATTTGAAAATGATTTTGAACTAAAACGGCCTTAGAATCGTTTTTTTTCTACAATTGATTCAGAGAGAGAGAAAGAGTTTCGTTGACGCAAAAGACCCCTTTCACAAATGGTGACAGCGGGTACCACGTTTGGCAGATGAAATTGACAGGTGGAAATATTTGTGCTAGGTTTTGATTTCCTTTCTTGCCTCTTCCTTTTCCGTGGCTGGATCGTTGCGACTGTATATCTGCAAGCTATATGAAAAAAATGGATATTTTAATAATATTTTTATATATTAAAATAAATATTAATTTTTGCATTTGGTGATCCCAAAAAGTTGATTTATCAAAAGATTAAGGTTTATAAGAATTCTAATATTATAACTTCTTGTGAAAGATATACTTGAAAAATAACATGGAATAATGTTTCTTGTTGTTAGTTTAAGGAACAGTTAGTAGAAGTGTGTAAAAAACATACTTTATTGAACACATTTCAATGAACACATGTTTTCATGTTATTGAACACATGTTTCAATGAACAAAAGTTTTCATGTTATTGAACACATGTTTCAATGAACAAAAGTTTTCATGTTATTGAACACATGTTTCAATGAACGCATGTTTTCATGAACACATGTTTCAATGAACGCATGTTTTCATGTTATTGAACACATGCTTTCATGTTGTTGAACAGATTTTTCAATGAACACATGTTTTCATGTTATTGAACAGATCTTTCAATGAACGCATGTTTTCATGTTATTGAACACATGCTTTCATGTTATTGAGCAGACTTTTCAATGAACACATGTTTTCATGTTATTGAACAGATCTTTTAATGAACACTTTTCATGTTATTGAACAGATATTTCAATGAACACATGTTTTTATGCTATGAGCACATGTTTCACAAGTTAAAAATTATTTATCTATTAATTGAAAATTTTAGAATATATTACTAAACTTTTTTAAGTCTTTACATGACAATAATATGTGAAAATTTATGGTTTTCTTGTATGATATCGTAATCTTCGCAGAATTGCAAAAAGGATAAGAAAGATTCGAGAATAATTTTTGCTACATTTACAAAAGTGAATAAAATATTATAATTCAAATTATAACGATATCATCTATTAAATAAATGTTTATTTTTACACTAGATAACAATTACTTTCAGAAAAATTATGTTAAACGTAATTATCTGCCGATGAATCATAATTATTCTCATGGGTGAAATTTATGATCGCTATTAAGATAATTTAGTATCAAATAAAGATATAGTATATATATATATTGATAGTTAACATTATTTGATAAAGAGGTATTTTTAAAACATACTTTATAGTTTAAAATTTCTTTTGTTCTCTATTTTTTATTGCAGTGGTTTTTGTTTCTTCTATTATCTTTCACATATTAACAATTTTATGTTATTTGTTCTTGTAGTATTTGACATCGGCATTTCGTAGCATTATTATTAATTTGCGTTTACGTAATTGGTGCCTGATGGCTTAGTGACTGGCACTCGGTGCCACAGGATTTGGGTCCGAGTCCCAATTGTTCCATGGATGTTTATAGTGGTTAGTAATCCACTTTAAACCATAGGTCCTACTCTTATATGACTGTAAAGAGTTGGAAGGACAACTTTACCTCGTTAAAAAAGGGAACATCTCCTGTCTCGAAATCTGCCAGTAGGCAGATGGCCTTAGCCACTATGAGGCCAATGCGCCAATGAATAAGTTTACATAATTAACAAGTATATTATTTACATACAAATATTATTACATACAATTATCATTTTTAAAAGTTTATTTAATTGTTAATAATTATTATGAATTATAATTTACATAATAAATTAATTATGAATAATTATTATTTAAATACAAGTATTATTACATACAATTATTATTTTTTACAAGTTTACGTAATTATTAATAATTATTATTTATATAATTAATAAATTAATTATTAATAATTGTTATTTAAATACCAGTATTATTATATACAAGTATTATTATTACATGCAATTATTATTTTTAACTTTACTTAATTATTAATAAATACTATTAATTATTATTTATAATTTTAATAATTAATTATTAATAATTGTTATTTAAATACCAGTATTATTATAAACAAGTATTATTATTACATACAATTATTATTTTTAAGTTTACTTAATTATTAATAAATACTATTAATTATTATTTACAAGATTAATAATTATTTATTAATAATTGTTATTTAAATACCAGTATTATTATAAACAAGTATTATTATTACATACAATTATTATTTTTAAGTTTACTTAATTATTAATAAATACTATTAATTATTATTTACAAGATTAATAATTATTTATTAATAATTATTACATAATTAAGTAATTACACATTAATTATTTCTTTAATAATAATTGGTTTTATCTTAAATCATTAAGTGAATAAAAAAACTTATCATATCTCGCTGAATATTATTTTGTCCAACAATATTTTTATAACATAATCTTCTTATTTTTCATAAATTTTATCAGTTTTTTTTTCTTGAGCATTTTTTCCCCATTTCCTGGAAGTAAGTACTCCTGTAATATTTGGTTGGGATTATACTCCTTTCATAATCAATCCTCTTTATTTCCATTGCACATATTATTTTTATCCGGGACAACTAATCCGGCACTTTTCCCGAAAAGGGGGTCTTTCGCAATTATTTTCGTATTTGTGTTCTTATCCACTTGAAATAATTCTACAAGCTCTAAAGTACAATTTTTTTGCGTTTCGTTTTTATCCCATTATCTTTTGTGGTGCATTCAGCATGCTCAGAATAAAGCTAAGAATAAGCTGTGCCTGTTTAATAAATGTGAAACAAGCAGTTTTTTGAAATTGAAGAGTTTTATACTAGACGCATGTGCTGTTCTTGCTCCATAATTAATATTTTGCAGTTAGCACTCAGGAAATACTACTGTGTCCGAAAAGTAAGACCCATTTTCAATTAAAAATTCTCGGGACTTATGGAATTTCAATTTTTTTATCTTTTTTAGGTTGCTGGCAGTGTCCTTGAAATCTGTGCGAAATTTCACGTCAAAATACTCATTAGTTGTTGAGTTACGTTTGGCTTTGTGAGACGCTAAATTCTGGCGATTTTTGAAATGTCTGAAGGAATTGAGCAAAGAACTTGCATTCAATTTTGTTTGCGGAAACATATAGAATGTTGCAGAAGGCATTCGGTGAGCATTCCTATATAAGAAAGAAATGTTTGCAAGTGGTATAAACAGTTCAAAGAAGGCAGAGAACGCGTTGAAGACGAAGAACGCTCTGGTCGACACTCCACCTCAACCGACGATGCTCACGTCCAAAAAAATAACGATTTGGTGCTTGCAAACCGTCGATGTACAATTAGAGACCTTGCTGATGACGTTGGAATTTCAAAAGGATCGGTCTATTTCATTTTGAGCCTCAAACGCGTCAGATCCACATATCGTTCCACAACCATCGTATTTACACCGTGCGACTTCTGGCTATTCCCAGAACTCAAAAGACCACTCCGGGGACACCGTTTTGAGTCGGCTGAAGAGATTCAACGTGAATCGGCGTGCGCTTTGAAGGCCATCCCTGCCGATGACTTTTTAGCATGCATTGAGGATTGGAAAAAAAGTTGCCATAACTACATTGTTTCCGGTACTTTGAAGGCGACGAAATAAATGTGGAAGAATAAATAAAGAGTTTTTGAAAAAAAAATAACTGGTCTTACTTTTTGGGCACAGTAGTAGGTTGTGATAAAATTTATGAACTCGAATTAGGAATTTTTGCCACAGGTACCTTGTTCGAGTCCCGGGGGTGCGGTGGATGTTTTCAGTAGTTCGGAATCTACTTAAAACCGCAGATATCGGTGTAATATGACTGTTAGGCGTAGCGCTGACAACCCTACCCAGTAAAAAGGTACACACCTCTTATCTCGAACTCTGTCAGTAGGCTTTGGCCCTCCATGGGGGCGGTTGCGCAGTGAGAAAGAAGAATTTATTGCAGGTTTATTACATTTGCACTCTGAATAACTAATTCTAATTCTTTGTTTTTCCCTTTTAGAGAAAGCTTCCTTTTTATTTGAATATTGCATAGAAATATATTTTAACTTCTAAATATAAGTAAATGTGATGTTCTTACTTTAAATATAAGCTTTTTTTAAGCAAACTTTTAAATATAAGTAAATGGAATGTTATTAATAATTCTAAAATTACTTTTTTACTTATTACGTTATTTATGAAATATTGAAATTACTTACATCTAGAGATAAAGGCATTAAAATTTTTTTTAGAAATTGGAGGTATTCTTGCAAACTTTTAAGTATAAACAAATGTGATGTTCTTAAAGTAGGAGTATTTTTGTTGCCATTTTAACCTTTTAACAGACACCATTGTAAATTTTTAATAAAATGTATAATTAAAAGTTAAAAGTGGTGGTATTGTTAATGAGATTGATAAATAGAAATTCTTCTAATACTAAATGGTTAAACAGTAATAAATATTTAATATTTGGGAATGTTATATGAAAAAATATAAAAGATATATGTATTGTTAAAAAAAAATTAACATTTATTTTAAAATGTAAAAAAAAAAATCATCTTTATCTTTCACGTATTGTCAGAATGCTACGTTGAATAAAAAAAAAAAAAATCAATTAACTATTACGAAAAGAGTTATTAATTAATTTTTATAAAAATATTAATTTTTTAAAAATTTTTAAATCTAAATGTAACAAAAAATTACTTAAGCTTTTTACTAATTAATTTCTCTTGTATTGGAGAATTTCTGAGGAAACAGAAAAGAAATTTGGGAGGTAAATAAAAAAAAATTTTCAGCATTTATAATGCTGTACTATTAATTTCATTTAGTATAATAGATTTTTTTTTATTCTTGTTTATCGTTTTTAAACATGGTTGATTTTTGCATTTACCAGAACATTTTTAAAATTTAATAAAAACAAAAAAGAAAATTTATTAAAATGTTTTATTCATTATATCCACCTTGAAATAATTCTGTTACAATTTTTTTTTCAATATTTTTCTAATTTATCGACAAAAAATTTTCCTTAGATTTCTTAATTTTTTTCAAAATTTAAAAATAAAACTAAAAAAAAAAAAAGATTTTCATATATCAATAATTGAATGTAAATTAACTTAAAAATTTAGTATTTAAATAATAAACTTAATAATAAAGGCAATTCTTAGATAAAAAATAGGTGACATATTTTTATTCTCTTAAAGTTAATTAGCAATCTTTTATACATAGCACAAATTTTGAATTTTTTGAAAGAAATTAAAAGCATTAGGACTTAATAACATTATTTTAGATAAATGGTTTTTTTTACCTCTATTTTCTAATCATTAAAACGGAAAAGCTAAAACTCTTTATCAATTTTTTTGCATCCACTTTTATTTACATCTAGAAATGCTTTACAGAATTTAGTTCACAATTTTCAAAGCTGTTAAATGAAAAAAATTATGAAATAAAAAGAGTTAATCAATTAATTTACTAATATGAATTTTATAGGCTTAATAACAAAAACTTTTTAACTACCCATTTTAATTTAAAATTTTTTTATTTTATTTCTATTTACTCTATTTTAATATTTTGGGCGATTTTTCTTGTAGCAATATGTAGTTTAATTATTCTGCGATAATTTAAAAACAAAATTATTTTGTTGTAAAAACTTTTTAATGGAATATGTGCTTTTTTTTCTGAAAATAAGGAATTTTGAATCCAGTTTATCCTGAATAATTTGGGAATGAATAATTATTCAATAACTATTATTTCATAAATTATGAATATTTATGGAAATTATGAATAATTACTGAGTAAATTTTAAATACATATTTATAATAAATATTATTTTTTTAAAAATTACTATTTAGAATTTAATAAAATAATTATTGTCTATATTGTATCAAAACTAAAAAGCATATTGTTAGCGAAATCAAGATCTCATTTTCCTTTTTTGTGTGCAAAGTTAATGATAATGTTTTCTTGAAAATTAAGGATAATTAGTTATTAATGATAAATGTTATCTAATAATAATTAGAGTGTTAAATTTTATACAAAAATTTTCCTTAAATTGGAAAATAGTGTTTCAAAATTGAAATCTGATCCTTGTTTTATTTCTATGTTCAAAATTAATTATGATGTTTTCTCCAAAGTTAAGGATATACACAGTACAGTCACATTAATGTGACCACCACCTACTTTCAACGTCAACGTGAAATAACCAACCACAAAAGGCAGGTGGCAGCACATTGCAGTGGAGTGTATATAAAGAATTCCACTTAATATCACTTAAATACCACTTAATACCACATTCCACACTCCACTTTTAATTTTTATTATAAAGTTTCATAATTAAAAAGTATATTCTTATCCAAATCTACACCTCAATTTTTAATAAAGCAAAACTACTCACAAAATGCCCCGGCAGAGTTTTACTAAAAAAATAAAGTTTAATTAGTTTTACTTTTTAAATTGTAACGTCTAACTTTAGCATAATCAACAGTAGAAGTTTCACTGTATAATCATAGTTGTAAATACTTCAAGTTCATTGCAAAGAGTGCAATCCTACGTGACAATTATTTATAGTATACTTTTTATAAGAATTTTGTCTAGTAGTTGTGAGAAAAGAAAGCCAGCTAACATGGCCGAACACCTCGCCAAGCGTGTCACCACGATACCAATTATTTGTGAAGATCTATATAGATATAACTGTCTTAAGATGGAACACATTTGGAGTGTTTAAATGTTTAATAATTTGTATAATTCCTTATTATTTAAATTGCTTAATTTATCTATTTAAAGGTTTTTCTTCGATATTTTTGCAGAGCAAACGTTTTTAAGCATAATTAATTAGATAAATTAATTTTTTATCATTTAACATTTATCATTTAATATTTTTCAATTCATTATTCAGTATTGATAATTGAAAAAAAAGATAAAAAATGTTAACCTTAATCTATAGTAAAGACAAACCTTATTTGAACTCCTCAAAATATTTTCCATCTTCTTATTTCTTAGTGCAATGCATTGCTTAGTGATTCTCCTGCAATAAATTACATCTGATCTTATATTATCTGTTTATTTTCTTTTTTCAGAATTTCATTACATTGAACATATTTTATTTTTAAATAATTTAAAAGCATTAATGAGTGAAATATAACATTATTAGGTAAAGGGTTTCCTAATAATGCTATATTCCATTTATTAATGTTGTATTCCAATCATTAAGGGAATATAGATATTTTTTTTTGTCTAGTTGAAAGATTGCATTGTGATGAAACGTATTATTGTTATAGTCTCTAGTTGAACAATGTTGATAGAATGCAGCTGGCAATACAGAGACAGTTAATCTTTATGCAATAAGCAAGGGCTGCACCGCTGTTACTCATTTAGCACTACCCAGGGAGCATGTGTAGCTTAAAGATATGCTGCTTACGCGAGTAATACTAGTCCCGACAACGCTCTATGATCCTATTTAGACCGGGACCTACGGTTTAAAGTGGGTTCCGAACCACTACAAACATGGCACCGCCGGGACTCGAATCCAAAAACCTGTGGTGCCGAGCGCCATAACACCAGCCACTCGATCATCAGGTCCTCCCCCAAAAAAAAAAAAAAAATATTGGACAATGCAATAACTGCAACCATTTTTACCTGTTTCAGTCTGTTTCCTGTACGAATGATAAGGGCGTTGTCGCTGTTGCCTCTGCTATCATCTATTTTAAATATAATTAGAAAACAAAACTTTGTATAGCAATGTTAACAACGTATTTATAATTAAGTACTCCTCACTATCATTCAATTAAATCATATTAAGCAATATCTATCGGTATTGATTTCTGTGCAAAAATAATCTCCTTTAAATTTCGCAAATATACTTTCTAAATATTTCATGTTTAATTATTTCTCTAGAAACATACATTTTATAAGCTATACCAATAGTAAAGAATGATGCCGGGTTTGTCTACTTTTGAAGTTCAGCTTTTGCCTTGTCCATGGACTTATTAGTAATCCCTGATCAAATGTTTGGATTGAAAACTAATCGATTATGGAAACCTTAACATCACAATTTATTAAGTGGAACGTAAACACCAGTCTATCACCTTGAATTTCTTATTAAGCCTAAAGGTAAATGTGTGAAATTAATATATTATCCCAATAATTTCCATAACAACTTCACATGGGACTCGCTAGTAAATATTACGGAAAAGATTTATCATTTTAACTGTCAAATTATCTTACGCACGTTGATTAAGTAAAACCCATCACTTCCATGAATAATTCATCACGTATTGAATGATTTTCATCAATAATTCATTTAATTTGAAGCATACCAGTAGACTGTCAAATGTTAAACATTATCCTCATCTTAAGTGGGATTCAATGAAGTGAGTCCCATTTTGAAATTTTAAAACATGCGTTTGGATTCAAACCAATGTTCTACTGGATTCGAAACAGGAAGTTAATTTTAAATGATATTGTTTTGAATGATTTTTTTTTTTTCATTTGTATATTAGTATCAACCCTTCATTGCTTAGTTGGTCCCAGAAAACCCAAATCAGAAGTTACCTGAAGTTCTAGCAAATCTGTAACTGAATGGCATTCCCCCTGGCCCATAAATTCTAGATCATCATGTACTAGATGCACCACGTATCATGTACTGGGTACAAATGTATTATGCACCATGTATTAAGTACCAATATACTATGTACAAATGTACCCTGTACCATGAACCATGTATTAAGAAATGTGTTATACATTGTTATTATATATGTGCTAATACATATAGTTACTATATTATTACACAGTTATTATATGTGTGTTAATACATATAGTTACTATATTATGACATAATTATTATATATGTGTCAATACATGGTACATGCACCATGTACACCATATGCCATGCACAATGTACCATGTACTAAATACAAATTTACCCTGCATAATGTACCATGAACCATGTACAAATTCCACATCACCATGCAAGTTTACTTTTCAGCATCCAAATGCCAAAACGTGTTAAGCGAGAGAGAATGTGTTTTGAAAAGCTGCACTGAAACAGGTTATGACACTTGCATCAACTATCTTTATTTTGTCAAATTAAAATAATTTCATTGAAGTCTTAACTAAAAAATATAAATCTGTAACAAAAGTTCTGTCCGTTTTTCTGATTGTATAGGAATAAATTTAATTAATCATCAACATAGCGGCCATTCATATCAATGGCTTATTACTTTCAGCCTTTCGATGCCGGTTTTCTTAAGATAAACTTGGTTTGTGCCTTAAAAGAGAACCTAGCTTCGTTTCGATCTCTTCTCGAAGTCAGTATAGTTCAGCAAAATATTTCTGTGACCTTCTGAAATATAGCAATGTGTTGGACCAAAGTCGAAAGTATAGGATGAGCGAAGAATTATTGACCAACCAAATTCCTATAGGAAATCTTTAGACATTCTGCAGTGTAGGATTCAGCGTTGTTATGTTATAGGATCACTCCGTTTCTTTCTTTTCAAGGCTTATTATAAACCATCATAACACAGATTTTTCTTCTAGTTATCTACTAAATAAATTGATTCTCTACTTAAGAAACACAGAGGTGTAAATAAAAGTTTTCTATTTAGTACACTTTTGTTAATTTGTGGATATCGTAAGAAGAAAGAAACCGCATTAAATTGCAATTGATAAATTCGATTTTTAAGAAGTTATTGTTTTATTTTCGTATTTTGTAATAATAATAAGGAATCATTTTAATTAATATTTGTGTCCCAACAAAATTGTAGTATTAATTTATCATACTCGATGATACAAATGATACTAGTCAAATATTATTGTTTAAAAGCAGTAGCCAAGAATCTACATAATTTCAGCTGGGATTTCGATATATATTTTTATCAATCTTTTTTATCAATCGATATATTTTTTAATAATTTTTTTAACAATCGATATATTTTTTAAGGCTTTCTTTTTAATAATCGATATATTTTTTCGATATGTTTTTTAACAATCGATATATATTTTTTGATATACTTTTTAACAATCGATATATTTTTTCGATATACTTTATTTATTGTTTTTTAATACTATTGACCGATATATTTGCATTTTACTGCAAGCTTCATAAGGTTTTCAACGTTGAATAGAAATAAACTTTAAAATATTGGGCATCTTTCTTATTTGTTTGAGAAAGTTTCAATTATTATTATTTTAATAGCATAGTACTATAACATGAAACACGTTCATTTAATATTGCTGCCTTACTTTTTAATCAACATTACTTACTTTTAAATATTTATTTACCATTACAATATTTACCTTTTAAACTAAATATATTCAATAAATACGTTTCTTATCAATACCAAAACATTGCTTCTAAAATTAATTCTCTTTTTCTTTATAAAACCTTAAGATTGAATAAATAGTTTGATTTTATTAAACTAGTATATTTATCATATTTTAAATTTGTGTTAATAAAATTTAAGTTTGATTAAAATTAAAATAGTCGAAGCAGAAACTCTTATTTTATACCGAAGAATAATTTAATTATAGGGAATTAAAAATGCATTTTTCGCAAAATGGCCACTTTAAAGATCCTTTCACGTAAACATTTCATTATTAATCAAGAGGTTTAAAAGTAGGAACCAGAAAATTCCTAGATTATAATCTAAAGTTCAACAAGGCGTTTTGAAGAATAGGGTGTCAGTTTATTCTAAACGCATTAGCACGGAATACAAAAGGGCAGTTATTTTTAAATTAGTTCTCCTGAAATATCTGAAACTTCAAGGCTATAATATGAAATTAAATTTTTAGGATATAGCAGTTTTATAAAATTTAAGATAAACCTCATAAATATTAAGATTTATTCTTTGTTAGTGATTTTATTATTTTAATTTAAGCACACTTACATTTTATTAAGAGATTAAAATTTTGACTTTAATTTAATCAAATTTCTCATTCATTATTCATATTACATAAAAATAGAAAAGTGATTTTACAAACGCTATTTTTGTATTAAATTAGAATGAACAGCATAATTATTACTCTTTTCAATATTTATTTTTGAGAACCTCTAGTTTTAATTTTGCAAATAACATCACAAACATTAACCACGATAAATTTCCTGAAGTGTAAAAAAAATATTAAAAATTTTTTATTTGATTCATAATAAAAATATTTGGTTAACCAGAAATACTCAATAAACATTAAATACGCAAAAAAAAAAAAAAAAAAAAAGTTACGATATATGAACTAAATGATTGTTGGAAATTAAAAAAAAATCTGTTTAAGTTTTTTTTTTTTTTAGATAAGATTTTTATAGATTTTTATAGTTTCTTATTTTTTGAAAGTTGAAATCTCGAACTTTCAAAAATCGTAACCTATTCCTTGCTTAATAATTGATTATAATTCTTACCAATGCAACATGTTCGTTTTGAGCAATTTTTGTCATAACTTTTTTAAGACAGAGGATTTTCTTGTTCCATATTTTTTTTAATAATTTGAGAACTGACGGATTTGGAATTCGAAATTCTTTTTCATAGTGATGCACATATTATAGTAATGTACATACCGTAATCTCTCGGCCTATTTTAGACCTATAATGGCTTCAAAAAGTGGGCCAATAAACTGCTCATGAGTTTAATTTAATTTTTTACATTATATATAATTACATAACATTATATTATTTAAATTATATATAATAACATTATATATAAATACAGAACTCTATTTTAAAAAAAATGAAAATTAAACATAATTTGATTCGCAAAGGCAGTTCATTCCAAGGACGGAGATTTTCAGAGTTCTCGAGTCTACAACGAATCTAATGCACTGGCCTACAGCAGACCTTAATTATCACACGGCGTGATTCACGAAACCACAAGGACTCACTTTGAAAACAGGCGGAAACTCCGGCTTATTCAGTCACTTCAGAGAAAAAAAACAACACTTCTGGTGGACTCGTCACAGAACTCTCTCTCTTCTTCTCCCAAAACCGATGTTTAAGAAAATCCGCTAAGAATGGGAATCAGCTCTCTCTCTTGGCATTGGAATAGACACTTTCTCAGCCCATGGTCTATCACCCATCACGAGGCAACAATTCAAAGTGTAGTTCATACCCATCTGTAATTGTTTCGACCCGTGAAGGTCGCACAAAAAATCGCTAATTTCATGAGGTTTCATTATACATGATACCGAATATCTACTATCAGATTTGTGTGACAGGTTGGTCTCACTAGTATAAAACCTAATATCATGTAATATAAATATCCATTTTATTCATATCTGCTTATTTGCTGTCAAATTTAAGTGATAAATTGTTATTATGTACTTGTTAAAGAATTTACAATCTATTCTCGTTGGAACGAAATGCTACAACACTTCCCGTGGTAAAAATATATACTACTATATTAATATACATATATATATATATATAATATATACTACTATATTAATATTGCGATATTCGCAAAGTACAGTTGTTAAAATAATATTATTCTAAAACTACTATTTTGATCGTTATTAACATTTTTTCAAAAGAAAACAACAATAATAATATTATTAATACTGAAATATTTTATTTTATAGTATGGCTATAAAAATGTTAATTTATATATTTTGTGGAACTCATTGCTGAGTATTTTCATACTAAAAATATTCACCAAACAAATTTTAATTTTAAAATAAAAACAAACTCTTGTGTGCGCGTAAAGTTTTCAATGCAGAGACTTCAACATACCTAAAAGCACTCTTATATCACTTATTAGAATTCTAACCAATTGATAATGTTGGATCATTTGAGAAAACTCAATACATTCTATTCTTCACACATATTTTTTATTTCCATCTTTTTCCCATTCTTCCGCCGCTAACAAGATTAGTCTCGAAGTTAATTATGCTTCGAAAAAGGCTTTCATCGAAAAGCACCAGCGTGATCCATTAACTTGGTAATCATAGTCTAATGGAAGAGGGGGGAATTGCGCACGAACCTACAAGTAGAGAACGGGAACACTGTGCTTTTATTTTTCGTCGAACTGAATTTAATTTCTGATTCATTTTCACTTTGGATGGCAGATTCTTTGTGTAAGTCGAGAATTTTCTTCAAAAACCGAGATTTCAATTTGAACTGAATAAGATTTTAAAATAGAAGTAAGTAAATTAACTAAGCAGGACTGTATTAAATCCTGTTGAGTTTGCCACATTAAAATTACACTTGTATTAAGTCAGATCTTAAAATGAAATCTTTTGAAGTTTATTCTCGACTTATTTAGCTATCATTTCGAATACTTATATTTAACAAAATTCGCATGTGTATTGAAATTTTACTTTCAACCATTTCATCCCATTGGCAGTGTGATGATTTCAAATATGACTATTTTCTTTGTGGATGAAATTAGTTTTATCATAGAAGAAGCTTCTTAACATGGCTTTCTTAAAAAATCACTCTTCTTAGATTTGCATCTTCTGTAAATTTATATTGGCATATGACCATGGCAAATAATATACATAAAAACTTTAAAAAATTCAACATACGCTGCTTACTTTTTCATTTTAATAAAATATTATTGAGTATATCTGTCAAAACTGGATACTGTTGCTGTCGTATCCCCTGAAGAGTAGGGAAAAAAAACTACAATTGCTACAACTCTTCCCGTGGGAAAAATTCTACACTATTAATATTACAATATTTGTAAATTACAGTTGTTAAAATAATATTTTTCTAAAATTTGTATTCTTATAATATTATTAATATTAAAATATTTCATTTTATAGTATGGCCTAAAAATATTAATTTATATGTTTATTATTTTGTGGAATTCATTGCTGAGTCATTTCATACTAAAAATATTCACCAAACAAACTCTTGTGTACACGTAAAGTTTTAAACCTAAAGACTTCAACATCCTTAAAAGCACACTTATCACTTATTAGAATTCTAACCAGTTGATAATGTTGGATCATTTGAGGCAACTAAGTACATTCTATTCTTCGCACATAATTTTTATTCCCATCTTTTTCCCATTCTTCCGCCGCTAACAAGATTAGCTTCGAAGTTAATTATGCCCCGAAAAAGGCCTTCATCGAAAAGCACCGCGTCATCCATTAACTTGGTAATCATAGTCTAATGGAAGAGGGGGGAATTGCGCACGAACCCAAGTAGAGAGCGCGAATACTGGAACGGGCACAATGAGCTTTTCTTTTTCGTCGAATTGGATTTAATTTCTGATCCATTTTCACTTTGGATGGAAGATTCTTTGTTTAAGTCCAGAATCTTTTTCAAAAACAGAGTTTTCAATTTGAGGTGAATAAGATTTTAAAAGCAGAAGTAATGCTTATTCCAACGAATTGTAAAAGACCGTAATGTGTTAATTCCTGTTGATCTAACCACATTAAAATTACACGTGTATTAAGTTAGATTTAAAAGGAAATCTTTTGAAACTTAATCTTAACATATTTAGATTTCATTTCGAATACTTAAATTTATCGAAATTTGCATGTGTACTAAAATTTTACTTTCAGCCATTTCATGGTATTGGCTGTTTGATGTTTTCAAATGTAATGATCTTTCTATGTGTATAAAATTAGTTTATCATAGAATACGTTTTTTGACATAGAAAAATGATTTTCTTTAACGAAGTTAAGATTTGCACTTTCTGTAAATTTATATTTGCATGTGACCATTGCAAATAATATTTATTAAAAAAAAGCTTCAAAAATGCAAACTGCAATATTTACTTCCTCATTTTAATTAAATATTATTGAGTATATCTGTTAGTTAGATTACTGAGTATATCTGGATATAAGTGTAGTTGTCGTCTCCCCTGAAGAGTACATTTATATTGAATAATATTTGCATGTGTACTGAATTTTTACTTGCGACCGTTTCTTCTTCTTATTGCTTGTTTGATATTTTCGTTGTTTTTCCTCAAATGCCATGATCTTTCTATGCTGATGAAATTCATTTTATCATAGAAAAAGTTTCTTTGCATGACTTTGTTAAAAAAAACAAAGCACTCTTCTTAGATTTGCACGTTCTGTAAATTTATTTTTGCATATGACCATGGCAAATAATAGTTATAAAAAAAAACTTCAAAAAATCGACATACAAAGCTTACTTTTTCATTTTAATGAAACATTATTGATTATATCTGTCAGAACTGGATTTAAGTACTGTTGTCGTATCCCCTGAAGAGTAAAAAAAAACAACTTCTGCAACTCTAATTAATATTGCCATATTTGCAAATTACAGTTGTTAAAATAATATTATTCTAAAACTATTATTTTTATCATTATTGTCATTTTTTAAAAAAATTAAAAATAATATTATTAACATTAAAATGTTTCATTTTATAGTACGGCTATAAATATATTAATTTATATTTTTCATATTTTGCGGAAGTCATTACTGAGTGTTTTCATACTAAAAATATTCTCTTAACAAATTTTAAAATAAAAACAAACTCTTGTGTACGCTTAAAGTTTTCGATGTAAAGACTTCAACATCCCTAAAAGCACACTTATCACTTATTAGAATTCTAACCAGTTGATAATGTTGGATCATTTGAAGTCCACAAAATACATTCTATTCTTCGCACGTGATTTTTATTCCCATCTTTTCCCCATTCTTCCGCGGCTAACAAGATTAGTTTCGAAGTTAATTATGCCTCGAAAAAGGCCTTCATCGAAAAGTACCAGCACCGCGCGATCCATTAACTTGGTAATTATAGTCTAATGGAAGGGGGGGCAATTGCGCACGAACCTACAAGTAGAGAGCGCGAATTCTGGAACAGGAACACTGTGCTTTTCTTTTTCGTCGAATTTGATTTAATTTCTGATCCAGTTTCACTTTGGATTTGAGATTCTTTGTTTAAGTCTAGAATCTTCTTCGAAATTTTTTTTCTTCTTTCTAATGCAGCTGGCAAACACAGACAGCTTGGTCTTTGGATGACTTAAGGCAAGTGCGGCGCAGACGTACTCACTTTGTATTACCCAGGGGGCGCGTGTAACTTGAAGATAAGCCACGGACGCTGACTAACAATTCCCCTGCAACGCTCTACGATCCTATTAGACCGGGACCTACTTTTTAAAGTGGATTCCGAGCCACTACAAACAACCATGGCACCGCCGGGACTCGAACCCGAAACCTGTGGTACCGAGCGCCAGAGCGCTAGCCACTCCGCCATTCTGGCCCTCTCTTCTTCGAAAACCGAGGTTTCAATTTGAACTGAATGAGATTTTAAAAGTAGAAGTAACGCTGATTCCCACGAATTGTAAAGTACCGTAATGTATTAAGTGCTGTTGATCTCGTCACATTAGAATTACGCATGTATTAAGTTAGATCTTAAAATGAAATCTTTTGAAATTTGTTCTTAATATAGTTAGCTTTCCTTTAGAATACTTAGTTTTAACAAAATTTCCATGTGTACTGAATTTTTATTGTCAACCATTTCATAATATTGGCTGTTTGATGTTTACAACTGTGACTTCCTTCTTTGTTGATGAAATTAGTTATTATCTTCTTAGATTTTCACCTTCTTTAAATTTATATTTGCATATGATCATTAAAATAATATATTAAAACGAGCTTTAAAAATCTAATACTTTCTCATTTTAATAAAATATTATTGTGTTTACCAGTCAGAACTGATTATAAGTGTTGTTGTCGTATCCCTTGAAGAGTACACTTATACTGAACAAAATTTGCATGTGTACTGAATTTTTACTTGCAATTGTTTCTTCTTATTGGTTGTTTGGTGTTTTCGTTCTTTTTCCTCAGGTGTCATTATCTTTCTTCGCGGATGAAATTAAATTTTATCATAGAATAAATTTCTTGACATGGTTTTGTTAAAGTAAATAATTTTTCTTAGATTTACACCTTATGTAAATTTATATTTGCATATGATCATGGAAAATAATATATAAAAAAAGCTTCAAAAATTCAAGTTGCAATATTTACTTTCTCATTTTAATAAAATATTATTGAGTATCCCTGTTAGAACTGGATATAAATCTTATTGTTGATGTTGTTGTATCCCCTGAAGAGTACCAGAAAATCAAATATCGTGGTGCTGCTGAATAATATTGGCTGTGTTTATTTCTAGCTCGGAGTATAAATCTTCTTCTGATGATGGTCCAGGCAATGCTTGGCGGCTGCAGCAACTGGGCTACCAAGTCAGCTCGACATCAGGGCAGTTGCCCCATTCTTGGAATTTTTTAAAGCCATCAGCAGAAACTTTCATATTTTTGCCGGGCTTCCTCCTTCATCTCGTGAGAGTAGCGGCTGTTTTTCTGACAGCCTTCAGTTCTGCAATTTGGTATTTAGTTTTGATCTCAGAAGGAATTAAAAATTCAGATGATGCCATGGCATTTGCATCTGCAAGGGAAGTAAGAATGGCAGTCTGATCCAGATTTTTTGCAGTCTTCGCCAAAGAATCTGTAATTTCACTCAATTCGAAATCCCCTTGAGCAGGGTTCCATTACAGGATACACACTGAATTTGTCGTAAAAGAGATATAATGTTCCAAATCATACTAGAAAAACTTTTATTGAGAACCAGTAAAGCCGACTTTAAGTGAGTGAAGATGGTAGTTCTATTCATTTATTGTGATGGAGGTAGACCGAGATAGGCCTCAAGTGCCTTTCGAAAGGCCAACAGTCCTTCTGTGAAGTTTGATGCAATTTTTCAATTCTTAGCCTTTCGAGAAGCAGCAAAACAGCTCTGCCACCTTTATTGCAAAAGGTTGAGTCGGATGATCTATCAGTATAGGCGGGGATGTTATTGTGTGATGAAAGGACATTTATTATTTTGATCCCAATTGCAGTCTGTCCTAACCCTCCTCCTCATGAGGAATCAAGGTGTATAAGTGTTTAAATATAATAAAAAATGTAGCGAAGTAAATTATTATGAACTATTAATGATATTTTGCTGAAACTCTTTTTTTTTTCAAGTTTACTTTGAACAAAAAAAAAAGCATTTTGTTATTATATATATTCAGCATTTTATCCTAGCCGATTTTGAAGTAGTTTAATAAAATATATATGATTTTATTAAACTACTTCAAAATGTGTACTTTCAAGAATCAATGAACATTTCAAGTGCAATTCAAATGTACATTTCAAAAATCATTCCAACATACTGGCTGCTTGATTTTTACAATTGTTTCTCCTCAAGTATTATTGTGGAAGGTTTCATCAAAAGAAGTCGCCCAGACAGTTAATATCTTTCTACTTTCAAGGAATATCGAAATGAGAATGGAAATTCTAAATTTAATACGATGTTAAACAAACTTCTTCTTAAATCCTAATAAGAGTATCTAATGAAATAAATAGTTTTTTTTGTAGCCGGAAATAGTGTCCTTCTTCCTCGAAATGACTTATACAATTAAATTTATATTAACAATAAAAAGAAATTTAGATTTATTGGAAAGGATATTAAAGAGAAAGAGTACATGGAAATATTAAAATATACAAGAATTAAGAAATACCATATTGTATTATGTTTACCATATTTATTACCATATTGTATTATGTTTACCATATATATTACCATATTGTATTGTACCATATCGTTTACCATATTTATCACCATATTGTATTGTACCGTATTGTTTACCATATTTATTACCATATTGTATACCAGATTTATTACCATATTGAATATAAAAAACCCTTTCCAAGAAAATTGATAAAATTTGTTTATAATTTTTTTAAATAATATTAACAGACATTGAAGTAATTTAGATAGTTGTTTTGGGGATTTTACGTTCTTGCAAAATATATTTTCTTCAATAAAAACGTTAGTACTTTTACTTCTCTTAACATAACTATTCCTCGTATTCGTTTACAAGTGTTTCTAAGAATTTCCTAGAAAGAAAGAAGATTCTTTCTTAGAATTTCTTAGCATTGCTCGTGTATAAATACCTATAGGGTTTCAAATACATTTTATTATATGGCTTCAATATGTCTTGAATGATTGAGTTCGAGTAATTGATTTATGTATATCGTATAATAGTATAGTATCATTTTTTATTATTAATTTTTTATTTATTATATTATATTAAATGACACATTTTTAAACCTCCCCCTTTCAAAATTTTGTTTATCATAAATATAATCTTTTGCTTATCATTTATTTAATTAAATTCATTAATAACAAAATATAAATATAAATATTCAAATTAATTTTAGAAGAAATATATTCATTCTATTAACATTAATCACATAATATCACCATAAACAAAAAAAAATTAAATCTTGAAAGCACACACGATTTTAAATGTAAAGAAAGTAAATTCCAAAAATTTTAAAAGAAACAAATTAAAAATTGTGTAATTTATCGAATGAAATTTAAATACAGCATTTTTTTTTCTGAAAACCCATATTTATAAATAAGTTCTTTCTTTAGAACAAAATTACTTATTCTGTCAAAAACATAAAAAAATTATCATTTCATTAAAATTTTTTTTCAATTACATATCAAATAAAATTAATTTAATTATAAAAATCATGCATGCACAATTCTTAACTACTTGCTATTAAAACAAAGCAGATTTACTTATAAATAACAGCAATATTTTCATGAATAAAATAGATGTTTTACTCAACTTGATGGGCAGTTAGAAAAACAAGTTTATATTACAGGCAAAAATCTGAATTCAGATGAAAATTCAGAATTGTACAATGTATTTAAATGAACTGCATTTAAGTACATTGCTTTCCAAAAAGTTAAATAATTAAAACAATTATTTGCCATTTTTATACTGTGAAATTATGAAAGTTGAAAAATATTACTAGAAAATAAAGGAAATAATTGTATTTGATGCACTACTGTGCTCAAAAAGTAAGATCAATTATTTTTTTTCAAAAACTCTTTATTTATTCTAGCAAATTTATTTCATCGCCTTCAAAGTAATCCCCTCCGGACACAATGCACTTATGCCAACGTTTTTTTCAATTCTCAATGCATGCTAAAAAGTCATCAGCAGGGATGGCCTTCAAAGCGCGCGGCTATTCAGGTTGAATCTCTTCAATCGACTCAGAACGGTGTCCCCGGAGTGGTCTTTTGAGTTTAGGAAATAGCCAGAAGTCGCACGGTGTGAATACGGTAGTTGTGGAACGATATGGGTTTCATTTTTGTCGAAAAAGTCACGAAGAACCAATGCAGTGTGAGCTGGTTCATTCAGTGACAGATCCTTTTGAAATGCCAACATCAGCAGCAAGGTCTCTAATTTTATATCGACGGTTTGCAAGTACCAAATCTTTCATTTTTTGGATGTGAGCTTCGTCGACCAGAGGTCTCGTCATCTTCAACGCGTTATCTGCCTTCTTTGAACTGTTTATAATACTTGTAAACACTTCTTTCCGATATAGGAATGCTCACCGAAGGACTTCTATACGTTTCCACAAACAAAATGTAATGCAGGAAGTTCTTTGCTCAATTCATTCAGACATTTCAAAAATCGCCGGAATCCTTTTTAGCGTCTCACAAAATCAAACGTAACTCACTAATCACAAAGATTCAAGAACAGTGCTAGCAACCTAAAAAAAAAAAAAAATTGAAATTACATAAGCCCCGGGAATTTTAAATTGAAAATTGGTCTTACTTTTTGGACAGAGTAGTATTTCAAAACCCAAACAAATTGAAGTCTAACTAATGTATTTCCAGATTTATTTTACGACTTTGAACTCTTTTTAACTTTTTTATTGATCTTTCTAGTTCTGAAAATCTAGCAAGGTAGTTAAAACAATTAGCAATAATTGCGAATGAATTTGGTGTAACTACATTTGCTTGATGTAAAAAAAAATCAATACAGATTTCTAAGAAGTTACTTACGAAACTTAACGAAGCCTTCCCAGAAAATACTAAGAACTTCATTAAAAAGCTATTTTAAGAAGCTTAAATTGACTCAAAAACTCTCTATAAATAATAATTGGGAAATTTGGAGAATAAGATGGGAATTAGTGGTTAGTTAAAAAAAACATGAAATCTTAATTAGCAGAAAGGAAGTAAACAGTTTAAAAATGAATAAACATAAAAAAAATCATAAGGACATGATAAACATCATTAACTTTATTTACAGAAAATAAAAGAACTGATTGCTTAAAGAACTCATTTACTAAAGATTTTGAAAAGAGACCGTATCTATAGAAGGGAAATAATGATATTTGTATATTAAATGTTAAAACAGCACAATAATTAAAATCTAATTTTGTAATTAGCAACTTTGATTTAATAGTATTTTTAATTTTTGTAATTTTGATGCAAGGTATAGTAAAAAAAAAAATATTAGTATATTAAAGATTAAAAGATTATTCCCTTACTTTCTCTAAGAATTGCAAGGAAATAAATTTATTAATTAAAATACTATTATATATTTATATTGCAAAAATCAACTAAAATTTTCTTTAAACAATTATTTATAACAGATATTGTAATGTATTGTAACATTTTTTCTCACGGGAAGAGTTTCTGGCATTTCAATCCCAGGAGATAATAACAGTAACATAATAAGTACTTAATAACAACCCATCACTAAAATTTGGCAGCACACAAGCAGTGTTGAGTAGTTAAATTACATGTAATTAGTGTTTTGCACTCATGAGAACAACCTGTCACTCAAATCTGACAGCAGATATTCAATGTCATGGATAATGAGACCTCATGAAATTAGTGAATGTCTGTATGACTGTCACAGGTCGAAACAGTTACAGATGGAACATGGACTACACCATGAGTTGTTCCATCGTTCGATCAACAAGATCGAACATGGGCTGAGAAATGTCTACTCCAATGAATATTGAGGGAAACTGACCTCCCTCTTGACAGATTTCCTTAAAGAAGGTTTCTGGTGAAGAAAGGAGAGAGTTCTGCGAGGAATCGACCAGAATTGTAGTTCTTCTGAAGTGACTGAATAAGCTGGAGTTACCGCCTGTTTTTCATTGTGAACCCTTGTGGTTTCGTGTATCACGCCATTTGTTAATTATGGTCTTCAGCAGACCAGGCAATTAGATTCGATGTAGATTCGAGAACTTTAAAAATTTCCGACCTTGGAGTGAACTGTACTTGTGATTTAATCGTGCACTTGTGATCTAATTTTACTTTTAATTTTTCGTATCTTTCTATAACAACTCAGTGTTAATTATATATAACAGGTGGGATGAAAAGTTCGTAGGATGAGATATAGATGGCGCTACTAGTATTAAATCTATAGGATTTGTAGTTAGCGATAACCTTCAAAAGACACGTGCATAAATTTGACAGCTGTTGCACTATTAGTATGGGAGTTATAGCCTTTTTAGTGAAGTTATAGCATTTTTAGTGTTCATCACGTGTAGTCCACTCGGCTGACTGTCTATTGGACACTGTGAAATGATGGAGCCATGTTTCATCCATTGTCACATATCGACTCAAAAATTCGGGTTTATTACGATTGAACAGCTCCAAACACTGCTTAGAATCATCTATTCGTTGTTGTTTTTAGCCGATTGTGAGCTCGCGCGGTACCCACTTTGAACAGAGCTTTCGCATACCCAAATATTCATTCACGATATGCCCAACACGTTTCTTTGATATCTTTAGGGTCTCAGCTATCTCAATCAACTTCACTTTACGGTTATCAGAAATTATTTTGTGTACTTTTTTGATGTTTTCGTCGGTAACAGCCATTTTGGGGCGTCCACTGCGTGTATCGTTCTCGGTGCTCATTTCGCCTCGTTTACATTTAGCAAACCACTTCTCTACGGTTGATTTTCCTGGTGCAAAGCCCGAATAATGTTTATCAAGCCAAGCCTTGGCTTCAATAGTATTTTTTTCTCCAAAAAGCAATGCTTTATTAACACACAAAATTCCTTTTTATCCATTTTTTCAAACGAACTAAAGTTGCTTCACTAAAAATGCTATAACTCACATACTAATAATGCAACAGCTGGCAAGTTTATACATTTATATATATATATATATATATATATATATATAGTGCTTGTAAATAAAAATTATAATGTCTCCATGAACCTGAAAGTGTGCTTCTTTAAGCTTTTATAGGACTAATATAGGCAGAGACGTTACCGTATATATAGTAAAAAAAAGTTAACATTAAATTTAATTAATTTTAATATAAAAATTAAAAAAAAACCCGACATCAAATTAAATTAATTAAAAATTATCAGCAATTTCAAATCAAATAATCAAATAAAAAAAAGTAATTACCATATATATTTTTTTTATTTGAAAGATGAATAAATGTACTAGATAGATTTATACTTTACATTTATATTTATCATTATTTCGAATGCATTTGTTACTTCTTTCTATTCGACTTAAATTTCGAAGTACTTTATATTTTATTTGAAGAAAAAAATTATTCTTAAAGTGAAAGCTAAAGAAACCGAACGTATTTTTCTACGCCTACACATCTACTGCTACTAACAGCATTTTTATATATTTATTTTTAACTCTAATGTTAAAGTAAAGTGAAAAAAAAATCAGTTTTCCATTAAATATGTTTCAACTTTCTCTACTTGAAGCTAAAAAGTGATATTTTTTTTTAGAGTATTCTTCGCATTTTTGATATTTACATGCATTATTTCTAAAAGTAAAAAAATAAATAGTCAAGTTCTTTGACTTATTGAATTAAAAACATAAAAAAAAAAATAAAAAAAAAAGAATTTCTCCTCAAGTTAATTCTTACAGGAAAAATATGCTACCATAAGCTAAATAAAAAAGATGTACTTAAATCTTCATAACTGCAAAAATTTTCAAGGCATTGAATTTCTAAAAATGCTTTTTTTAAAAATATTATCACGAAAATATATTTTTTATCATCAAATACCTTAAGATGAAAGTAAACAATTTTCATTTAAGAAATTCTTTGTGAAAGATATTTTTATTAATTGAAATAAAATTTTTTAATTAATTCTTTTCAATGTCGTTGGAGAAGATAATTAGATTCAAATTTCATAAATGACGAACATTTATCGCTTAAAAACTGTGGAAGCTTTTAATTAAGCTTTGGTATCAATCTGCAAAAAATCATTTTTAAAAACCAAATACATCATTATTTCATTTCTTCCCGGCGTATATATATATATATATACGCCGGGTAGTATATATATATATATATATATATATATAATGAGTTCAAGTTTGAGCGGAAGATATTTGAATAAAGAGGAAAAGGTTCCACAGTGTATTTGGCGCTATAAGAGGCATAAAGAAAGTGAATTCGTCTGCAGAAATATTTTGAATCGAAATGATAACGTATTTGGCATGAGTTGTCCCATTAAACCAACTATAGTGTTTAATGTGCTTAATTGTTTCGGCCTTTTGACGGAAAAAGTGACGTACAAGTCATTCAGCAGTTGTAACACTGTTAGTGGAAAGCCCATCCACCACGGCAAAGTTATGACAAATTAGAAAGGAAAAATCAGTGAAATTTTTTTTTGTGTGATGCCATTCCGCTTCTCCCTTCTTCAAGTATCTTCAGTTCAAATTTGAACTCATTGTGACGAGTGGTTCTGTTTTTTTACAGCATTTCGAAAATGGGACTTATAATTATATTATAATTATAATCACCCAGTATATATATACATACATATATATCAGTTTAACTTTCTGAGGTTATAGCAAAATCAATTGTATGAAATTGAAATAAAAACTATCTTATATGATAAATGTTATCTATCTTTATACCTTATTTATCTATTATAGATTGTAATGATATTAAAGTTTAATAATAAATTAACTTTTTTAATTAAAATCAGATGTATGAAATTTCAATGAAATTTATTGCTATTTATTTTATTTATCTTACTTATATATTAATCATTGTAATGAATTTAAAGTTACATAATAAATGAACTTAATTAAATAAAAATATCATTATTGAGTTATGAAATAGAATTATTTCTGTAAGCGAATGCAGTGTTTCGAATTCCTCAGGTCGAAAATTAAATTAAATTTAAATTTTTAATGAATTTATAAAGCGTCTTATATGACTTTATAAACGCATCGAATTTTGAAATAACGTAAGATTGCATTTTTTTAAATCGTAAAAGGAAATGTTGGCATTAAATATTAAATATCTTATTTCGTTGCAGAAATTACATAAGAAAATAATAAAATTTGAAATTAATATTTGAATTTGTAATGAATTCATATTTAATTTACCATTTCAAAGCAAGATATATTTTTAAAGAAATAGTAAAAATCTTATTTATTTAACTTTATGGAAGTTAAATTAAAAATTAAAATAAAAAATGCGTAAATATGTGTATATATGTGAAGCATGAATTTCGAAAAAAAAAAACAACAAATCACTGAATTGCTTTCAAACCGTTAGACGCAAGAGAGAATTGTTTTTAAAAAATACTTCTAAGTAATGGCTTACATCATAACATAACCGAAATGATTTATTTAAATAAATTTGTATTGGTAAAAATTCTTGTTACTATTTACCGAGATGAGACTTTTACGAAATCTATCCATTGTCCCATATGTCATTTTGGCAACAAAATGGCATTGCAAAATAATGTTTATTATATGGCATTGCAAAATAATGTTTATTATATGGCATTGCAAAATAATGTTCATTATATGACATTGCAAAATAACGTTTATTATATGGCATTGCAAAATAATGTTTATTATATGGCATTGCAAAATAACATTTATTATATGGCATTGCAAAAAAACATTTATTATATAACAATGCCAAATAACATTTACTATTTTGCAATGCCATATAATAACGTTTATTATATGGCATTGCAAAATGACATTTATTATATGGCTTTGCAAAATAAAATTTATTATATAGAAATGCCAAATAACATTTATTATATGGCATTGCAAAATAGCATTTATTATATGGCATTGGAAAATAACATTTATTATATGGCATTGCAAAATAACATTTATTATATGGGGCCTGAATGACCAAATGTCTGGCGCTCTGGCGCCCTGTACCATAAGTTTTGGGTTCGAGTTCCGGCAACGCCATGGATGTTTTTTGTGGTCCGAAATCCACTTTAAACCGTCGGTCTTTGTCTAATATGATCGTAGAACGTTGTCTTGAGGTTTAGTCAGTTTTCAGCCCCTGTGGTTCCTCGCTAAAGGGAAGCTTCATATTACTCTTAGCCACGGACCTGTTGCAGGCTTTCCTACACCAAGGAGATTAGTAACAACAACACATTTATATTATGAAACATTTTTTATCACTTTGTTGTTGTTTTCTTTAGCATTTTACAAAATTTTTATTCAGGTTGTTATAAAAAAATTGTCTAAAAGTTCTGTTAAAAATCATCTAAAAGGTCTTTTACACATGCAGGCCGTTCCATGTGGTTCCTCCTTATAGGTGCATGGCAACTTAGGTACATGACTTATGACTCCTCATAGGTACATGACTTATGACCTTATGGGTACATGACTTATAACCTTATAGGTACATGACTTAGCGAAATGGCTTCGCGGTTTAATTCGCAGCAGTAGTGAAAATTAGCAATGTTGAATTGGCTGAGTTCTCAGAAGTCAAATTTTTATGCAGAACATCTAAAAGGTCCGTTACATATATAGTAGGCCCGTTCCATGCGGTTACATGCTTTATATATGCATTACAACTTCGTAACGAAATAGCTTTGTGGCTTGCTTTGCAGCAATATAAAATATTAAAATCACTAATGCTGGATTGGCAGCATTCTTGGAAGGCAAATTTATATGTAACTAATCTAAAATTGGCCTGTTGCGCTTTATCAAAAGTCTTTATAGTTGCATGGTAACTCTGCGGCAAAATGCATTATTTGCTTATTTTCCAGTGATAGAGCAATCTTAAAATCGGCGGAGCTCACAGAAGGCAAATTGATACTCAAAGGATCTAAAAGGACATCCCCATTATATCTAAAGTCCTTAAAACTAGCAAACGGATCGGGATATATATGCATATGAAACCATTAATAAAATTTCTTTTCTATTAATCTGGATTTTATATAACTAAAATTACCCTTTTAATTGAAAATGAGACGTGTACGTTTTCCATATTCCGACAGCATTTTATCTTATAGATGTTGGAGAAAGGTAAAAAAAAAAGTGCAATTTTCTGCCGCAGATGGACCCAGAAACGCATTTTGTGAGTCAATAAATTGCCATATGATGCAGCCGGACTCATTCTGTCTTCCCCGGTGGTAATTGGAATGGACGGAAGTCACTGATTTGTGGTACCTGGGGGAGGAAATGGCATTTAGTAGGAATCCGACTGCGAATGAGGGGCCATCCATGTAAATGGCACCCAGAATTGGATTATCCCAGTAATTGATTGACTCTGGACAGCCCCGGGACGATCTATTTCTCATCGTCTGCATCCAGTTGGTGAGAGTAGACGGTCAACAAAGACGGTCAAAGAAGACATCGTTGTCCAAGTTAACGGGAGTTGAACTGTTTTACTAGTATTATAGTCAGTGACGATTTTTTTAAAGTAACACCAAAACTGATTAATTATTAAAAATTTATAAATTAATCGAAATAGAAAATTAAAAAATAATATTTGGTGTTTTTAGTCTTTTCAGGCTTGTTTATTTAGATTTTTAAAGAATTATCTGCAAACAAACAGATAATTTTATTTTCTTTACTTGAAAAACTGCGCCACAGAAGATATTAAAAAAAATAATAATATCGATTTATCGAATATCGATTTTAAAAGTAATATCAATTATCTTCTTTTTTAGCTGACTATGAATTGTCACTTCAACCTACTAGATTTGAAAAATAAATCAATTAGATTATCCAGATATCATTTATTTGAATCTGTACAGGTACTTGTCCTGATAAAAAATTTACTACTAATGTTTCCCGTGTACATTTACTGGCTATGATTAAATAAAATAATTATTATTGTAAAGAAAAACTCATCCTCTGAAAATACAGGGCGATTATATTCCCATTTTCAGCTCCCAACTCCCTCAACATTAACTCCCATCTTCAAAATGCTGTAAAAAAAGAACCACTCGCCACAATGAGTTCAAATTTGAAGATACTTCAAAAAGGAGGAAACGGTATGATACCAAAAGAAAAATTCCACCGATTTTTCCCATCCAATTTGGTATGACCTTGCAGTGGCGGATGGGATTTCCACTAACAGTGTCACAACTGTTGAATGACTTGGAAGTCATTTGTTTCGTCAAAAACCGCAACAATCAAGCACACTGCAATTCTTAAAAACTTAAACTTAATGTGCAACTCTTGTCAAATACGTTGTAATTTCGATTCATAATATTACTGACAGAAGAAATTAATTTTCTATGGGCCGCTTACAGCGCCATCTATTAATGCACTTTGGAATTTCTTTTGATGCCGTACCGTTTCCCCCTTCTTCAAGTATCTTCAGTTCAACTTTGAACTCATTGTGACGAATGACTCTCTCTCTTTTTTTTTACGGCATTTTGAAAGTGGGACTTTAATTATAACCGCTCTGTATATTCAGAGTATGACTTTACTATGAAACTTTTATCGAATGCCCCCTAGGGGGGGGGGGGTGAGCTTTTCCTCGATTACTGTAATACCTATTTTATTTAATCATAGCCAGTAAATGCACACAGGAAACATTAGTATTAAATTTTTAGCAGGACAATTTACCTGCCCAGATTCAAATAACTGATATCTAGATAAATTAATTGGCTTATTTTTCAATGTCTGGATCTCCTATGTAGAAGTGAGAATTCATAGTTTGCTAAATAATAATAATAATATTAAAACGTTATAAATCTATATTAATATTTATTAATATCTTTTGTGTCGTAGTTTTTCAATAAAAGAAAAGTAAATTTATTATTTCTTTGTTCGCATATAATAGTTTAAGTAAATAAGACTGAAAAGGATGAAAAACACCAAATCCATGTTGTTTCTTATTCCACTTGGTAGACAGCAACATCTAGATCAAGTCCGTGTCCAAGACCAAGTCCACATATGGTCTCATGAAAGGAGGGAAAGGGCTTCTTCTGTTGTGAGGGCCGTGTGTAGAAGCCTGACTTCTGTTCCGCGTCACTGAAGAATGAGGCAGTACTTTTCCGGATGACTTTTAGGGGAAATTATCCCGCATTTGCGATTCACATAGGAGAAAACTCGAAAATCTCCCGCCAGACAGTCCGACTAACGAGTCAAGATGCATTTGTTGGCCTACAGACTCAACTCATCCGGGGAGAAAGTACATTTCGCGCACCCTGAGCGTATCCTAGTTTATATATTTTATATATAAAAGTATATATATATATATATATGAGTAAAACAAATATCCAAAAACAATACGAATAAAACTAATATTCAAGACGCAAGTTTCGTGCGAGACTACATAATATAATATTTACATTAAACATAACAAGAAATTTTTTTTGTAATGCATTTCAATACAATATACACTCCAATAAAAATTGTATTAAAGTTCATTAAAGTTACTTGAAGAATAGAAATAGACAAAAAAGTGAAATTGCTCAAAGAAATATTAAAATGCGCTACATTATACAAATTACGAATTGGTTTATCCTTGTGTAATTCGAAAACATATGTAGCACCAGACAATATCTCTGCAGTACCATACAATATCTGCGGGAGACCATTATTCAAACTCATCTTCCCAAACAGGTCACGCAATAATGGGGGCCTTGGATCTAATATGGACACTATGGGAACACACCACATCAACCCAGTAATCATTTCTTACTTATTGAACAGTAGCAATATACACGTTTTTCTCACAGAAAAATACTGTTTATTCTCAAAAAATTCAGTTTTACATATTTTTTCACAAATATAGAGATTGATTTAACAGTTTTCGTCATGATATTTTGAATCTGATTATGATTATTGAATTTTATTATTTCAAGCAGATCCTTTTTAATGTTACTGTATTTACCAAAAAAATGCAATTATGAAAAATTACATATTAGTAATTTCTGACATATACAACGAACTTTATATTTTCATTGTCTATTAGTGATTGAAATAGTTCTACAATATGATTGGTTCTTTACTTTTTCAAATTATAATAATTTCATTTTGATATGGACTTTAAAGTGATTAATTTGTAACGTTAAGTAATTAATGCAAATGCTAAATAAAGAATGGAATGCAAAATATTTTATATGTATTTTCATTTCTTTTTTTATTTTCATTTTTTTTTCTTGGTGGAAGTTTTCCGGGTTTTTTTTCCCATACGATAAATGAATGCTAAAAGTCCTCCCAGAAGGTACTGTCCTCAATCCTTCAGCGACACCTAGCCAAATCAGACTTCTACCTACGGATTCTCCATCCCAACTGAAGCTGCCCCCTTCTTCCCTCCTTCCACCAGACCACACGGATTCATGGACTTGGTCTATCTACCAAGTGAGATAGGCAACAACATATCTCTGTACTATTGCTTAGAAATTCCATTTTTTTCCGAATAAATAAATAAAGTAGAGTTCTGTTATAGTTTAAGTGAATATTTGATAACAAGGAAATACAATTTACACTAAATGTTTCAATGTTATTTGAAGAAAACAATTTTAGGCATTTTAAGTACATTAATTTGCTGAAATGTACGCTTGGTTGATAGCGCCAAAATTAATTAGTTTCAGAAATTGTTGTGTTAACTAGCTGACCGAACAACTACGATAAATTTTCAGTTGATTAACACTGACATATGCATCTCGCGTCAGCTGAGAACTGCATAATGTTGGCCTACATTAAATATATCTAAACAAGTCAGTTAGTCGGTATGCAATTAGTTAAATACTTGGATGCATTTGTGTATTAAATAATTAAGTATCTGTTCAAAATATTTGCAGTTGGGCCCTGAATAAGACTTTTTTAAAATTAAATACATTTTTCAACATAACTTTGTTAACTGTCAACATTTATTAATAATTATTGAAAAAATAAAGTGTAAGAACAAAATTCTAAAAGAGATCTGTATTATATATCAGTATAGATTTAAAAAGTATCATTTGGTATAAATCATATATCACTGCTTCACATTCATATGCACTGTTCGGCCACGACAACCATTTGTGATCAGCCATCAAACCTAGATCAATAAAATGATAGCACTGAATGTTGGATGGAGATATATGCCTGCAACAGTATTATTCTGCTAAGTATCACTTCAGCATAGTGTTGGCTTTATTGGGTAAGATAATGATTTAAGAAAACTAATGTCTTTGACGAATAATTTGACATGGGGACCATAAGTTGTATAACATATGATTTATGAAACTGTAAGTTTTAACAGTTGTGGATGATATACTGCAACATATAATTTACATTTAAGCTTTCATATAATATATATATATTACTAAAAGTGGTTTTATTTACAATGCGACAATTTACAACAATGTATATTGCCACAATGACATTGTGATATGTACAATGGGCTCCCGCCGATTCACGTTGAATCTCTTCAATTGTCTCAAAAAGGTGTCCTCAGAGTGGTCTTTTGAGTTTAGGGAATAGCTAGAAGTAGCGCGATGTTAAATCAGGTGGTTGTGGAACGTAATGGATTTCATTTTTGACGAAAAAGTCACGAAGAATCAATGCAGTGTGAGCTGGCGCATTCAGTGTTTTCGGTACCAATAGAGATTTGACGCTTTTGAGGCCCAAAATGGAATTGACAGATCTTTTAGAAATTCCAACATCATCAGCAAGGTATCTAATTGTAAATTGACGGTTTGCAAGCACCAAATCTTTAATTTTTGCTTGCAAACGGCCTATTCGAGCTTCGTCGGTTGAGGTTGATGGTCGACCAGAGTGCTCTTCATCTTCAACGCGTTCTCTGCCTTCTTTGAACTGTTTATACCATTTCTAAATTTTTTAAATTTACCGTTTCTAAACATTTTTTTTTTCAATATAGGAATGCTCATCGAATGCCTTCTGCAACATTCTATACGTTTCCGCAAACAAAATTGAATGCAAGTCCTTTGCTCAATACATTCAGACCTTATAAAAAATCGCTGAAATCAGTTTTAGTGTTTCACAAAGCCAAGCGTAACTCAAACACTCATGAATATTTTGACGTCACATTTCCCACAGATGTCAAGAACGGTGTCTGCAACCTAAAAAAGAAAAAGAAATTGAAATTCCATAAGCCCCAGGAATTTTAAATTGAAAATGGGTCTTACATTTTGGACGCAACAGTATTAAAGACAAGAAAGTTTTGGCAGATCGGTGTATGTATTTTGTATTATTCAGGAAGATGATATTGGAAAATTGGAAACTAATGATGTTTAAGAAGCTTTCGTAACAAAAAGTAAACATTAAAAATCAATATAAATGCTTGAAAGCTTCTTAAAAACAATTCGAGGAAATATAACACCAAACTTAAAATAACTTTAAATCGAAATTTGTATTTTAATAGGAAACACTATACAGGGTGATTTGTGTTGTAAGAGGTATCATTGTTAAGCATTTTATGGTATAACGAATTTTACGGTCGCATTCTTTCGTACCCTATTTGGGCAAAGAAGCGTTTGAATAGGATGTGAAATTTAATGATGTCGAACATACAAGAAAATATATAAGATAACGAGTGGTGATTTACGGAAGGAAGTAAAAAAAGGATGATTTGTTACCTGAAGAGCTCATTATTTGGCACAAAAACATGTCTCGTAACATCTTTATTTCTGGATTATTAACATTCTGAGATGATAAAAGTATTAGCTTTTCAAAATTGAATTTCCCATTATTCTTGTTTCGAGAAGTATATAAATCGATTGTCTTGGAACTTAAAAACTCTTTAAATATTTTTGTCCCGAAAATAAAATAGAATTTATTTGAAGGGTCGATAATGTCGATAAAAATTATTTCAATAAACACAAGATTGTCGATAAATTATAAGATACTTTTAAAATCGTCCAAAAATCTTTTATAAAAAAATTACCTAAAAATAGAACCATTAAATACATTTTTTTTACCCACACAGGTCACGTAATTTATTTATATTAAAAATGCAGCTTTAAACAAGACTTACTACGGAGTTGAAGGGGGTGGGGGTGCTGCTCTTTATTTTATTATGCACCTTCCCAATTATGGTTTTCACTTTTCTTGTTTTGTGTTGGGATTTTAAACATTTCTGTTTCCAATGACTATAAGTACTCGTAGTGTGTTGATCAATTCCTTTTTTTTTTAAGTTTCATATTTATCACTTTTGGCATGTTCCGGTGCCTGTTGAGCTGTAGAGTGCTTCTTATTGTATTTGGAATACTTCATTCTTCATGTATGCCTAGAATTTTCAACTTTGATATATTCTTTTGCCTATTTAATATGACAACGTTTCTTGTAGAATTGGGAATGCTTCATTTTTCATTTACGACTACATTTAACTTACTTTTGTATATTCTTTTTAGAGATTCTTGAACAATTCATTCTCAATGAAGTTCTTGATCTATTCAACATTGCTATATTCACGTGGCTATTTGAATTTGGCCATTCTTGTAGTATTCCAATCAATGGCTTCATATATCTCTTCCATTATACCACATCCCCGTGGTGCACCTGATAACACTTTTTAGTGGCTAAAAGATCTGCAACTTGGCATTATTGTTAGATTACTGAACTCTGTTTCAGCCTGTTTTGTTGTACTAATCTGTTGTTGTTGTATGGTTTTTTTTTTGTTATTTTTTTTGCTGTAACTGTTCATAATCTGCCATTGGAAATAAAAGAAAAAAAAATCTCTCGCATTATTAAACATTGGCATATTCCTGAGTTTATTCAATTGTACTCGAATGTTCACACACGATGAGTTGAAATTTGACAATCAGATTTCAGCATTTTTTTTTCTTTTTTCTTTGTTTTTGATTCTAAGTTAATTTTACTATATTTGTAAATATATTCTTTACAATTTTCATTGTTTCAACAGTATTTACCCGGTCATATCGGAGATGGAGCCCCCAGGGGCTAAATATCTCCAAAACAATATGTCAACCAATAAACAATTTTCCTTTAATTAATATAATTTGAATTAACATTTCCCCAAGTATTTAATCTGCAATAATCCACTAAAATATTTATTAATGTCTGTCATTATGTTATTAACATAATAATTAAGGAAAATTCAATAACTTCCTAGTCTCGACATGATTAAATAGACGAGAGATTTCGAAATCATTGTCTCATTATTTGAAAATTCGATACGAACTTTGCTAATTATGTTGCCAGATTTCTGCTTTCTTCTCTAACGCCCACGCACTTCGGTTGTTTGGAAATAGAATCTCAAGCACCCACGCAAACTTTCCACGCAACTGAAGATGAGTTCGACGAAATGATTCGATATCGGTTGGAATTTTCTACAGGTTATTATGTTACTACAAGAAGATTATTTTCGAATTTCATGTTTGGCTATTATTATAATTTTATTCAAGAGCTGCAATTTTTTGGGGGGAATTAAATTTCACAAACATAAGCTAAATATGATATTATGTTTGTCTGTTTTGTCACTGTATATATTTGGAATGCTTTTTTTATATATATAATTTGGATGATTTTTTGGAAAATTCTCCTTGTATTCTAAAATCAAAAGTGTATATTTTTGATTTCCTTTAACAATAAGTTTATATTTTTTTTATTTAGTTTTAGAAATTTGAACAAACAAAATGGTAATGGATTTCCCTGATTTTATCTAATTATTACAAAAATATAAAATAAATATTATAAACGGTTTTAAAAATATATAAGTTGTTGAATTAATAGCATGCATTTAAGATTTTTGTAGTAACTGATTGAATATTGTAATTAATTTTTTTTAATCAATATTAATCTGTCAATAGCAAAATTGATGAAAATCAAATTGCTAAATATCTAATGAGATTTCTCCCACTCGATGTCTCCATTAGTTTTTATGAAAAAAAATATGAAATGCACAATATGAATTTAACTAGTGAATAGCTAATGTAGCTATGAGTAATGAATTTAACTAATGAATAACTAATGTAGCTATGGATAATGAATTTAATTAATGAGTAACTAATGTAGCTATGAGTAATGAATTTAACTAATGAATAACTAATTTAACCTTGGATAATGAATTTAACT
Organism: Caerostris darwini; assembly: GCA_021605075.1. Taxonomy (NCBI): domain Eukaryota; kingdom Metazoa; phylum Arthropoda; class Arachnida; order Araneae; family Araneidae; genus Caerostris; species Caerostris darwini. Next base: position 400,240 of record BPLQ01007050.1, read on the forward strand.
AATTAACACTATAAATTTAACTAATTATTGCAAAAATATAAAATAAATACCATAAAACGGTTTTAAAAATATATAAATTGTAGAATTACTATCGTGTATTTAAGATTTTTGTAGTAACTGTTTGAATACTGTAATTCAATTTTTTAACCGATATCAGTTTGCCAACAGCAAACTAAATGAAAATCAAATTGCTAAATATCCAATGAGATTTGTCACATTTGATATCTTTATTAATTTTTATGAAAAAAAAAATATGCAATACACAATATGAATTTAACTAATGAATTTAATTAGTTAAACTAACTAACTAATTAAATTATGAATAATGAATTTAACTGATTAACAATAGGGATTTAACTAATTATTGCAAATATATAAAATAAATATCATAAAAATGATTTTGAAAATATAAAAATTGTTGATTTAGTGTGTATTTAAGATTTTTGTAATAATTAATTGAATACTGCAGTCATATTTTAAATCTATATAAATTTGTCAAAAGCACAGTAAATGAAATTGATATTGCTAAATAAACAATGAGATTTGTCCCATTCAATATCTTTATTATTTTTTATGGAAAAAAAAAATGTATTTTACACGGAAATTGTTCTCATTTCATTATTGAAATACTTTATACATTATTTTACGATTTTAAACTGTGCCAAGAGATTTATAATACATTTTTCATTGACGGAACAGCCTCATGGTCGGCCAAGGCCGTCTGTTTACTGGAAGATTTCGAGACAGGCGATGCTTGTTTTTTACGGGCAAGGTCTGTCAGCCCTATCCTCAATGCTTTACAATCATATCGGACCGGGACCTATGGTTTAAAGTGGATGCCGTACTACTACAAACATCCATGGCACCACCGAATACTGTGAACCGAATCCTGTAGCACCGAGTGTCGGAATTCTAGTTACTCGACCATCAGTCCCCAATGTTTTTTTTTACTATTATTAAATATTTTGTTGAAAAATTTCCATTATCAACCATAAATGGTTGGTGCTCGGAGCCATATGTTCTGAATTCGAGTCTCGGTGTTGCATGGATATTTGTAGCGGTTCGAAATCCCCTTTAAGTTATAGGTCCCGGTCTAATATGACTATAGAGAGTAGGGCTGACAACTCTATCCTGTAAAAAGAAAAACCAAGTGGGGCCAAGGCCCACCGCAGGGCTGTTGCGCCATTAAAGAAGAATAAGAACTAATGATAACAAACATAGTAAATATAAAAATAACGATTATAAAAACAATATCTATCTAAATTTATTAGGAGATTATTAAATTTATAAATTTATTATTATCTATCGAAATTTATTTGCCTCACCAATAGTCCACTTTATGTTGTGAAAAAGAGGTAATTTTTAGTAATGGTTTAAAAAATAGGATTACATTAAAAAAAATCTATTCTGTATTACTAAGCTTTTCTTAGATGGGATGAAGAAATGTAAAGTGGATAAAAAATAAACTTTCCAAACTTTTAGAATCAAATTTTTGAAGTAAATTATTGAGAATATGTAATCAAAGATCTTTTATCTCACAAACCATCGTATAAGACAATACTAAAATAAGCTGTCATACTTATTGCTATTCGATAAAAATTTATTGAATATAAAGGAAAAAATGAATTTTTGTAATTAACAATTCAAAAATTCATTTTGATTTTCCAAAGAGTAATAAAAAGAATTTCTTTAAGAGTTTAAAAAAGAATTTCTTTAAGAGTTTAAAAAAGAATGTCTTTGCTGAATTTTAAGTTAGTCTAAAAATATATATTTTAAGTTTAATTAAAAGTTGAGAAGATTTCTATTCATGCAGATAAAAATGTTAAAAAGCTTTAAGTTCCTACAGTCGTGCATTCAATCTTCGCATGAGAGATAGACGTACTATGTTTTATTTAAGGAACAAGAACAAACGAGTTCATTTGTGGTTGTTGTGCTGTTATTAACGACCCAACGGCGCAATTCGAAATCGACATTGTTGTTAAAACCTGCAGGTATATTTCAGAGTTAATGAAGGCCTGGGGACACAAATGTTCGAAAGAACACTTTCAGGAACTGAACATTTCTCGTTCTGTCGGACCTTTTGTTCAAAAGAAGACTGAGGAAGCGATATGCCTCACTAATGAGTGCACGAACATTGGTAGTTCAGGACATTTTCTCTTCTGAAACTGTATGAAAAATGTTTGGAATATTTCATTTTTCGTTTAGATTGTGGCTGTTGGGTTGGGTCGGTTATTTAATAATTGTAAAAATAATTAAAGTATTGATGTTGATAATTATAAAAATTATAGGACATGTGGCTGTGTACTATATTTTTGTAATCATGAACTGTTATCTCCACTATTTGGTTGCAGTGAGGATATTTCTTGTATAATTATTACTAGCAATAAAATTAATGAGGTAATGTTTCCTGTTGTATTTATTATGTTTTTATATTCTAGACGATGAACTATTTTTTAAATATGAAAATTTGTATTGCTATGAATGATTATAAAAATTATACGATATTTGGCTGTGTACTGTATTTTTATAATCATGAACTGCATGTTTCAGGTATTTGGCTGCAGTGAGGATATTTGCCGATAATAATTACTAGTAATAGTATCAACGGTGTAATATTTCCAGTTGTATTTATTGTGTCTATATATTCTGAATATTCGGATGAACTACATTTTAAGTATTATTTTTCAAATATGAAAATTTGTATTGCTATTTAAGTATTGCTGACCATTAAACAATTAAGTTTAATTAAAAGTTGTGAAGAATTCTTTTCTATAAAAATGTTAAAATGCTTTAAGTTCCTACCGTCGCGCGTTCAGATCTTCACATGTGAGATATAAGTGCTATGTTTTTCTTAGGAAACAATAACAAACGAGTTCATTTGGCCGACCATCAACCTCGACCGACGAAGCTCACGTCCCAAAAATTAAAGCTGTGGTTCTTGCAAACCGTCGATTTATAATTACTGATGCTATTGGAATATCAAAAGGATCAGTCCATTCCATTTTGGATCTCAAACGCGTCAAATCGCGATTGGTACCAACATTTTAGTAAATAAATTATAGAGAGTATGAAATCAAAAATCTTTTATCTCACAGGCCATCGTAAAAAAAAATACTAAAATAAGCCGTTATATTTAATGATATTCGATAAAAATGAATTTTTGTAATTAATAATTCTAAAATTAATTTTGTTTTTCCAAGAGTAATAGAAAGAATTTCTTTAAGAGTTTAAAAAAGAATGTCTTTGCTAAATTGTAAGTTATTTGTAAAATTACCTATTTTAAGTTTAATTAAAAGTTGCGAAGAATTTTATTAACGTAGATAAAAATGTTAAAAAGCTTTAAGTTCCTACGGTCGTGAATTCAAATCTTTCCATAAAAGATAGAAGTACTGTGTTTTATTTAAGAAACAAGAACAAACGAGTTCATTTGTGGTTGTTGTGCTGTTATTAACGACCCAACGGCGCAATTCGAAACCGACATTGTTGTTAAAGCCTGCAGGTATATTTTAGAGTTAATGAAGGCCTGGGGACACAAATGTTCGAAAGAATACTTTTAGAAACTGAACATTTCTCTTTCAGTCGTTCCTTTTGTTCGAAACAAAACTGAGGAAGCGATTTGCCTCACTAATGAGTGCACAAACATTGGTAGTTCCGGACGTTTTCTTCTGTGACTAAGAATGTATGAAAAATGAGTGGAATATTTTCATTTTTTGTTTTAACTGTGCCTTTTTTTGAGGTGGGTCAGTTATTTGACAATTGTAAAAACAATTACAGTATTGCTGTTAATGATTCTAAAAATTATGGGATATTTTGCTGTGTTCTATATTTTTATAATCTTAAACTGCTTGCTTTATGTATTAGGCTGCAGGGAGGGTATTTCCCAAATAAATATTACTAGTTATCGAATTAATGATGCAATGTTTCCTATCGTATTTATTATGTCTTTATATTCTAGGATATGAAAACTACTTTTTAAATATGAAAATTTGTATTGTTATTTAAGTATTGCTAACAATTAAGCAATTAAAGTATTACAGCTTATGATTACAGAAATTATAGTATATTTGGCTGTGTACTACATTTTTATAATCATGAACTACATGCTTCAGGTATTTGGGCTGCAGTGAGGATATTTCCAGAATAATAATTATTAGTAATCGAATTAATGATTTAATTTTTTTGTGGTATTTATTATGTTGTATTCCAGAACAGGGGTCTCCAAACTACGGCCCGCAGTGTCATCAATCCGCCCCGCGATAGTCAATAGTTTATTGTTGCTGTAATAAGTTGGATAAAAAAAAACACAGAATGATAATAAGTTTTATTGACTTTCTAGGTAAAGCTTAAGGACAAGCATAATACGCGAAAAATTTAACTTAAGCATAACAACTAACAAATAATTGAAATGAATCCCACTAACATTATAAACTAGTGAACATCCCGCGGTTACCCTCGGTAGGTACGTTGTGGTAAAGAGTATCGCATATGTATGTGTATCGATTTTTGGAATGTATATATCTTGAATCAAACATATGATTTTTATCCTGAAAATCCCTCAGGAACGGAAAAGCTAAATGAATGCGAATGAAACCGCGGGGTATCCACTTGTAAAAAAATACTAATGATATTTATGTAATTATGATTTTTCACTGACAATAGGGGATCAATTTTACTTGTACCAATTATTAAAAGAGATTTAAGATGCTCATCGGTTAACTGAGATATGTAAACATTTTTTGTGTGCTTCATTTTGGAGAATGAAGCGAATTTAGCAAGCGTATGCTCGCTCAGAGCGCGTACTCGGTGACTAGTCTAGAAATTATAGATAATGGCAGAAAAATATAAACGGTTTTGGACCTTGGAGTAAGCAGTATGGCCCTAAGGCTGAAAAGTTGGTAGACCCCTTTTCTAAAAGATGATGTACTCTTAAAATTTTATTTTTCGAATATAAAAATTTATATTTTATATAATCAATGTACTCATATTTTTATAAATATATCTGTGAGAAATTAATCTTTTTAAACGTTGTGTTGTGTTTTGAAGAAGTTTATGAAATATTTTGTTTGAAAGTTTGGTGATCTATTTGATGAAATTAAACTAAACGTTTGCATTCTTAACTATTAGTAATAATTATTTGAGAAATTTTTGTTATATAAAAGTCTTTCCTTATAGTAGTCACATATCTGTCAGTAGGTAATCATAATTCAATCTGGTGCATTATTTTTACTCTAAATTTGTAAGCGAATCATCTGTTTTATTGGTATGGATCTTTGAAAATTTTATAAAAATTATTCCTTTTAACTATGAAAATTTTGTGTTTTAGAAAAATTTCTGACATTTAAATACTGTAAAATTCATTAAAAAAATAAAAACTTTTCGGAGCAGTATATTTCACTATAAAGAAATTGCTTTTAAGATTGAAATGCGTAAAATAAACAGCTTTGATATTTTTGAGCAGAAACAATCTCCAGTGTAGAAGCTGTCTAACAATATATTCTTTTGATTAAACTTTCGATCACATCCAATAATTTTGAACAATTTTACAAATATTGAGTTGAAAGGAAAATAAAGCAAAGGAAAATATATAATCATCAAAATATTGTTTTTATGAAAGTATGAAATTATGTAATCAATTTTAAGTTGTCTGTGTATTTATAAAGTAATAAAGATCACTTCGTTGTTGTCTGAAGTTGGAAATTATTTCTATAAAAGTTATGAAATTATGTGGTCATTTTTAAGTAGTCTGTGTAATTTAAATCTATTTATAAAGTAGTAAAGATCACTTTCTCAATAACGTTGTCATCTGAGGGTGAACATTGTTTCTATAAAAGTTATGAAATTATGTGGTTAACAAGTAGTTTGTGTATGAGAAATCTATTTAAGAAAAAGTAAAAATCATTTTGTAGGTCATGTTATCTGTAACCTTCGGATCATGAACATCGTCGGAGCTATAGTAAGATATTGAGAACTTAATTATTAGAATGACTACATCGCATTTAATTGCCTATTAATTTAATTATGTCTTTAAAAAAACAGTACAACACAATTTATACATGCAATAAGTAATAACAAACACTCAATAAAATTGATGTTGATTTTATTATGTGTATGTTCTTAATCAATTAATTTTATATTAAATGATACTAAAAGTATTATAGTTGAAAATTAATGATGTGTATATTGTAATGATAATAGTTTGGAAGTTAGAATAAAAGAAATTACGGTTAGATCAATATTGACGAATAATATATTGGACGATAGTAAAAACTGTAATGTTTACTCTATTAAAAATAAATAAAAATATTTCCTTTTTTTTTAATGTAAAGAATCATTTGTGAGTTATAAAGAATAATTGTTTCGATTAAATTGATATTAACTTTACATTTGCTGATAACAAAAGTTATTATAACTCAAAATGAATGAATGAAAAGTTTGTGTGTTTTATTTAATTAATCAACTCGGAATGAAATTCTCCATAAAATCGCTCTGAAATTTCTACTAAATTTCTTCCTTAATTTCGCTCTTGCGTTTCTTTTATTTCCTGCATTCACTCATTAGTTCAGTCCACGATATTCAAAAACTAACAGTATCTTTTCCTTCACCAGTAAATACACGCTTATAATTTCAAACTAAGAATAAGGAAGATAAATTTAATATAAAATTAGTAAAAATAAATAAATTTCTACTAAAAATAAAGAAGAAATTACTTTTATCTTTTAATTATTTTAACAATTATTCAGATATATTACGTATAGGCATTTTCTGTTTCAATTTATTTTCCTATAAGGGCAGGAATTTCAAAATCGCAAGTCCACGTTATTCAAAAATCTGATCTTTTCCATTTTCACACCAATAACTCCACACCTACCATTTCAGAATCAAATATGACCAGAAAGGAAAGAGTAAAAATACAGAAAAGGGGAACTGGCCGCCCGTTTCTCATCCATAAATATGAAGGGCAAACGGAGAGGCGGAATGGTCATGAATTCGGATCGGGCTTTACTACCTCCGAGTATCTAAATCTTTATTAACCGCTAAACCGCAAAGAACTAAAAAAAATCCCTCGACTTAATGTGAAAATCGATGGCTATGAAATTTTATGTTTCTTCGCCTTCCCCCCATCTATTTAACGCCCTTCCTTTTCTTACTGAAGTCCGCCTTTTGTGCTTTATTTTATTTTTTTTAATCTTTTATTTATAAAAGAACCTTTTTGTGAACTCAAAATATATTTCGGAAGTTTCGGTAACTAATTGAGACCGGCGAAGTAATTAGGTTTGAATCTTAAGGTTCGTCACGTTTTGAATTGCAGTTTATAAGAATAAATGGTGTTTCTTCTGAATTTCTTTATATAATCAGGTTTCATATTGGTTTGGTAGTTCGTGTTTTAATATTGGACTTTGTTTAAATCATATCTGTTATATCAACTGGTAGATATCATTATGAAATTCTTTGCTTTAAAACAGGGGTGGTTAATCAAAATGATATTGCTTGCCACTTTGGAAATCCATCCTAACTCCGCGGGCTGCATATAAAATTATATATCCCCATATTAGATTTAGGCACACTATAAACATTTTTTGGAGTGAAAAATTGAAACATAATGCGTTATTATTTTTGTGTTTACTATTATTCTTACAAACATAGATAAGTAAACATAGATAATATAATGATAACAATATTTTTAACTAAAATATTAATCTGATATACAGGAGTGAATATATCGAATTGAAGTTATTAATTTCCCGTTATAAATAGCTTTTTCGTATGTAATCAATTTACAAAGTGCCTGAAAGTATTAATTTGGAAAAATTAAGAATTGATGAATAAATATAATTATTAATATTTTCCCATCATTTCAAATATTTGATTGCTTTATTGGCATCAAAAACGAAATATATAAATATTTATTATTTTAAAAATACGAAAGTAAAAAATATTTATACTTAATATGCATAACTCTGATTCACATATTCACCAGACTTTTGTTATATAAACGTTTAAATATATAAACGTTGGATAAAAGATATATTTAAACCAAAATACCTACATAACTATAAATCTAAAAATCCTATAAATATTTCATAAATCTTATTTCACAACTGTTTTGATTTAAAAAGAGTGCTTTTTTGTATAAAAGAAATAAGTTTTTTTAAACACTGAAGTTTTGAGAAAATATTTAGAACTTAAGATAGCATTTTAAGAAATACAAAATTTTATACAAACCTTGTGCTATATAATTTTAAACCATACTGGTATATAAAACAAAAGTAACATTTTATTTGGAAGCATAGAAAGGTAACAGACGTTCTTGTTCCTTGCCACAATTCGCATTTTCTTTGCTATTATTTTTCATTTATATTTATGTGGTAGAATAAAATTTATCTAACATACTTTAAAAACTTATCTAACATATTTTCACTATGGAAAAGATAAAAGATTTTCTGTTCTTTAAAGTTTAACATAATACACACGTAGTAGATGAAATTCCTCAGGTAATCTGACATTATAGATCTAATCATTGCTGGACATATTGGCTTAGATTAATGAGAGTATTGCGTGACTTAATATTACATTTCACATGGATTTTGATTGTAATAGTTAATATAGTTAGTTTTTTTAATCGTATGTATAATTAAGGTTTGACAGCAAAAAATTATTAAGGTGATTAATTAATCTCTCAAAAGAGCATAGCCTAAAGGATCCAATATAAAGTCAGTTTTGAGGGTAGTTCTTGAATTTGTAAAATATTGCCTTCAGCTTAAAACTTTTTATTCATTTTTTGACAGAATAAGTAAAATTAAAAAAAAAAAGGGCTGTTATATAAATGATACTACATTTTCCTTTGTGATTTAATAAATAAATAATAGATAATGAATAAATAGATAAATTTAATAAATAATGAAATAAATTTGAGTAAAAATTTTAAAAAACTCATTTTATTATAAAAAGATTTTATACATAAAGTAATTAAAAAAGGCTTCATTGAAGAATATGAAATGTGTTTCATTTGTTTTAGAGATTGGGATTGTTTTGAACTGCAATCATTCAACGTCGTCTAATAATTTATAATTTGAATCTAGTGCTAACATTTTTTCAACCTATTTGATTTTTTAAAAAAAAATTAAGAACATTTATAATATCTAGAAAACATCACATTTTTGTGAACTATTTCACATTGTTCTGGATATATTACCCTTTTAATTGAATTTTAACTCATAATAATATTATTATATTTATTTAAAAAAATTATTTATTTAATAATTATATTTAATTAATTTAATAACTTAGTAATTCATTTTTATTGCTATAATGAAATTAACTATCATAAATAATTATACTTTTTTAGTTTATTTAATTAATAAATAATTTATTTTTAATAATATTAATTTATAAATGATTTATTAATAATTAAATATTAATCAATAAATATTTATGATAATTAATTTTATTAATGCATTTATAAAATTAATTATCTTAAAATAATTATATATTTTTAATTTATTCAATTAATAATTACTTACTTTTTTAATAATATTAATTTATTAATAATTTATAAATAATTTATTTATTTAATGAATATTTTGATAATTAATTTTATTAATGCATTTATAAAAATTAATTATCATAAATATTTGTATATTTTTTATTTATTTAATTAATAAGTATTCATAATAATTAATTTTATCATTAAATTTATTAAAATTAATTATCATAAATATTTTTTTATTTTTAACTTATTTAATTAATAAAAGACTTTTTAATAATAATAATTTATTTATTTTAAATACTTTATTTTTTAAATAAAACAAAATTAATCTTTTTTTTTCCCACTTATTATAGTACAAGATTAAAATCGAAGACCTGATTTAAAAGATGATTCGGAAATAAATCTAAAATCCGAAAGATTCTATAAACGGCCGTCTTTTAATATATCACAAAACAGCGAAGCAATTCAGTTTGTCCGTACAGTCTCAGGATTATTTCACAGACATGAGAATGAATGAATGAATCTAGAAAGCATCTCCAAAACTTCAATTTCCCACAACCAGGGTTTCCATCTTATCTTCCAAGATTCAATGTAAAAAAGAAAAAAATGCCAGAGATTTATTCGTTTCAATTCTGGGACAGAATTCCCGATCGCTTTAATATTGATTCGTTACGCGTAAAAGTACGCGGTATTTCCCTTATCAGAATTTTCCCGCCATTCGGTAGCAACAATTATTTCATTCTCTCTGAAATAAAGAAACCTCTGTCTGTTTCAACAAATCTAAGGATTCGCAGAGGTAAAACTAGTGTTTTTTTGGAAAATATAAGGCCATGATTTACTAGTGGAAAAGGTCTTGTAAAGTTTGTTTAAATTCCATTTTGAAAAACTGGCCAATACAAAATGGGTTCTCTATGTTTTGCACATTATTTTCTTTACATTATACTACTGTGCCCAAAAAGTCTTGCACTTCCTTTTCTTTTTTGTTTTCCTTCTGAAATACAATCTCTTTCATTAAATTTACTTTTATTATAGTTAAAAATAAATTATCATAAATTTTTAAAAATAACCACGATATTTTGGATTGGTATTTAATTGAAAGGGGCCTGACGGCCGAGTGACTAGTAGTACTCTGGCGCTCAACGTCACAGATTTCGGGTTCGAGTACCGGCTGTGCCATGCATGTTTGTGAGAGGTTCAAAGTCCACGTTAAGCTGTACGTCCCGGTCTGTTTAAAAATGTCTGGTAGGTCCCAGTCTGTTTAGCCCAAAGTGTGCACAAGATGACCGTAGAATGACAAACCAAAACCTATAAAGAGAGAAATTTCAAAAGCGCAAATCCACGTTATTCGAAAATCTGACCGTCTCCACTCTCAAACCAATAATTCCACACCTACTATTTCACCTCAAATGTGACCAAAAAAGAAAAAGTAAAAATACGAAAAAGGGGAACTGGCCGTCCATTTCTCGTTCATAAATATGAAGGGCAAACGGAAAAGCGGAATGGTCATGAATTCGGATCGGGGTTTTACTACCTCCGAGTATCTAAATCTTTATTAACCGCTAAAGCGCGAGGACTAAAAATAAATCCCGAGACTTAATGTGAAAATCGATGGCTATGAAATTTTATGTCCTTCGTCGCAGAAGCCCGCCTTTTGTGCTTTATTTTATTTTTTTTTAATCTTTTATTTATAAAAGAACCTTTTTGTGAACTCAAAATATATTTCGGAAGTTTCGGTAACAAATTGGGATCGGCGAAGTAATTAGGTTTGGATCTTAAGGTTCGTCACGTTTTGGATTGCAGTTTATAAGAATAAATGGTGTTTCTTCTGAATTTCTTTATATAATCAGGTTTCATACTGGTGTTATAGTCCATGTTTTAAAGTTGGATTTTGTTTAAAATATGTCACGGTGTTATCTATCTTCAAGACCATAAACGTCGCTGTAGTAGTGGTAAGCTAATGAGAACTTAAGTGTTTGAATGGCTACACCACATTTAATTGTCAATTAATTTAACGATAACTTTGAAAAAAACCCAGCACAACATTATTTGCACATATAAAAAACTAAGAACAGAAGCACGTAAATAAAATCTACATCCTGCTCTAACTATCCTAATTTGAAACAACGAATGAAATCCGCCATGAAATTTAGAAAAATTATTTTCCAATTCTATTTCGTTTTTTTATTTTGTCCGTTCACACATTAATTTAGTCCAGGATATTGAAAACCTCACAACATCTTTTCCTTCACCAATAAATACTCGCTTATAATTTCAGAGTCATATTTTTATAAACAGTAAAAATTAATATCTAAAAATATTAAAGGTAATATCTTCCTTATTTAAAATTTTTTTTTATTTCCAATGGCAGATTATGAACAGTTACAGAACAACTAAAAATAAAAAAAAAAGAACAGAGAATGCAACAAAACCTGCTGCAAAAGAGTTCTTTAATCTAACATATCTCTAGCCTCCCACTATCGCTCGGCGAGAAAAGTCTTGCTCAGAGCAGGACAGTGCAGTAGATGCGTGGAATCCATGGCCTCTCCAGAGCTGCATATCGGGGAAGGAACAATTTTGAGCCTTTAAAGATGTTTACGCAGGCAGTCATGTCCAGTGGCTAGTCGGAAATGAGCGACTGCTCTACGGCTTGGAACACTGCATAGATTTGGGATGGCATTCTTCCAGGCCTTTCGGGAAACACGGTTATTTAAATAGTTATTCAGATATAATATCGTGTAGGCATTTTCGGCTTCAAATTCCCCTTCTTTATTGACGCAACAGCCCCGTGGTGTGCTAGGGCTGGCGGCCTACTGGCAAATTTCGAAACTGAGGATGGTTTCTTTTTCACTGGGCACGGTTTTCAGCCTATGTTCACCAGTCATATGAGACCGATACTTACGATTTGGAATGGAATTCAAACTATTACCAACATCCATGGCACAGACGGGATCGAACCTTGTGGCCCCGAGCACCAGAGCGATAATTACTCTGCCATCAGGCTTCGTCTGCTCTACGTTACTCTCCTATAAAGGCAGCGGCCTTGTGGTAGAGTGGCAAGCTCTCTGGTCTTTGGTATCCCAGGCTTTAGGTTAGAATCCTTACCGTGGCATGGGTGTTTTTGAGTGGTTAGGAATCCCCGTTAAACTAGATCCCGGTCTGTTCAGCCCAAAGAGCTCACAAGATGACAGTAGAGCGACAAACCAAACCTATATAGAAAGGAATTTCAAAGGTTTAAGTTCAAGTTATTCAAAAATCTTATCGTCTCCATTCTCGTACCCATAATATATTTCAGTTAAGAAAATTTGTGTTGCAATTAAAGTATTGCTAACTATTAAAAAATTAAAGTATTGTTATTAATGATTATAGAAATTCTGCACATTTAGCGGTGTACTATATTTTTATAATCATGAAGTGCATGCTTCTGGCATTTGACTGCAGTGAGGATATTTCTCGAATAATTATTCCTGGAATGGAATTAATGATGTAATTTTTCCTTTATTTATTATGTCTTTATATTCTAGAAGTTAGTAAAAAATCAATGCAATTCAATTCTGCAAGAATTTCAAAATCGCATGTCCAATGTTATTCAAAAATCTGATCGTTCCCATTCTCACACCAATAACTCCACACCTACCATTCCAGCCTCAAATGTGACCAAAAAAGAAAGAGAAAAAGTACGAAAAAGGGAACTGTTCGTCCATTTCTCATCCATAAATATGAAGGGCAAACGGAAAAGCGGAATGGTCATGAATTCGGATCGGGTTTTACTACCTCCGAGTATCTAAATCTTTATTAACCGCTAAAGCGCGAGGACTAAAACTAATTCCCGCGACTTAATGTTAAAATCGATGGCTATGAAATTTTATGTCCTTCGCCTTCCCCCCATCTATTTAACGCCCTTCCTTTTCTTACAGAAGTCCGCCTTTTGTGCTTTATTTTATTTTTTTAATCTTTTACTTATAAAAGAGCCTTTTTGTGAACTGAAAAGATATTTCGGAAGTTCCGGTATCAAATTGGGACCGGTGAAGTAATTAGATTTGAGTTGTAAGGTTCGTCACGTTTCGGATTTCAGTTTATAAGCATAAATGGAGTTTCTTCTGAATTTCTTTATAATCAGGTTTCATATTGGTTTGGTAGTTTGTGTTTTAAAATTGGAGTTTGTTTAAGACATATCTGGTATGTCAACTGATAGATATGATCAAGAAATTCTTTGCTTTTGAAAATACTATAATTTATCTTTTACTGGAAAGTTCTATGCAAAAAAATGCTACTTGTATCACCACGGAGAATTAGAACCTTGCATGAGAAGTAACTTCCTTTATAAATTTTTTTTTTATATTGCTGCCAGAATTCTTTTAGAATTTCTCTATATTTGCTGTAATACAATATAAACTTTTATTAATTGTTTATTAAATGATAATGTAAGTACAATAGTTAAAAATTAATGATTTTCTTTTAATAATAATCGATTTGACGTTACTAATTTTCCATTAAAATACCTTTTTCATATGTGATCAGTTTACAAAGTGCCTAAAAGTATTAATTTGGAAATATTAAAACTGCTGAATATATATATATATAATTATTAATATTTTTCCCATCATTTCAAATATTTGATTCTTTTATTTGTATCAAAAATAAAATATTGAAATATTTATTATTTTAAAAATACAAAAGTAAAAATTTATTGAATATTAATAATGTTATTAATATTTATTAAATTTTAATTTAATTTTTAATTTTAATCTTAATTTTAATTTTTTAATAATAGTAAACACTTATTAAATTATATTTAATAGAAATAATCGTTTGGAAGTGAGAGCAAAATATTCCTGTGATGGTATTTCTATTTTTAAAAAAATTGTTATTTAACAATATTTTTATGAGTGAATATATGAATTTGATAGCATTAACAATAGTTTTTTCGTGTGTAAAGTTCCTAAAAGTATTAATTTAAAAATATCAAGACTTATGAATATATATAATTATTAATGTTTTCCCATCATTTCAAATATTTGATTGCTTTATTGGCATTAAAAACGAAATACGTAAATATTTATTATTTTAAAAATACGAAAGTAAAAATTATTTATACTTAATAAGCATAACTCTGATTCACAAATTTATCAAACTTTTGTTATATAAACGTTTAAATATACAAACGTTGGATAAAATATATATTTAAACCAAAATACCTACATAACTATAAATCTAAAAATCTTATACATATTTCATAAATCTTATTTCACAACTGTGTTGATTTAAAAAGACTGCTTTTTTGTATAAAAGAAATAAGTTTTCTTTAACACGGATGGTTAGAGAAAATATCTAGACCTTAAGATAGCATTTTAAGAAACACCGAATTTTATACAATCCTTGTGCTATATAATTTTAAACTATACTGGTATATAAAACAAAAGTAACATTTTATGTGGAAGCATAGAAATTCATTCTTTCCTATTATTTTTCATTTCTATTTATGTGGTAGAGTAAAATTTATCTAACATACTTTAAAAACTTATCTAACATATTTTCACTATGGAAAAGATAAAAGATTTTCTGTTCTTTAAAGTTTAACATAATGCACACGTAGTAGATGAAATTCCTCAGGTAATCTGACATTATAGATCTAATCATTGCTGGACATATTGGCTTAGATTAATGAGAGTATTGCGTGACTTAATATTACATTTCACATATAATTTTGATTGTAATAGTTAGTATAGTTAGTTAGTTAGTTTTTTTAATCGGATGTATGATTAAGGTTTGACAACAAAAATTATTAAGATGATTAATTAATCTCTCAAAAGAGCATAGCCTAAAAGATCCAGTATAAAGCCAGTTTTGAGGGTAGTTTTTTGAAATTGTAAAATATTGCCTTCAGATTAAAATTTTGATGCATTTTTTGGCAGAATGTAAAATTAAAAAAAAAAAGGCTGTTTTACAAATGATACTAAATTTTCCTTTGTGATTGAATAAATTTAATAGAAAATGAAATGAATTTGAGTAAAGATTTAAAAAAATTCATTTTATATAAGATGGTCTCATACATAACAGAAATAAAAAAGTTTCATTAAAGAATATTAAATATATTTTATTTATTTTTGAGATTGAGATTGCAATCATACCACGTTGTCTAATAATTTATAATTTGAATCATGCACTAATTTAATATTTTTTTAACATTTTTTTTTTTTTTTAATTTAAGTATTATTAAAATATATAGAAAACATTAAATTTTTATGAATTGTTTCATATTTTTCGACAAATATACTTTAAAAAAATTATATTTCTATAAAAATATGAAATATATATAAATATATGTATTCTTATTTTCAAATCATAATAATTTTATTATATTTATTTAATAATTATATTTAATTAATTTATTTAAATTAATAAATATTTCTGATGATTAATTCTATTAATATATTTATAAAATTAACTATTATGAATATTTATCTATTTTTAATTTATTTAATAAATAAATAAATATTTTATTTTTAATTAATAAATAAACTATTTATTTTTTAATATTATTTATGTATTTATAATTTATAAATTATTTAATTAGTAAATAAATTATTTATTTAATTAATTTATGATAATTAATTTTATTAATATATTAATAAAATTATCATAAATATTTATATATTTTTAATTAATTTAATTAAATAAAATATTCATTTTTTAATAATGTTAATTTATTTGTTAATGAATTTAAAAATGTATTTATTTTTTAAATAAAATAAAAATAAATTAATATTTTTTTTCCACTTATTTTCGTACAAAATTAAATTCGAAGCTCGATTTAAAAGATGATTCGGAAGAAAATCCCAAATTCCAAAAGATTCTATAAATGGCCGTCTTTTAATATCGCACAAAACGGAGATGCAATTCAGTTTGTCCGTACAGTCTCAGGATTATTTCACAGACACGAGAATACCTTATCAAGAAAGCATCTCCAAAACTTCAATTTCCCACAACCAGGGTTTCCATCTTATCTTCCAAGATTCAATTTAAAAAAGAAAAAAATGGCACAGAGATTTACTCGTTTCAATTCTGGGACAGAATTCCCGATCGCTTTAATATTGATTCGTTACCCGTAAAAGTACGCGGTATTTCCCTTATCAGAATTTTCCCGCCTTTTCGGTGGCATCAAATATTTCATTCTCTCTGAAATAAAGAAACCCCTGTTTGCTTCAATAAATGTGTAGTAGAGTGAAAGAGCACCAGGCAGTAGGGAGGGTATAAAAACCGAACATTCTTTTAAGATGATCTTATAAATATTTTTTATATAATTTTGTTTTGTGTGTTATGTATTGCAGCTGTGACAATTGCATTATTGACTGTATTGCAGCTGTTTAAGCAATTTTAATAAATATGACAGCTATAGCGCGTTTTTATTTTGAGAAATAATTCAGTTCCTATCCACGAACAACACTGAATAAAGACCACGCGTATACCCGGCCCTAGCTTCTACTATCCTAAATTTTGTTTTGTGACTGGATAAATTTAATAAAAAATTATATAACAGAATTTGAGTAAATATTTTAAAAATTGAATTTTACTTTAAGATGATTTTTATACACAAAATAATTTTACAAAGTTTCATTAGAAAATATGAATTTTTTTTTTGAGATTGAGATTGTTTTGTTCTGCAATCATACTGTGTCTAATAATTTATAATATGAATCTTGCACTAAACTTTTTGTTATTTTTTCAATCTATTTGATTAAAAAAAAAATTTCTTTCAAAATATCTAACAAGATCAAAGTTTTGTTGAATTGTTTCACATTATTTTAGATATATTCCTCTTTTTACTGATTTTCAATTAATAATAATTTATTTATAATTATTTAATAATTATATTTAATTTATTTAATAATTTAAATATTAATTTATTTATTTTAGTTAATATTTATGATAATTTTATTTCATTTATAAAATTAATTATAATTATTCGTATATTTTAAATTTATTTAATTATTTATTAACTTATTTGTTTTTTAATAATAATTTATAAATTGTTTATTTATTTAATAAATATTTATGATAATTAACTTTATTTATTATTTAATAATATTGTTTTATTATTAATTTATAAGTTATTAATTTAATTTATTTATTAATTAATTCAATAATTTTTACTTTAAATAATTTATCTTTATTTAAATAAAACTCATATTTTTTTCCACTTATTACTGTACAAAATTAAAATTAAAGCTCGATTTAAAAGACGATTCGAAACTAAATCCCAAAACCGAAAGATTCTATAAATGGCAGTCTTTTAATATCACACAAAACGGAGATGCAATTCAGTTTGCCCGTACAGTCTCAGGAATATTTCACAGACATGAGAATACCTTATCTAGAAAGCATCTCCAAAACTTCAATTTCCCACAACCGGGGTTTCCATCTTATCTTCCAAGATTCAATTTAAAAGAGAAAAAAATGGCACAGAGATTTACTCGTTCCAATTCAGGGACTGTGGATTCCCCACATCGCTTTAATATTGATTTTGTTACCCGTAAAAGTACGCGATATTTCCCTTATCAGAATTTTCCCGCCTTTCGGTGGCAACAAATATTTCATTCTCTCTGAAATAGAGAAACCCTCTGTTTGTTTCAACAAATCTAAGGATTTGCAGTATATTAACTAGTATAGGTAAAACTAGTATTTTTTTGGAAAATATATGGCCATGATTTAATATTAGTGGAAAAGGTCTTGTAAAATTTGTTTAAATTCAATTTTGTAAATGGTCCAATACAAAATGGGTTCTCTATGTTTTGCACATTATTGTCTTTATTATAAATATGTTCCTAATTTTAATCTACACCATATTTTTGCTGTAACTACTACCAATTGTTAAACTTAACGTAATTTTTAATGATACATTTAATTATCGTATAATACCTTTTATTTATTCATTTATTGTTTGATTTTTATTCATTTCATTTATCTACATTTTTAATTCAATGTACTTTTTAGCACATGATTTATATTTACAATTTAAATTTTTTTAAATTTTTAATTGTTTTATATCTTGTTGGGACCTGATGTCTGAATGACTAGCGCTCTGGTGATTGGTATTACAGGTTTCGAGTTCCAGACCCGGAGGAGCCATGGATGTTTGTAGTAGTTTGGAATCCACTTTAAACTGTAGGTCCCGTTCTAACATGGTTCTAGAGCAGGGGTCGGCAACCTGTTGAGTCGGAAGAGCCAAAAATGGCAATTTACAAATTTCAAAGTTTTTAAAGAGCCACAAATTTTTTTCTTGCCAACAATAAATAACAGGTGGGCTGAAAAGTTCGTAGGCTGACACATAGATGGCGCTGCTAGTATTAAAGACACGTGTATAAATTTGATAGCTGTTGCGCTATTAGTATGTGAGTTATAGCATTTTTAGTGTTCATCAAGTGCAGTCTACTCGGCTGACTGTCGATTGGATTCCGGTGTGAAATGATGGAGCCATGTTTCATCCATTGTCACATATCGACGCAAAAATTCGGGTTTATTACGATTGAACAGCTCCAAACACTGCTTAGAATCATAAATTGGTTGTTGTTTTTGGTCGATTTTGAGCTCGCGCGGCACCCACTTTGAATAAAGCCTTCGCATATCCAAATATTCATTCACGATGTGTCCAACACGTTCCTTTGATATCTTTAGGGTTTCAGCTATCTCAATCAACTTCACTTTACGGTTATCAGAAATTGTTTTGTGGACTTTTTTGATGTTTTCGTCGGTAACAGCCTCTTTGGGGCGTCCACTGCGCGCATCGTCCTCGGTGCTCATTTCGCCTCGTTTAAATTTAGCAAACCACTTCTCTACGGTTGATTTTTCTGGTGCAAAGTCCGAATAATGTTTATCAAGCCAAGCCTTGGCTTCAATAGTATTTTTTTTCGCCAAAAAGCAATTCTTTATTAACACGTGAAATTCCTTTTTATCCATTTTTTCAAACGAACTAAAGTTGCTTCACTAAAAATGCTATAACTCACGTACTAATAGTTCAACAGCTGTCAAATTTATACATGTGTCTTTTGAAGGTTAGGGCTAACTAAACCTCATATGGATTTAATACTCGTAGCGCCTATTTAATAATACTAGACTACCTGTTTTAATAAAAAAACTAATCTATTTATTCATAAGAAGACATATCAATTTATCCATTATATCATTCTATTTATTCATTATTAGATAATTACTTATTATTTAAGTAAAAAATTAAACATTTACTGACAACACTAACTTGTACTTCAATAACAAACAAATTCAATGGGAGCGATGGCTTTGCATGGTTATTCAATTAGAAAATTTAAACTTTACTAAACAATGTAATTTGTACTTAAAATAAAAAAAACAATAACATACATTTGAGCAAACAAATTCAATGGGAGCATTGGCTTTGCATGGTTTTAGAAAGTTTGGATAAATTTGGCTCATAACTTGTCGCTTTAAGTTTCAAACACGACTCTAAATTTTCATTTGTTAGTTGGCTTCTTACTTTACTTTTAATTATATTCATGCAAGAGAACGCTTGCTCGCACGAATATGTAGATCCGAAGATAGTCAGCACTCCAAATGCCAACTTCTTCACCTCACTGTAGTAATCGGGAAGACTATTCCATGCGTCGAATATAAGTTCCTCAACTCGCGGCATTTCTTTTAAAGTTGTCCACTTTTGTTGGGTTACGTACGTACATTTCTGGACCTCCAACTCTTCCAACTTGCTTTTCAACACTGTAAATTTTCCACTCCACAATGTTTACTTTTTAAATCGATCAATTGCATTTCTAGAGATCGAGTATCAATTCCAAATGGCTCAATGTGGATTTCGTTACTATTTGTGTTGAGAGGATTTACTATGAATGCTAGAGTGGTTTTGTTGGTTTTGAATTGCTCAAATCTATCAGCAAATTCATCTTTAATTTTTTTTATAACTGTGCTGAAATACCTCGTGTCAACAGGTGCACTAGTTTTATCACGATATTGCTTTAGAAATTGAAAATGAAGTAATATACAGCTCTGAATATCTTCTGCCAAAAGAATTAATTTTTCTTCAAAACAAACCAATTCTTCTACCAAAACATAGTCTGGGTTTCCCTTTCCTTGCTGTTTTAGATTCAGCTCATTTAATTTCGCTGTGATATCCACCATAAAGTAAAATTTTTGCAACCATTTTCCTTTCTCTAATTCAGGGTGATTAATGCCTTTTTTATTTAGGAATGTATTTATTTCATTCAAGCACAAAGCAAAACGTTTCAACACCTTACCTTTGGAAAGCCATCGCACTTTATTGTGAAGAAGGAGGTCGGAATACTGAGTCTCCATTTCGTTTAAGAATTCTTTAAACTGACGATGGTAGAGTTCTTTTGACAAGATGCTGTTAACAATCTTGATTACCAAATTCATGACCTCAACTATTTCGGCCGGAAATGTTTGGGCATTATTATTATGCAGTGTATTATGCAGTGAAACGTAAGAATTTCGTGGTTTATTTTGCTCTGAAGAATCGTTGTTGCCCCTTTATTTTTTTCTGTCATACTTCTGGCACCAACAGTTGCTATCGAAACGATTTTATTTAAATCGATCTTATTGTCTTCAAGGCATTTTTGCACAGCATTCGCTATATCTTCCCGTCTAGTTTGTCCCGAGAGCGGTAGCAATCCTAGAAGTTCTTCTTTTGGACCTTGGGAAGACATATACCTGACAAAAAGGGCAATTTGTGCCGTGTCTTTTATGTCGGAAGACTCATCTATAGCCAGTGATAAGGCAGAAGAAAGTTGAATATCTTCCACCTGCAAATATGTTACATTTGAAGATATTTTAGCTATTCTATCTTGTACTGTTTTAGCGGATAGTGGCAAATTTCTGGGTTTTTTTTCAAGATTTCTGGTTTGTTTTTGAAATCACCAAACAGTTCTTCAGATTCCTCGTTAATCGATTCAGAACGATTTCAAAATGTTTTTTTTTTTTTTTTTTAAATAAAATAAATAATATTTGCGTATTCAACTAAAGAGCCGCAGTTTCACATCCTCGCGAGCCGCAGGTTGCTGACCCCTGTTCTAGAGCGTTTTGCGTAGGTCTGACAACTCTACTTCGTAAAAATAAAGCATCTCCTGTCTCGAAATCTGCCAGCAGGCAAACAGCCTTGGCCCATCATGTGGCTGTTTTGCCCCTGATGCCTTATTAAACATAGCTGATGCCATTGTTAAGTCCAGCTGTTCTTTATTTTTTCCGATTGAATTTTATTCAGTTCATTTTTCCATGTTTCCAATTAAATATATTTATATAATACTTGGTTTCTATTTACAACTTAAATTTTATTTATTATCCCGTGTGAACATAATGTTGATTTGGCGATAGGTCCGTGACGTCTCCAAAAAAAGTGAATCTATAAAATAAAAAATAAGTATGAACATAAGTTCTAGCTTAAAAAAGATTAATCTCCTCGCTCAACATGAGGAACTTTCTTTTGAAAACCTTTCATTTAAAATGAATGCTGATTTTCAAGTGATTTTATTCATGTGCGTTTTAACATTGGCATGAAATATAGTATATATTTTTTTAATTCCAATGGCAAGGCAATACAAAAAAAATTTCAGAATAACAAAGAAAAAGAAAATGTACAAGAAAAGAGTTCAACAAAGTGGACCAAAGTCATTGCCTTAAGAGATCTCTAGTTGCCCAGTATCTTGCCGTCTGGGTGTCGATATGAAGTTGCCAAGCAACGGTGGAGATGAGCTCGGTTCATTAGTGCTGCAGAATCATAATAGATTGGTGGGTCGAAAATTCCATTGCGATGTAGATGTTCGTTAGATCAGTTCTTTTTGATTGAGACAAGTCACCAGCATTCCATTGCAATACAAGAGCGTAGACCTACCTTTTTGTAGTGCACCCTGGGCAACGTTCCGTACGGCTAAGGGGTCTACAGTTTTCGGCATGATCGTCTGTTTGGCCTGTTGGCATGAAATATATGTTGCTAAATATAACGATGGACAGTCAGGTGCTCTGTAGTTCCTTTTGAAGTGTCTGGCTTTCAAACTATGAAGAAAATTATTGTTTCAATATCCACAAAATAGTGTCGGAGGATCAGTTTATGTTTATAAAAGTCAATTTAACCATCCCTTTAACAGACTGCTCTGCAGGAATAGTGGTAGTGCTTCTTGTAGTATTTGAACAATGGCTTCTTCATAAAGTTCTAGTTATTCGATTTTGCTATATACCTGTCGCTATTGAATTTAACTTTTATTGCGGGAATTGTCACTTTAGGATTCCGATTTCGCCAAGTCTCTTTTCGGCGCCAAATGGAATGGCTGTAATCGCAGTATTCTGTATCCTCTGGTGATTATGTTTTTTTAGGAGGGGACTTGGCGAAACCGCAAGGGAAGAAATCGCCAATTAAACAAGAGGAACCCTAAAGTGCAGAACTCCCGTTCTTGTATACTCTGATCATTTGCTTCATATATTTCTTGGGTTATTGAACATTGGTATGCTCTCATGTGTATTCATCCAACAGGATATATTCACACATGATAAAATTGAAATTCGAGGAAGAATTTCAGTTTTTATATATTTTTTATTTTTTGTTTTTGTAAGATAAAATTTATATAGAATGATTGAAGTAGTGACAATAATAGGAACAGAATAATTTTAGAGTGATTTAAATATTCTAATTAGGAAAATATAAGAAATGATCAATGGCAGAAAGATTGTGCAATACACTGAAAGATTTCCTTTGGGAATTTTTGTAATTTTAAAGACCATGCAAATTATGTTTGCAATTTCCGTTGACATTTTTTATCAACTAAATTAAAGTAAAATATTTTATTTATTGAATCTGAATAACATACATCAAATTTGTTATTTGTAACAAACATAAAAATATATAATAAGATTTTTTTTTCAATATTTATCTATATATAGGTATTTCATTTGGACAAGTAACATAACATTGTAGTTTGAGAAAGTTATATATATTTTTAGCTAATTATATTATAAATACATTTTTATCGTATATAATGAAATAAAGTATATTATTCATAAATTCATAAATTCAAATTTAAATATTAATCAAAACGATATAAAATATTTAAATTTTTGAGCATTTCATTTATTTATCAACATAAAACTAAACACTCAGATGTAATTAGAGCATACTTTGTTAGAAATTTATAATATGTGTTATTTGCTCTGTAAGGATACTGCTGCTACTACTGCTACTACAAATTTTTATTTAAGCTGCCAAATTTTTTTCCAATAATCACATAATCCTGAAATGTTTTACAAATGTTGAATTTTTAATATTATTCTTATTATTAAGTAATATAAGGATTAATTTGTATAATTTAAAAAATAATAAAAGCTATTAATAACTATTAATTTACTGAAATGTTATTTTTATAAAAAATTGTTTTACATTTTATGTTAATTACAATGACGATTATTTATTTAAAAGAAATGTTTTTATGGACGATATTACTAATATTAGAATGAATAATATTGATGAGATGGGCTAATAATTTAATATTGGTTTATATTCGTACATTATTAATTCGATATAACTTGCATAAACAATACAATACAGTAAAAATTTAATTTCTTCAATCGTTTAGAAGTAGTTGAAAATTTCTAATTATTATCGTGAAACGAGGCAATAGAAAAAAAAAATATTTATTTGTTGTTCGAATAATGCAGGATTTTTTTTAATTCCTTAGATTAATTCCAAGGATAAAATTTAGAAAATAACATTAAAATACTCATGTATTAAATAAGTCAATCAAGTCGGATAAATTTGAATCTTTTTTTTGTTTCTACTTTTTTATTCTTTTTACTTTATTTCTCGAAAAATAAATAAATGAAAGAAAATAAATAAATAAAAATATAAAATAAAATAAAAATATAAAAATAATAAAATAAATAAATAATAATATAAAAATAATAAAACAAAAAATAATAAAATCGTTTTCATTTTGAAACTCCTAAAAAAATCGTTTTCAGAAAAATTCAACTTATTTTTTTTTTATTTCTTACGACACTTAAAATGCTTATAAAACTCAATTTTTTTAATAAAAATATTTATTATATAATACACATATTGTAATTTAATATATTAAAAGTTCATGTGATAATAAATTTGATTGAAACGAATGCAATTCATAATTTCTTTACTTAAAAAACAATAATTACTGACGTAGCAAAATACTGACAATTATTGTTAGGATAAAAAACAATTTTATTAGACTATTTAGTTCCTTTCAACTTTTAATAAAAAATAAATCTTATAAATCTCCAAAAATACAATGGATAAAAAAAAAGCCATTTAACGTTACGATGTAAAAAAAAAATAGCAACTTGCATTTTTTAAGAAA